>JBCNYH010000012.1:13767687-13786585 GCA_039654325.1 Tandanus tandanus | reverse complement strand
ACACACACACACACAAACAGTATATGTATTTACCTGAAAGTCTGCCCACATCCGAGTGTCAAGTCCAGGCGAAGTTCAGATTTAGGACAGAACAGGCGGCGCCATGCCTTGGTCCCCAACGAGAGCAAAGCATACTGGGACATCCTTCTGTTACACACTGAAAAGGCTCAGCAAAATCCTGTCAAAAGTATCATAGTTTTTCTCATGGTTGGGTTTCTATTGAGTAAATACAGTGTTCTTTGTGCCTACACCACTTTCCACACTCATAAATAATGAATTGCTTTAAGTGGATTGAACATTAGAGAGTACTGTGATGACTATATAAACACAAACTCAGATTTATAAGAATGGCCATAAGTGCAGTCAATGTCATTTTTAAAAATTAATAAGCTCTTGTTAGCCCTAAGGTTCGGTATTCGCATGTTAGCCACCCATCACACTCAGACGAAAAACCACACAGTGTCCTGAAGGTTTCGATGAATGTAACGGGGACGTGGTCATGTCCATACCAGATTCTCACTGCATTTATCATTAATTTTTTCATTTCATTTGATAAAGTGCTTTGTCTTTTATTAGGGTCACAGGGAGACTCTGTGAGATCTCAGCCAACTCTGGGCGAAGGCAGGGTGCAACATGAACAGCTCACCAGTCCATCAAAGATGACACAGGGCAATCAACAATGTCCATTTAGCCTAAAATGTGCATGTGTTCGGATTGTGGGAGGAAACCCACGCGAGCGCAGGATGAGCATGCAAACTCCACACAGAAACACCCTTGCCGAGCCCGGAACTCAAACCCAGGACCTTCTTGTTTTGAGGTGGAGGAGCTAAGCACTATGTCTGACAGGGTTTTTGAAGTGAAGGGGTGTGGCCACATAAACACAAACTTAAAGCAGTGAGTAAAGCTTTATGGACTATCACAAAATCTCTGTGGCATCATTCCAAAGTGTGTAGTTGGTGGTATTTTGACACACTGGCAGATCATCATGACAGAGAGACATCACTAAAGTTGCTTTTTACATGAGCAACCAGAGCAAGCTGCCCCTGAACAACCTTCGCCTGGAGCAAGTCACACCCACTTTCTTGTGTGTTTACATGGTCACTCTAAAATCAGTGGCAAGTCAGAAGCTAGAGGGACAATATGCAGACAGACCACTGGAGAAGAACGGACCATCTTTTTCAAACGCACGTGAAACGATGTAATAACCCGGATGGACGCTACTGCGCATACTCTCCTACATGACACCAATTAGCAAGTTGTTCCAGAACAAATCGTTTTCACTCACTGGCAACTTGTTCCATGAGAAGGTGCCCATGTAAAAGCAGTTTAAGTGGTCTTTCTCATTACCTGGAACATGCCACAACAACAGGCCTTAATTCAGTTTCCCACATGGAAATACATTTCTCCTGAGACCCCACTGTCCTTATAAAAGGACACCATATTATCTCCCAATTATACTGTGTGAGTATTACTCTTTAGCCAAACATCTTCCTGTCTGAAAATGTTGATCAAATCCTATAGTTATTAGGAAGTAAGCATTAGAAGTAGTTCAGAGAAGTGACAACACCCAACATTAGTCATTGGGTCTTAGGAGGTTAAACCAACGTTTTTCAATTCATGTTATGCTATATATTTTCCAGATTGTACTTATTATCAGTAAGAATAAAATTTATTTTACCTTTAAATTCCTTTCACTCAGGATTATACACGGTAGATGTTCAGGATACTCATGATATCAACAACAGCTTTCAGTTTCAGTTTACAGTCTAGAATCGTCAAATAATCAATAATTTAGAAAATTATAAAATCCAATTTATCAAGTAGACAAAGCAAACTAAGAGCTTATTTATCGACAAACTCTTGAAACTGTTTATTTCACCAGAAGATTAAGATTTTACTCACATCTGCTTCCCTACAGAATATCAAATAATAACAATAATAAAAACAAGAGCTGGACAACTGTACACTTTCACGGAGTTTTTTTTAGCTGGGCAACATGAATAAACCCTGCGATCCTGAATTTGTAAACATTTTATAATACCTTATAACAGGTATTTTGTAATTTTGTATGGTTGACTTTATCTTCACTAGTTATTAATCATTAATTCCAATCTGTCATAAAGTGACTGATGTAATTCTGGTGTAAGTTTTGGTACAGAAGTAAATATCGGTATGAACCCGCTTACGATTGGATAGCTTTGTAGAAAGTCACTGCTGATTGGCTCTTTTTGTCAGTTCTCTTAAAAAATTGCATTTGTGGTTATTCCCACCCGTTTCCCGAAAAAACATGTAATCTACCAACCAATCAGAGAACAATGGGCGGGGAGAAACGCCCTGATGGAACTTCTACATAACTTAGAAATATATATTTTTTAAATTTTTAAATATTTGTAAAGCCGAATAACGATATGTGTGTTTTAATAAATGTTTTATTCAGACTAAATATAGACTATTTATATGTGAGCTCTGAATCGGTTAGCAACTAACAGCCAATCAGAGTGTTGGTATGAGCCCAAGGGGCGTGGTTTGTGTGGGGAAATAGGTGGGAAATAGGTTTCTCTTTCACACCAGCAGTATTCTTTGGAAGTAGCGTGTGTGTCCAGATTAGAAGAACATGGAGGACTTGGTGGTACTTTTTACTTCCATTGGACTTAGTGAGCAAAAGGCTACGGAGACGTTAAAGAATGAGCAGCTCAGTATAGCGCTCAGAAACGCCATTATACGGGTAAGAGTGTGAGAAACACAGGAAAGCACAGCACGCGCGTGCATGGCTGTAAAGCTAGTTATGCTAACATCTGTCCTGTCAACTGTCACTGGGAGTTAAATTATGAATATTAACACTAATAAATTGTTATGAACGGAATTCTCGCTTTTAACATGTTCTGTATCTGTTTTTGCTTTCAGTTTGTGTTTCTCATGAGTATAGCTGTGATGTTTTTAAGCCTTTAACATTTAAAGTTTCACAGGAAGTTGGTTTGCTTTAGTTTTGCAATGCTACAATATTTTAAGAAATGAAAATTCCTGAAGTTAGAATTTAGAATGAAGATATTTTAATGAAATTTTCAGCAACGGTGGATAAGAATGCCCTGAAAAATATCCAACAGATCTTAAATTGAATGACCAGAGATCATCTTGACAAATTGATTAATTATCTCATTATTCTGTTGTTTATAACACTGTGACAGGTACACTTGACATACAGAAAATGTTTAGCTATGAGACATCAAAACATCATGGTGGTGTAGTGGTTAGCACTTCCGCCTCACAGCGAGAAGGTCCTGCGCTTGAGGAGGGCGTTTTTGTGTATAGTTTGCATGTACTTCCTGTGCTTGTGTGGGTTTCCTCTGGGGTACTCTGGTTTCCTCCAACTGTCCAAAAACATGCACTTTAGGATAATTGGTGGCTGCAAATTGTCCCTAGGTGTGAGAGTGAGTGTGAATGGTTGTGTGGGTGTTCCCCTGCGTTGGTCTGGTGAGTTATTCCAGGTGTACCTTGCCTTAGCCCAGTGTTGGCTGAGATAGGCTCCAGCCTCCCTGCGATCCTAATAAGATTAAGTGGTTAGGCATATGAGTGAGTGAGATTAGAACCTTCTACAAAAAATAAAACATTGGTATGATCTTGAACCCTTAACCTTCTGATCTGTAGCCCAGAGCCTTAACAACTGAGCCACCACTGCCCATACAGACAGTTGTTAAGGCTCTGAAGCATCATAAATCGCGGGTCTATGATCCTCTGTGTGGTGACAAGCAAGAATTAGAACAGAGCAGTGGTTCGGTAGGTCTGGATGAAGTTTGTAATATAATATATGGTTGTAAAAAGGTAAAGCAATGTGCAATCGCAACGAACTATTGAACTAGGACTTTCATTTCTGGAATTACTATTTGTTATTTAGTTAAGGAATTAGTGTGTGTGTGTGTGTGTGTGTTTTCCTATAGGCTCAGAACCTGTTGGGGTCCAAAGAAGTGGAAAAAGCCATAGGGACCCTGCTGTACAGCATGGCATCCCGTCTCCGAGACCTCCGCCGCTTGAATTTCTTGACTGATTATATCGTCAAACGCAAGATCAGCACAGACCTGCAGTTGTCCGGTGTGTGTATAGATCTGTCTCTGATCTTATTTCACTTCAACACATCACTTCGATCCCACGACTCCCAAACTGATCAATGCAAACACTGGTCCGGCAGCCACAGCTGCTTACATTTGCTTTTATGTCTCATGTTTGTTTTACGCAGCTGCCTTGGACTTTGTGAAGAATAACCCCGAGGATCCTCTGGACCAGAAGGCGTTTGAGACGGCCTGCGGTGTGGGGATTGTTGTTACACCAGAGCAGATTGAGGACACGGTACGTCAGATAACTTTTAGCATTAGGAATGTGCTCGGTTTCTGCAGCAGGTCTAACTGGTTTCTCAAGAATATTTAGGGGGTTGTTCGTAGAAAAGACTCTCTCCTTTGATTTAAATGAGAGATCTGAAATGAATATCGCACACAACAATATTTTGATTAAAAGTACCCAGTGCTAGCCAACAGCTGCTTGACTGGCGTTCAGTGCTGTATGATCTGGAGGTATAAACCTGTAGAGGAAATTCCAGGCAATCTGAAATGTGGATAATGATGATGTAGTGATGCTATCGTTATTTATGTATGAAGAAGTCAAAAACATGCATAAATCAAACCAAGGAAGCTAAATGGACAGAGGAAATCTACACAGGAAGTACTCAGGATCGAATCCCAAACATAATATTTATAATTATATTTCCTGTTTAAGCACTTAATGTTTTGTAGAGTTGTCCACAGGCCAATTTGAGATTTTTATTATTTTTTTAATCTCAGTCCCTGCTGCTCCTGAATGATTCCTGATCAGTCCCACACCAGTTGTGCAGCACAATAGCCTGGGTGGCACATCCGCCCCACAGCAAGAAGGTCCTGGGTTCGATTCCTGGGCCTGGGAGTTTCTGTGTGGAGTTTGCATGTTCTCCCCTTGCTTGTGTGGGTTTCCTCTGGGTACTCTGGTTTCCTCTCACAATCCAAAGACATGCACATTAGGCTAACTTGCTATTCCAAACTGACCCCAGGCGTGAGAGTGGTATGAATGGTTGTGTGTATTTCCCTGCAATGGCTATCTGTTCCGGGTGTACCCCGCCTTCACCCAGTGTCGGCTGAGATAGGCACCCCTGTGACCCTTATAGGATTAAGCGGCTCGGCAAATGAGTGAGTGGGCACTATAGCCAGTATGCTTCCACCTCCATCAGAGTAACGACCCTCGCCCAGGTGCACAAACCTCTGTATGTTATGACTTGTAATTACCTCTGCTGGGGCGGTTATGTTTTTAGATTGTGGGTCATATGGAGGATTGCTGTGCCTAATAGAGGTTTGCGCTCTCTGACAGTTCTTGTTTAGTTTTAACTGATAATTAATTGATATTTTCCTGTAAACAAAGTGTTCTAACTCATTCTTAAACACCCCCCCAGGTTGAGCAAATCATCGGAAAACACAAACAACAGCTGTTAGCTGAGCGGTACCGTTTTAACATGGGGCTCCTCATTGGTGAGTAGTGTCTTCATTTTATCTGGCACTCATTCAGCAATGGGTTTGATATATGATGTGTAGCCATACGTCAGCTTTACTGATGCTGTAACTTTTGTAACTGATGCTGATCACTGACACTTTAGGTGAAGCAAGAGCTGCTCTGAAATGGGCAGATGGGAAAATCCTAAAGAATGAAATAGACATGCAGGTAAGCATGCACATATTTATAATCTCAACACTGAGCCCAGAAGAAGGTGTTTAATCACACTGCTCTCTACTCAGGTCCTACACCTCCTGGGTCCTAAAACTGAGGCAGACCTAGAGAAGAAACCCAAGGTAATTTTCTTGTGTGTGCGTGTACGTATGCATATATAGCTGATACCTCTGCACACCCATATCCGGTGTAAAAATCATTGGCAAGCCAAACCCGTGCAGTTCAACCCTCGTTTTATTTTCCTGTGAAGTTAAAAACACAGCTGTTTCTAGCTTATTAGTGCTAGTTCTGGTAGTTTGGTCATTGTGCAGTATTACAGCGAGCAGTTTAAAATATCAAAAAAAAAAAAGTGAGGAGAACACGAGACCCAACGTCAGTGAAGAAGGAAAGCAAGCGGTTTAGGTTGTTGTGAAATAAGGATGACAGTTAGCTAAAGCAGCAAATGAGAGGAACATGAAAAGAAAGAAAGCTTGAGAAATGAAAGCAAAACATGAAAAAGAAATTAAAATTGGAATGTATTGTGCGTATGTATTGTACATTGTGGTGTTGTTGTTGTTTTTTTTTAGACTCACCATCTTTTCTGACGAATGTTGGCGAAAATCAGGGTTCGCCTCTCATTTAGTGATGTTTAGCGACAATTAGCAACGTTCGTGAAAATGTTTATGAATGTGTTTTTGCGAAAGGTAGTTGGTGAACATTAGTGACTGTTAGCAAATGTTAACGGAACTGTTTGTGACGCATAGCAACTATTTGCCACTATTTCCCACCTCCTGGTAAAATGTCAGGTGAATCTTGGAATTGAACCACCCTTACCTCTACTGATGGATCAAACCATATAAAAAAGGGTAAGTAAACTCTCCCCAGCAAGGACTTTAGTGAATGGTGTACCAACTGTTTTGCAAACGTTTAGAACAATTTTGTATCTGTTTGCGGAAATTCATTCGTGACAAGAAAAACTGTTTTGCAACCTTTTATGAACCCTAACGAAACCGAAATTCGCCACTCCCTGTTATACTAGCTTAACCAGTAAAACAATTAGGAAAAACATGAACTTATAGATTACGTGTAGCTTATTTCTGTTTGCTTGTGAATACAACCCATTTCTTACTTAAAGGATAGTTGATGACCGGTATTATGTAGCTGAATTTTATGATTCCCTAATAGTCCTGATGTAGCATGTGTGTGTATTGAACAGGCAGTTAAAGCCAAACCAGTAGAGAAGGAGAAGAAGGAGGAGAAGGTTGAGTGTGTGAATGGTGAGTCACAGGAGATTGATATCTCCATAAGATTATAGATATTAAAAAAGGAAGACTCTTCTCTTCCTATATTTTTTGCCATTCATTCACTGATGGAGGGAAGACCTATCTCTCGTGTTCCTGCCGTCATTCAAAGTTCTCTCTGTTTAAAATGTGTTTGTTTCATTTTTACTGGTTGACTGGAATGTTTTATATATTATACAGGATTACAGAGCAAAGGGCTTGGTGGTTTAATAATATTAATGGCAAATTTAATGCTGTGTGTGTACATTACCCATCACAGATTGTAGGGTAGAGGGGAAATCTCTGATGGAGCAGCTGAGAGGAGAAGCTCTCAAGTTCCATAAACCCGGTGAGCCTGAAAGCTGCTTCGCATTTCTTTAAACATTTTGTAAATGCTTTTCAAAACACTACAAAACAAGCAAGAAGAACAAGTGCAAAACAAGCACTGTGTTTTCACTTTATTGTATCGCGACACATCATGATCACTTTAAGTCATCTCATGTCTGTTGTTACCTGTCCGTCTGTCGACATGACACTTTTCTACTATTCAATCTCAACAATTCAGTACAATTGAATCAAATTGATCAGTAACTTTGATATAACCCATAGATGTTCACCATATATTTAGTTTTTTTTTTTTTTTATCCCAAAAATTGAATTTTTCCCTAAAAGAAGCACGTTAACCCTTTTATCCACAACTCCTCCTGAACTGATCATTGGTTATTTATATCAGTTACATTGAAATAAGCTGTAGATGTGGACCATATATTTTTTTTTTTGTGTTATTTGGAAACAGCTGGACACATAGGGATCACCATCCGCTGTCTTGCGTCATCCTCGTCCACCTCGTCATTATTCATCGTCAAATTTGCTTGTAATTTTTAACCAGCCCACTTATTTCAACTAATCCTTCACAGAATCTTCAGAACATAATGGCATTGAGCCCCTCCCTTTTTCTTTTTTTCAATACTAGTGAAAATGAGCATTGCAGATGACTCAATACCTCACTGATGGACTCATTACTGGTTATTTATTAATTAATTTGATCTTTAGGTCTGATCGGATGACTTGTGATGATTAGATATGAATGTGTGCAGAGATGTTGGGCTGAATGTCCTGCTGTGCCTTTCTAGGTGAGAATTACACAACTGAAGGTTATGTTGTAACATCAAACACCATGAACCTGCTGAAGGAACACCTGAAAATCACTGGTGGACAGGTAGGTATTTGTGTTTGACTGGGTAAAGGGCCTGGTAAATGTAAAAAATAATAATAATAATAAACAGAAGTATTGAAAATTAAATGTTAAAATATTTCTTAACTTTATTTTCTGTAGATTCGTACTCGGTTCCCTCCTGAACCTAACGGCATCCTCCACATCGGCCATGCCAAGGCTATTAACTTCAATTTTGGTTATGCTAAGGTACTGCACCTTGTTTGCACACATACTGTGTGTACACACATTAGCACAACATGGACCATGTGTCAATTTTTTATTTTTTTTTTCCCACTTTGCTTCTTTCTGCAGGCAAATAACGGCATCTGCTTCCTCCGTTATGACGACACGAACCCAGAGAAAGAAGAGGAGAAATATTTTACTGCCATTAAAGACATGGTAGAGTGGCTCGGTGAGTCTTCGCAAACTCCCTTCAGTTTCACATTAAAATTAAGTCCATCATTCTTTCGTTCACTTATTTATTTATTATATCATATGATATTTATATTAGGTTGAATCCATTTTTTTTGTGTCTGTTATATTCCAGGCTATAAGCCTTACGACATTACTCATGCCTCTGACAATTTTGGGAAGCTGTATGATCTCGCTTTGGACCTAATTCGCAGGTGAACAGCACATAAATACACACACACAAAGTAAAAGGCTGCTAAAGTTATGAATACAGAAACCTGCTTAGAATTTTTCTGTTTTCTAATGGAAATAAACTGAACTTGAAATAGGATCTTTACTCTCTCCTAAGCAAAGGAAACAACAGATATTTGATGTTTGGATATGTGCTTGAGAGAGGGAACATGAGGAATCATTTTGACATATGTATTGGCACCCCAGAGTCCTGACCTTAATCCTATTGAACGTTTATAAATTTAAACATTTTAAAAATAAATGTTACGTTGCTTAAATTTGTTGAAACAATGGCACAGCTTTTTTTGGGTTGGGCAGCGTGTGTGTGTGTGTGTGTGTGTGTGTGTGTGTGTGTGTGTGTGTGTGTGTGTGTGTGTGTGTGTATAATTATTATTTATTTATTTTTGACATGATATAGGTAATAGTCTTGTATTTCTTAAAAATTTTTTTTCTTTGTTTTTTTTTTTTTGTCAAATTTGGTGTTTATTTGCAATGTCCATGTCAGAGGTCATGCATACGTGTGCCACCAGCGCGTTGAGGAGCTGAAAGGCCACAATGTGCCTCCCTCACCGTGGAGGGATCGACCGGTGGAGGAATCCCTCGTTCTCTTTGAAAGAATGAGGAAGGGCATGTTTGCAGAGGGCGAGGTCACACTCCGCATGAAGATGGTCATGGAAGATGGCAAAATGGACCCAGTGGCTTATCGCATCAAATACACGCCTCACCACAGAACAGGAGACACCTGGTACAGACATGTCACAGTGATCTTTGTGCAAAACAAAATGTATTTATTTTTAAAATACAGGAAACTCACTCATAACCTGCCCCAACCCCTTTTTTTCTTTTTCTGTCTCTGCAGGTGTATATATCCTACATATGACTACACCCACTGCCTGTGTGACTCAATCGAACATATCACACACTCGCTGTGTACCAAAGAGTTTCAGGCTAGGTATGTGCTACAGTGATGCAGATTTTCTCTCCTTAATTAGTCATGGTCAATTCCTCACCCATCAAATATTGCCTCCCCATCATGCAATCCTCACTAACCAGGGAGGGGCGTGAGCAAGCACGTGCACCCTCTTTCACACGTGATGCTGCCACCTGCAGGGGTGGCCTGAGCATGAGCTCACAGACATCCATGATTAGTTGCTGATCGCCTTCAGTGACCGGTAGGTTAACGTATGCCATCCCTCCCTTCCATGGGAGCTCAGCCAATTAGCTCCTATGGACTCTCGACTGCGGATCGCTGCGTGCATCAATCTAGCTTAGAACTTGTAATCTTCGGGTTGATAGTTGCGCACCTTGTTGATATGCCACTCGGGCGCCCACTAGTGCACTAATTGTATCCCCGCGAAGCGCAGGGAATACTATGTTTTCACAGGCTGTCCGCCACATCCGCCTCCGCAACAGACACTTCTTGTTAACATTCTAGCAGTGCCGGTTCTTTATGGATTTATTTTATATTTATGTTCAGTGGTCCCTACGGTACGCCCTACCAGCCGATCAAAACTGGGTCACCTTCACCTAATTTCAAGGTCACAGGGGCCATATAAAATATGCATGTGGTCATGTAAAAAGTCAGATATATAAAATTTAGCACAGGATTGTTTATACCAGGTATGCCTATGGACATTATTTTTTACCTGATTTCCATGTCACAAGTATCAAATTTAGTAAAAACATTCCATATCAACATGTACCATTCGCACAAAGGGCTATCATGTAAATACACCGAGCGGAGTGTAAAATAAATAAGAGGAATAAAAGGCACAGACATGCTCTGTGGCTCTGCTGTAGATATAGATTATAATAGATATATATTTATAAGATTAGAGCCAATTTACCTCCTGCCTTCTTTTCTCCAAAGCTCCTTTGCTATGATGTTTTGTGGGTTAAGTTTGAATACTGTCGGTACAGCATCCATCCTCAGTCTATTCTGGCCCAAAAACATCCCCAAGCTTCATGGATAAAGGATTCCTCCGTGAAATGACCGGAGCAAAGGTGTAGGACTATTAGCCCGACTTCCAGTCTTTATCTCCTACAGATCGCTTTACACAAATAGCCCATTCTTTTCTTCTGTTCTCTTCACTTATAAACAAGACAAAACGTTGACCTGATCCAGTCCCATTATTGCAGCGCACGGCACTACAATAAGGCATGATTATAATAGCGATAAAGCATGCATGAACCTGCTGAAGCTTGTAAACAAAGCTAGCAGGAAACTGCTGTACCGACGTTTCACTCAAATGAAGTCACGCACCGAGTGGTCACGGAAATTGCTGAAGAGAAATTCACATTCAGCATCAGTCCATAAATGATCAATTTTCTAAGAAATATCAGTGAATGATAATGAATTTCTTTTGTTCACGTATTTTCTACTTTAGGGACTTGCCCATCATCTTTAATAGGAACCTGGAAATGGTGCAGAATCATGAATATTTAATATTTACTTTGTTTTAAATATTTCCAAGTTTTAAGCCCTTCTGTTTTAGTTCACTGATTTTTAATGTGTTCTCAGACATTTACATTTATGACATTTGTCAGACACCCTTTTCCAGAGCGACTTAATGATCATTTTATACAACTGAGCAATTGAGGGTAAAGGGCCTTGCTCAAGGGCCCAACAGTGGTGGTACTGGGGACTGACCTTTGGATCAGTAACCCATTGCCTTAACCATTGAGCCACCACTGCCTGACATTTGAATATAAGGATTAAGAATACATTGTCAGTCTGTTTTTAACTAACCTAGGCCTTGGATGCACTAAATCAAATACTTGAATATTTTTATGCAACTAAAAACTAAAATGAATCCTATCAAAAAAGGGTATTCTCAAGCCGCCAAAAATTCAGGTGTTGAGATTCAAGTTAATTACCGCAACTTGGGTTATCAGTTGGGATGTCTTCTTATGTCTTTAGTTGAGTGCCTCTGACCGCAATGACTAGCTGTATTGCTAAATTGGATATGATTGTCACGTTCTGTATATTTTCTCTTAATATCAGGCGCTCATCATATTTTTGGCTATGCAATGCTCTGGATGTGTACTGCCCTGTGCAGTGGGAGTATGGCAGACTCAACCTCACCTATACAGTCGTCTCCAAGAGGAAGATCATCAAGCTAGTGGAGACAGGGGTTGTTCGGTAAGATGCATCGCTCCAGCCAGTAAATCTTGTAGTATCTGGGCCGTTACTAACAGGTGTAGTAAGAAATGGAAGGGGATGTTAGTTTCATCTTCAACTCATTGATAATTTGGCTGTTTTTGTAGAGACTGGGACGACCCACGCCTCTTCACCCTCACTGCTCTCAGGAGACGTGGGTTTCCCCCTGAAGCCATCAACAACTTCTGTGCCCGTGTAAGAGAGAAAATGGACTGTATTTGTAGCTCTTTTCTGATTGGAGGATTTTCACAGAGCATTGGATGATAAAAATTTTATTTGATGGATGTCTCTCTCTCTCTATCTCTCTCTCTCTGTAATTTTATTTAGGTTGGTGTGACTGTTGCCCAGACGACCACTGAACCCCACATGTTGGAGGCATGTGTGAGAGACTTCCTTAACGACACTGCACCAAGGGCCATGGCTGTTCTAGATCCGCTCAAAGTCACCATCACCAATCTGCCTGCTGATGCACCGGTACATACAAAACATAACAGCTTTAGAAATGAAATGCTTTAATATACTAATGTAACCTTAACCTATTTTTTACTGTTTAGACTGAGATTCGTGTTCCAGATTTCCCAGCAGATGAAAGTAAAGGTAGCCATGTGATTCCCTTCTCCAGAACGGTCTTTATTGAGCAGAGTGACTTCAGAGAGGTAAGTGAGTGAGATATAGAGGATATATACCGGGGTGGGGATGGGGTGTAAAAGGTATTTTGTATTGACTACTTGGCTGTGTGTTCTGAAGTGTAATTATTTCTTGTTAGGTAACCGAAAAAGGCTATAAGCGTTTAACCCTTGGACAGCCCGTAGGCCTGAGGCATGCTGGATATGTCATCTCTCTGCAGCGTGTCATCAAGGTGAGTACATTTAGACTATTATGTGGTGGAGTAAAATAATATTTTGTATGTGTTTATGCCTAAATATTTACTCTCATTAGTAGTTTAGTATGTTTAATATGTTCATAGGGCGGCACGGTGGCGTAGTAGTAAGTACGTCCACCTCACAGCAAAAAGGTCCTGGGTTCAAGTCCCGGGCTTGGCGATGGCGTTTGTGTGGTTTGCATGTTCTCCCCGTGCATGCATGGGCTTCCTTCGGTTACTCCCTTTTCCTCCCGCAGTCCAAAGACATGCACATTAGGCCAGCTGGCTGTTCCAAATTGTTCCTAAGTGAGGATGCAGCCCATACCTGCTGACCAATCAGATCTGAGAATCACCAGCTGCACATTTGTAATCTAAAGATACACCATATTGCCAGAAGTATTCACTCACCCATCCAAATAATTTAATTCAGGTGTATAAATTCAAGCACCTAGGCATGTGGACTGCTTCTACAAACATTTGTGAAAGAATGGGTTGCTCTCAGGAGCTCAGTGAATTCTGAAGTGGTACTATGATAGGATGCCACCTGTGCAACAAGTCCAGTCGTGAAATTTCCTCGCTACTAAATATTCCAGAGTCAACTGTTAGTGGTGTTATAACAAAGTGGAAGCGATTGGGAACGACAGCAACTCAGCAACAAAGTGGTAGGCCACGTAAAATGGTGCCAACTTTCAGCAGAGTCAATCGCTACAGACCTCCAAACTTCCTGTGGCCTTCATATTAGCTCAAGAACAGTGCGTAGAGAGCTTCGTGGAATGGGTTTCCATGGCCGAGCAGCTGCATCCAAGACATACATCACCAAGTGCAATGCAAAGCGTCGGATGCAGTGGTGCAAAGCACGCCGCCACTGGACTCTAGAGCAGTGGAGACGTGTTCTCTGGAGTGACGAATCACGCTTCTCCATCTGGCAATCTGATGAACGAATCTGGGTTTGGCGGTTGCCAGGAGAATGGTACTTGTCTGACTGCATTTTGCCAAGTGTAAAGTTTGGTGGAGGGGGAAAATGCTGTGGGGTTGTTTTTCAGGAGCTGGGCTTGGCCCCATAGTTCCAGTGAAAGGAACAATTGGACAATTTCATGCTCCCAACTTAGTGGGAACAGTTTGGGAATGGCTCCTTCCTGTTCCAACATGACTGCGCACCAGTGTACAAAGCAAGGTCCATAAAGGCATGGATTGAGTGAGTTTGGTGTGGAAGAACTTGACTTGCCTGCACAGAGTCCTGACCTCAACCTGGTAGAACACCTTTGGGATGAATTAGAGCGGAGACTGCGAGCCAGGCCTTCTCGTCCAACATCAGTGTCTGACCTCACAAATGCGTTTCTGGAAGAATGGTCAAAAATTCCCATAAACACACTCCAACTCTTCTGGACAACCTTTCCACAAGGTTTAGAAGCTGTTATAGCTGCAAAGGATGGGCTGACATCATATTAAACCCCATGGATTAAGAATGGGATATCACTTAAGTTCATATGCGTGTGAAGGCAGATGAGCGAATACTTTTGGCAATGTAGTGTATATATACACTGCCTAAAGGTGGAGGTCCCAATAGTGCCTAATCTTGTAGTAAACCAATTTTGTTCAGCTTATCTAGTTTATGATGTTCGGATGTTTTTATAAAAAAAATAATGAAACCTTTAAATAAAAGGTGTATTGTGATTGGATCATGTTAAGTTCCCCCCAAAGAACAAACAGACAATCTGCATTGTGATGCATATGGAAAGACGTACAGCACATGAAAAATCAAGTCAGTGGCTTCTTAGGTATGTGGGAGCTCCCTTATAAATAGAATCAGGACACCTATTTACATACATGATACCAATTTCTACCTATTTTGCATTAATAGACACTTCAGGAGGATGTAGGAATTTGTTTCACATTTCAAAGGATTTAGGAACTTGTTTGTGCGTATTGAGGGGCCAGTGATGTAGTGGTTAGGGTGCTGGGCTCAAAAGGTCATGGGTTCTATTCCCCATTAGAGTGATGGTAAGACCCTTGGGCAAGGTCTTAACCACAAGTGTGCCTCTGTTCACTCAGCAGTATTAATGGGTCCCAGTAAAAATACTGGGACAGTGACCTGTGATGGACTAGAGTCGCTTTGTGCTACAGACACCGGGATAAGCTGATGAGCCACTAGGCTCAAGTGAAAGACCCAACAGACTTGTACATATGCATTGTTCATACACACCTTCTCTCCATTTGATCTAGTTTTGTTATGCTGTTTTGTTGGTAGGACAGCAGTGGTAAAGTGGTGGAACTGGAGGTGACATGTGCCAGCTCGGACCCAGCTAACAAACCAAAAGCCTTCATCCACTGGGTGTGTGAGCCCCTGCAGTGCGAAGTGCGCCTCTATGAGCGACTGTAAGTGTGTGCAGCTCTGTGTACTCATCTTTTTGTTTTCGGTATTGAAAAAGCATGGACATCTTTAATCATGTAAATCCTAACACTCCATGCGTAGTAGCTTTAATCACCATACAGTTTCTCATATAAGTGAACGTCTTTCCCTTGGTAGCTTCCTCCATAAAAATCCTGAAGACTCATCTGAAGTGCCTAATGGGTTTTTAAGTGACATCAATCCGGTTAGTGTTGATCTTAATAAGAAATATTTTGATCTAACAATGTTATGCAAATAAAGCTGTTATCACCTATTAATTATTTTCTTGTTTCTCAGAATTCCTTGCAAGTGATTAAATGTGCCTTGATTGACCGCTCAGTCAGCAAAGCCAAGGCATTTGATAAATACCAG
This sequence comes from Tandanus tandanus, assembly GCA_039654325.1. Taxonomy (NCBI): domain Eukaryota; kingdom Metazoa; phylum Chordata; class Actinopteri; order Siluriformes; family Plotosidae; genus Tandanus; species Tandanus tandanus. The sequence continues at coordinate 13,770,946 of JBCNYH010000012.1, read as the reverse complement.
TTTGAGAGAGTGGGTTATTTCTCCGTGGACCCAGACAGCACAACTGATAAGGTATGGTTCAGCAATAACAGACACCTAAGAAAGGAACAATAATAATGTAAATACTTGAATTAAAACAGCATGCATATAGAAAAGACAAAAAAAAAAAGGTTTTTCTCTATTACAGTTCTAGATCAGGCTTCTAGATCAATAGTGTGTAGACCAACACCTTTTTAACTATAATGTAATTCTTACAAAATCTATCAGCAAGATTTTTAAAGTACAATCCACTTATTCAAATATACAATATTTCTGTTGTAATTACTTGAAGTGAAATGAAAGTCAAGCCTTCCAAACTTTTATGTTTTCCATGGATATCATTATCAGGTGGGTTTTACTTACGTTTTCAAAGTTACAATCTGCTAAAATCCATTTGATGGTTTGCATTAGCCAGTTTGGAAAGGCTGCTATTTCACTCTAGTGTGAAATCGTGAGACTAGGAAGAGAATCCCCCAGTTCATATAAGGCAAAATAACGGCTAAAATAAGAGTATACAGATATTTAAACTAACAAAATCGGATATAAACTAGTGAACTTCTGAATAAAGTAAAACTAGGCACAAATATAATTCATGTGCGCTTCTGTTTAAATACATTAAAACAAGCGTGCACTCGTACATATCAAAAAAAGAATACTGCATCATGTATTCATATGCAAATTAGTTGTGCGTTGCCAACGGAGACACGAGGTGATCATTTGAGTTTTCACATTTCAATGTCGCCCCTGCATGTGTGTGGAGTTATTGTTATTTTAATATTTTTAACACAGAAAATGTTCATGAAAAAGCACAATTAAATGGAAACTGGCATGCAAGCTTTTATTATGTTTGGGTTTAATTTCATTTTAAAGACTGACTTGTTTTTAAATTATTATTATTATTTGGATTGAACCCATACTTTTCAAGTTAAGTTAAACTAGCTAACTTAACAGCAAATATAGTAATGTTGATAAAGGTGCAATTTTACCACTGTAATAAATATAACAATTATGGACCACTGGCTACGCTTCCCAAACTTTCAGAATCTCTGCTCTAAACTATAGACTCAAGGTTCACTCTAGATATTAGTATATACTACTTAAGAATACAGTGTTTTTGCTGATCTCTGACTGTTTTCTTTCCCTAGATGGTTTTCAACAGGACGGTTACGCTTAAGGAGGATCCTGGGAAAGTCTGAGCAGGTGGCATCATTATGGTTATGCATTAGAATGGGGGGGGGGAAATCTCTCTCTCTTTTTTTTTTTTTTTTTTTTTTTTTTAAGTTTTTTTTTCTTTTTTTTTCATGTTCAGTATACTGGGATGTGGAATGAATAATTAAAACACACCGTTACACAGCGCTTAAGCTGTGCTGTGCCAGGAATGTGTGTGTGGAGATTATCTGCCTGTCATGGTTAAAATATATAAAAATAAATCTTGTTTAAGTTCACTTTTGTTTGTTTTCATGTAGTATAGACTTAAAATTTAAATAAGTTTATGCACCAGCCTCCGGAGCTCACCTTGGCGCTCAAGTGCGTCTGTCATGATTTAAAAATAATAATAATAATAATAATAATAATTTAAAAAAAAAACATGGTATCATTTATAGCATGGTGTGCTGATGTTCCCCATAACTTGGTAACAGAATCATTTGGTTTGTAAGATGTCAGTCTGGGATCAGGATCCAGTATTGGCTGATGTTGAAGTATAAAGCTGATGTTGAAGAATATTGAAAGTAGATGTAGTGAATTCCTTTGGGTGCAAGTTATACACCAGAGCAGCATGTTCTGGAATAAACTGTTTGTAGATGTAATGAGGTGAAACATGATTAGAATACTAAATAGACTTTGGCTGAGCATCATACTTTAAAAAGCATTAACTTGATTTTGGATGGCTTGTACAACCGTCCATATACGTACAGTATATCACGATGCTGATTGGCTGTTCCCTCTTTGGCAGGAACTTGACTTCAGGGAATCTTTTTTTACTGAAACAATGTCCAAACGACCATGACTTAAAATTATTTTACAAAGCATTTTTAATAATGCTTTTACTGTTTCTTTTGGAGAACATAGTTTAAACTTTTAAAATGTTGACAGTATAATTAATTAATTATCAACAGAAAAGAATGCAGTGCACAAAAAGAGCTCCAATGTTAGACAGAGCCTAAATCTGTATATTATTGTAAATCATTATTTTTAATACTAATACGAAGCTAAAATGCTTTGTTTCATAAAACGTACTTTACTATTAGACTAGGGGGTTGATAATTCCAGATTCCTCTTGTGTGCACTTTTTTGTGTTACCTGGACCTTTTCTAGCATTACTATGGCCTCCATTTGTAAATACAAGCCGAAAACCCATATGGATGGGGAATTCGAAGGTACCCAAAATGATGCGATGAAAGAAAATTCCTAAAAAATCAGTATCTTCAAAAGTATTCACCCTAGAGAGTTGGAACTGGTCTCAAAATGTGCGCAAACCACATTTATGTAACCACTTTCCACTATATATATATATTAATTATACACTGTGTGTGTGTATGTATGTATGTATATAGAGAGAGAGAGAGAGAGAGAGAGAGAGAGTGGAAAGTGTATATAATGTCTCGGAGTAATATTTTACATGCTATTTAAAAAAAATTCAAATAAAAAAAATAAAAACCTTTTTGAGGCAGTTTCTACCAGAAACGTCATTTTACAGTGGCATCTCGATGGCCTTATATTTTATACCAATTTCTGTACCTTTTATCATTTTTTAATGCATCAAGGTGTCTCGGATTTTGTTTTTGTGAGCTGATTTTTTTTAATGTTGAGTGTCTTTCACTTCTAAAGTTCTAAACTATCCAACTTGTGTGTGTTTGTATTTATTTATTTATTTGTTTGTTTATTTATTTATTTTTTAACCTTAAATGTATGACATCGTTAGATGTCACAGACTCACACATCAAAACTTCTAAATTCAACGTTAACATTATTTCTAGGTGCTTGTAGTGCACAGTGCATAGACCTATTAGAATCAACCTCTCTCAGTACAGAAACTGGCCAAGAACCTCAGGGTGTGTCTCCATAAAGCCTCAAGCAATGCCAGCGTTACCTGGGCAGACGTTGATGCTGCAGTAGCAGTTCTCGCAGGGAACTTTGAATGTGATTTGATGGTCATTCATGATATACATGTACAAATTAACATTTACATTTTCCATTTCTCTGAAGGTAATTGTTTGTATTAGAATTTAATTATCATAAT
>JBCNYH010000012.1:13747094-13758033 GCA_039654325.1 Tandanus tandanus | reverse complement strand
CCCATTTAAAAACTGTGCCATCTGGTGGACACTTGCTAGTTTCTTGTGATATTTCTTTTTAATCTACAAAAAAGACCATGAAAAATGGTGTCCTGAGCACTTTAATGTATTGCAGTATTTTGTCTTACTTGTTAACATATTTTGTCAGGTGTGCCGTTGGGTGCTAAAATATAGGACCACGAAAAACCCTCTCATCCAGATGACTATCCTCAACCTGTTGCCTCGTCTTGCAGCCTTCCAGCCACATAATTTCACAGGTATCAAGCCCTGACCATTTTTCTCCCCTAATTTTAGTCATATTCAGTTCCCACCCGTCAAGTGTTGTCTCCCTATCACATACGACCACCACCAACCAGGGAGGCGTGTAAGCATGCATCTTTTATGAACTGCTGCACATGCGCATTCAGTGGTAACCTAACACACTCGAAGGGAAAGCACCATAAGTTGGAACGAATGAGCTCACAGAGGCCCATGATTGGCTGGTGATCGATGTGAGTATGCCATCCCTCCCTCCCATGAGAGCTCAGCCAGTTAGCAGGTTGATAGTCATGCACCTTTTGATACACCACTGAGACCCTGCTGTCTTAACTCCGAAACAATGTCTCGGATATTCAAATTAATGACGGCTGTAGGATTTTTATCAAATTTGAAGGTAGATTTAAGTTGGAAGTATCTAATAATTGAAAATGTTTTGGTATTTTGACATGAAACTTTTATTTTTATCTGTACATAAAGCATAATCTTAAACTGAAGACCACAAAGTTTATATTCCATACCCAGGACCTTCTTGTTGTGAGACTGAAATGATGTGGACATGCTTACCATTATGCTACCATGCTGCCCATGGTCACCACAATTAGCGGTTATTAGTGGAGATCCTGCAGTGGGTACCATGTGTTCACTCCTTGGTGGGAACTAGACGCAGTTGACTGTTTGCTCATATGGTGGGAACCTCATATGTTTGTTTGTCCATCTGTAATTCATACGTTGCGATTCTGATTGGCTGTTTGCTCTTGTGCTAAAACGTCATTATGTCTGACCATCCATCTGTATGTCCATACATATTGTGATTCTGATTGGCTGTTTGCTATTGGGCGGGAACTTCATATGTCTGTCCGTCAATCTGGACATCCATTCGTATTGCGATTTTGATTGTTTGTTTGCTCTTGGGTGTGAACCTGATGTGTGCTGATATCTGGAAATGTATACTAGGACAGTTTTTGGTTTTGAAAACTTTTAAGATAAAATAACATCTAAAACAAATTACAATTATTGTATATTATGTATTGGATAAGCTCAACAAGATGAGCTTACTACCAAGAGTAACATCTCTCGTGAGCTCCGCTTTTAGGCATGGCCTTAATCTGTATCTTTAATTTATCTTTAACTTTTTTTTATCTATATACTTTCTGCCTGTGTTTGTACAGATCAGTATTTGTCAGACACCATGGGTCACCTGCTAGGCTGTCTGAAAAAAGAGAAAGAGCGCACGGCTGCTTTCCAGGCCCTTGGGCTATTAGCGGTGGCCGTGAGGACCGAGATTCAACCCTACCTTTCCAAGATCCTCGAGATCATTAAATCAGCCCTGCCACCAAAGGACTTTGCACATAAGTAAGAGCTAATAAACATCATACCAGCTCACCTCACCTGCCTTTGTCATGGTTAAAATATGTACATAGAAATCTAGTTTTAGTTTGCTTTGTCTAAGTTTCTGTGTAGTATATACTGGAACCTTGAAAAGGGTTTAACGAGGCACTGTTACACAGCTTTTAGGCCATGCACCTGCTTGTGTGAGTGCTCGGAGCGCACCTGTGTCCATCACGATTTAAAAACATGAAATAATAAATCATATAAATCTTATTTTAGTGTGCTTTTTTTGCTTATGTTCCCATGTAGTATATACTAATACTTCTATGTTTCATCTCTGAGACTATTCGGAGACATCCACCTCGCCATTCTTCGGATCCATTATAATCCATTGTTCTGTGAATAATTGTTAAGTGTATGACATTGCTAATCACATGATGTTAATACCCTTCGTTTTGTCCTATTTCTCTTTCAGGAGACAGAAGTCCATGCAGGTAGACGCCACTGTTTTCACCTGTATCAGCATGCTGTCTAGAGCTATGGGACCCAGCATTCATCAAGATATCAAGGAGCTTCTAGAGCCGATGTTAGCTGTTGGACTTAGGTAATTCCAGTGCTTGAATCAGTCGTATCGTTTTTGTGTCTACTCTACACTCTATAAACAATTTATATAGTCCATCAAGCAAGAATCCCTCGTGGTCCTGATGGACTGACCAAGACTAGTTCCACACATTTCTAGTGATGTCACAGTTTCCTTCTCTTGTTAATACTTTATAATCATAATGTAATTACATACTCTGTCATGCTGATTGTTCTCTCTCTGTCCTAGTCCTGCGCTGACTGCCGTACTCTATGACCTGAGCCGACAAATTCCTCAGCTGAAGAAAGATATCCAGGATGGATTGCTTAAGATGCTGTCGCTGGTGCTGATGCACAAGCCGTTACGGCATCCTGGCATGCCCAAAGGCCTCGCACACCAGCTGGCCTCACCCAGCCTTACCAACATTCCTGAAGCCAGTGATGTGGGCAGCATTACTCTGGCTCTGCGGACCCTCGGCAGCTTTGAGTTTGAGGGTAGAAAATGCTTTCTCTTATCGCATTTAATATTCTGCAAGCTTTTATGATGATCTTGTAATACTTGGCAGCATCGTGTTGCAGTATCAGTCAACTTTTGGACACACTTAATTGAGGATATAGTTTTTAATTGTCTTAAAGATACTTAAGTAAGTTTTACTTAAAATTAAAAGGGTTCCCCAGTCAAATGTATTTTTAGGATCTTTAAGTGAATAATAGGTGATCTCTATTTGAGAAAAAAAAAAACACGTGGGACATATTTAACATGTAAAATAGTTTAGATTATTATTTTTTTAATTAATTTATTTTTATTCCTCATCCCAATGGGTGAGAGGGATTTGTCATCACACTTGATATCAGTCAGTCTGTTTGTCCACAGTTTTATTCCGTTCTCTAGCTCAAAAATGCCATCGCCAATCATCACCATTTATGATGTGGATGTTGGGACTGTATTACTTGTGGGACACAAGCCTATTGATTTTTGTGACGGTCCGCTATCCAATATAGCCACCGCAGCTGCCATTTTAAATTTGAATTCTGCACACTAGCTCAAAAACGCCATCAATGATCATCACCATTTTTGGTGTGGATTTTGGGACTGTGTAACTACACAAACCTATCGATTTCCGTCACGGTCGGATATCCAATGTGGCCGCCGCAGCTGCGATCTCGAATTTGCGTTCCGTGCATTAACTCGAAAACAGCATCATCAATCATCACCAATTTTTTGTGTCGATCCTGGGCATACATTTTATAAATTGGCGCATGGGCTAAGGGGTATTACTCGTTTCGTGGGGCTATATTTAAATCAGAGACTCTTAAAATGAAGGAAACCCTTTATAGATGTATGAAGCTTCTAAAATAGTATGTTTGTGTTTTGCACTTATTCATTTGCAAATTGCATTTGAATTTTAATCCCTCGGAATATTTTAGTATTTCAATGCATTTGAATGGTAAAAGAGCCTCTCACATTATTTTACCACAAACTAAACATTAGCTGCAGAGCTCTGTTATGTGTTTCCATGTGTGAAGCATGTCAGGCTTGTTTTGCTTTATGCTAAGAACCATGGCTAGGACTACCACGACCATTCTGTGTGATTGTGGAGGCGGTCTGTCTCAAATAGACTTCTCAGGCTACACAAGAACAAGTGGGAGTTTTTATTTTTAAAGTCCATCATGAATTTAAATGTTCTTTAAGACACCCCCAAAGCTTACAATCCTGCTGTATATGCTTCTGCTTAGGGAATCTTACAAGGTTAAAGAGTCATATGATGTTACGTACGATTATGATAGAACACCATTTGAAATAAAATTTGAACCTGTCCTTGTATAGTCAAGGGGAAATATGGATTCTCAACATTAACTCTTAAAGGCTGCTGCTATGTGCTGGGCAAGTAAACCACATGATATGATGAAGGCTCATTTATGGAATCATCCTGCACTAACTCTTTTTACCTGCTGCTTGTTTCTAGGTCATTCCTTAACGCAGTTCGTGCGGCACTGCGCCGACCACTTTCTGAACAGCGAGCACAAAGAAATTCGCATGGAGGCAGCACGCACTTGCTCGCGACTCCTCACGCCTTCCATTCACCTGATCAGCGGCCACGGCCATGTAGTCAGCCAGACAGCCGTGCAGGTGGTAGCTGATGTCCTTAGCAAACTGCTGGTAGTGGGCATCACAGACCCAGGTGGGAAAGGGCGTTTTGTTTTACGTGTATATTATGACTTTTATTATTTTGCGGTAAAAATATCTGTGTACAGCAGGGCAACTCAAATTTGTCCACCAATTCCACTACAGTCCTGACAAGGATTTAGCAGTAATAAAAGAAAAAAAGAAGGAAGTAAAGAAGTGTTGTACTGGGGTTTTGTACACAAAAAAGGATTTTTTTAAAATGTTAAACTGCCATTCTTTAAGTTTGTATTGAAATTTGCCTGTTACATGTGATAACTCCTTTGAAAATAACTAACTGTAAGCTGATTTTGCCATCTGCTGAAAACTATACTGTGGATTTTTTTCAGTGTTCTGTCTCTGTTTTGACACTTACTTCACTTCCCGTCATTCCAGATCCTGACATCCGATACTGTGTGCTGGCGTCCCTGGATGAACGCTTTGACGCCCACCTGGCACAGGCGGAGAACCTGCAGGCACTCTTTGTGGCACTAAATGATGAAGTGTTCGAGATTCGAGAGCTGGCCATCTGCACAATCGGCCGCCTGAGCAGCATGAACCCAGCCTTCGTCATGCCCTTTCTACGCAAGATGCTTATTCAGGTAGCAGTTCGGTTTAAAGCGGTGGTGACAGACATACATTTGATTCTTGCAGTCAGTTTACTCTGACTTTGCAGCAGTCTTTTAATTTTGGAAAGCTGTTGTAATCCGTTTCGATTCGTTCCATGTTAGTTTGAAAAGCTTAACCTTTTGATTTGTAAGTGGGCGGCATGGTGGCGTAGTGGCTAGCATGTCTGCCTCACAGCAAGAAAGTCCTGGGTTTGATTCCCATGCTCGGGCGTTTCTGTGTGGAGTTCACATGATCTCCCCATGCTTGCGTGGGATTCCTCCAAGGACTTCAGTTTCCTCCCACACTCCATTAGGCTTATTGGCTGTTTCACATTGCCCCTAGGTTTGAGTGTTAGTGTGAATTGTTGTGTGTGTGTGTGTGTGTGTGTGTGTTGCCCTACGATGGTCTGGCAAGCTTTTCAGCGTGTACCTCACCTTCGCTCAGAGATATGGCTATTTTTAAATAGATATAAATTCATATTTAGTGCGTTCATTGTATTTTTACAGCTCCTTTAAATACATGTTTGAATCTGTGTCATACAGTCATGGAATAAATTATTAATACATTAATTTAAAGGAAATCGCTCACTAAATGTAAAAATAAGATGATAAATTGAATTAAAAGAAATCTTGAATGTTTTTCTAAGACTTGGGTGCATCAATGACATTTTAAATTAACCAAATGAGTGTTTCCCTATAAGGAAAAATAGAAAGACATGCGCCAGAGTCCTTTACCATATATGGAAGGGGGCCTGAACGCTGCTTTTGAATAAGGCATAGTTTGATGTGTTCGGTTCTCGTGCAAGGTTAAAATGACTGATTTCCCTTTAAGTCGTAATTTGTGGGAAGTTATGCGTGCTGAAGAGCTTTCTGTATTGTAAAGTTTCGTCAGCTGCCAGCAGATGGGGGAATTGTTCAACCTAGGGTTAGTGAATGCCAAGGATAAACCTATACTGACTTAAATATTATAATGGCCCTCCTGTATTGTATTATGTAAGCTTTGTGTGCTGTTATTTATATACAACCTACTGATAAAATGTATTTCTGTTTGGAAAGGTTTAAAGGACACCATTTTGTAAGTACTGGACAAATGCTATAGAGATATTGAATGCATCATGGTACAGATTAGAAGCAAACTTTACTTTTTAAGGTTGGAGGCTGGAGCCTGTCTCAGCTGACTTCTGGTGAAGGCGGGGTATTCCCATGGAAAGCTCGCCAGTCTATCTATCGCAGGGCCAAAACACACGCTACCATTCCCACACTCACCTAGGGGCAGTTTGGAATAGCCATTTAGCCTAATGTGCATGTCATGGGACTGTGGGAGGAAACCAGAATACCCCTAGGAAACCCACACAAGCACAGGGAGAACATGCAAACTCCACACAGAAAAGAGCTCGTCAAGCTTGGGATTTGAACACAGGACCTTCTTGTTGTGAGGCGGATGTGCTAACTACTACGCCACCGTGCCACCCTCATCTTCATATTAACACAATGATAGGCATCATCCACATGATAATTGTGTCCTTGTTCATCATGGGCCCATAATGTTCTGTTTTTTAGATCCTTACTGAGCTGGAGCACAGCGGTGTGGGCCGAAATAAGGAACAGAGCGCCCGCATGCTGGGCCACCTCGTGTCCAATGCTCCTCGGCTCATCCGGCCTTACATGGAGCCCATTCTTAAAGTATAATCATCTACCATTACAGTGATGTTGATTGATTAATTGTTAGCAATCATGACAGCTGCCAACATGGCTATACTGTCCACTAAATGTACTTTATGTGTATTCTGCATGTTTTCTGTAGGTAGTCCATGTTATAGGCTAAACTAGACCTTCCTGTTGCTCATGTCACTTTCGTATTAATAGATTTGGTGTTATTTATGTTTAAGCTCAATGAATCTCACTGTTTCTTTTAATATAGGCTCTCATCCTGAAGCTGAAAGATCCAGACCCTAACCCTGGCGTCGTCATTAGCGTCCTGGCTACCATTGGGGAGTTGGCTCAGGTACCGACCTTTCGCTCCTTGCTGACCACGTTTATGTAAATAACCGCGTGTGTTTTTCTGATCTGGTGAATTACTGGAGGTGGCAGGGCCACAAGACAAACGGTTAAAGTAGTAAAGAATGCAGATGGCACAGCTGATTACGGAGTAATGACAGGAATTGCAGGCAATCATGTACAGGAGAGGAAGGTCAAGAAGAGGGAGGTTTGAGAGAATAGAGAGAATAGTGGTTGTGACAGAACAGGATGTAATGTTCGATAATTTACTTTCATGGGCAGTAGCCATGTAGCAAGAAACTATTGTTTGTCCAGTATTGCTTTGTAATTAGGAAATTTGTTTAAGGGATGGATATTAAAAGACTGTACCAAGAAATTTTGGATTTACCAGATTACCATGTGTGTGTATCTGTGTGTGTGGTGACAGGTCAGTGGTCTGGAGATGAGAAAGTGGATGGATGAACTTTTCCCCATTATCATGGACATGCTTCAGGACTCGTCCTCCTTGGCCAAAAGACAGGTATGATGACCAAATGACCCAAAAGACAAAATCTTATGCAAATCTCAGATTTCTAGCAGATCAGATAACTGTCTTCATTTTCTCTTGTACCTCATATTCTGTTACATGTAGTTCATCCAACAGAATCAAACATTTGTTCCAGAAAAATTATTTTAAGGGTCATGATTATCATGGTTTCTGTACTCATGTGATGCAGACGCAGGAGAGATGACCTTGTTTGTGCACAAACAGATACAAAAGCTAAAGAAAGGCATGTGACCTCTCAGAGCTGAGCAAAGCTTTCGATGTATTGATCCATCTACGTTCCTACCACTCACTATAGTCATGAGATTTGTGTAGTGACCAAAAAAAAACGAGATCACTGGTGCAAGCGGCTCAAATGAGTTTCCTTCGTAGGGTGTATGGGCTCAGCCTTAGAGATAGGGTGAGGAGCTCAGACATCCGGGGCAGTGGAGGCTCACTGGTTAAGGCACTGGGTTACTGATCCAAAGGTTGGGGGATCAAGCCACGGTACCACCAAGCTGCCACTATTGGGCCCTTAAGCTTAATTGTATAAAAATGGCAAATGTAAGTCACTCTGAATAAGGGTGTCTGCCAAATGCCGTAAAAATATAAATGAACTCAGGGTACAGCCTCTGCTCCTCCGCATCAAAAGGAGTCAGTTGAGTTGGTTTGGGCATCTGATTAGGGTGCCTCCTGGAAGTATTCCAGGCATGTCCAACTGGGAGGCAGCCCCGGGTAGACCCAGAACTCAGGAATCTGGCCTGGGAATGTCTTGGGATCCCCCAGGAGGAGCTAGAGAGTGTTGCTGTGGAGAGGGATGCCTGGGTTTTCCCTCCTAGATTGGTTTCCTCCGCGGCCCGATCTCAGATATGCAGAAAAAAAACGATTGATGGAAATGGATGGACCTCCGCTCAGGCTGGCGACAAACAAAATAGCAAAAGACAGTCTATAAGGCACACAGGTTAAAACTTATACGCAATATCTGAGGCTGGTCTGCAGACCAGAAATGAACTGAAAGCTCACCGTCTTGTATACCGATGTAGAGGATCTTAGCCAGGCAGGGCAGAGTGTGTCCCTTAAAATAAGAACACCATGACAAACACAAGAATACATGAAGGTGAACAGACAATAACTAAGGAGTCGGACTGGCTTAAATAATGAACAGTGCGGACAGGATGGCCAAAAGAAAGCCCAGGAAGTAATGAGAGATGTGAACTTTACTGATAACAGGGGCAGTGATGGCTCAGTGGATAAGGATCTGAGTCACTGATCCAAAAGTCGGGGGTTTTAATCCCCTGTACCATCATCCTGCCATTGTTGGGCCCCTGAACGAGGCCCTTCACCCTTAAGTGCTGAGTTGTATTAAAAAAAAAAAAGATAAATATAAGTCGGTCCACATAAGAGCGTCTGGCAAATGCAATACATTTAAATAACAGGTGCGCAGGTAGGTGCAAGCAAGCTGGTGGAAAATAAGCCCGGGCCTAGACGTGACTGATTTTTTTTCTTCTTATAATCGTCTTTCATTTGCCCAGTGAGGCTATTTATATACATAAGTCACTATATTATTAATTTACTGTAAATTAAACTGCGTTGTTAGTCACGCTATTCTTGTTATGAATGCTGTATTGCTCTTCTCACTTCTCTCTGGCGGAGCTCCCATTAGAAAACTTGGCGAAGTAACTGAAATACATTTCCCTGTTGCCTGGAGCCAATTTCAGTGCAGGTGTTGTGAAAGTGTAGTTAGCACAACTCTGATAAGGTCTAGTTCCAGCATGAATAACTATTCCTGCTACGGTCTTCAGAGATGATTTAAATGTGGTGATTCAAGCCTTTTTTTTTTTTGTAAGGAAATCAGAAGCCGAAGAAATGATAAACTTCATTTCTAAACTGCTGCTCCTGCGTTCTCTATAAGTTTTACTTTTGGTGTTTTTTTTCAGCCATGTAGTGTAGTGTGAGTAGCAAAAGGTTCTGAATGAATTATGCCATGTGGAAGTACTCGCTGTCGAATCCTTTAATTAGTTTATATGACCAAATAAGACTTTCTAGATTCTGGTGTATGCTAGAAAAGAATTATTAACAGTATGCTGGGATATAGCCAGCAAGAGCAACATCCCTAATGAGGAGTTCTTACTACAGAAATAACAACTTAATAGAACGAGAACTTTATTATACATCCGTGATTGAAGTACAGATGACACTTAGATGACCTTGTCATTTTGTCACCCACCAGGTGGCGCTGTGGACGCTGGGCCAGCAGGTGGCCAGTACTGGCTATGTAGTGGAACCCTACAGGAAGTATCCATCTTTACTGGAGGTGCTACTCAACTTCCTAAAAACAGAACAGAACCAGGGCATCAGGCGAGAGGTAAGGAATTCGATCATCATGTCTGAGATGGGACCAGAACTGTTAAACAAGTTATAAGAATAGAATTAAACCAGACAGAAAGGAAAGGTGCAAAAGCCCCGAAGGAAAAACAACTAATTTCATTTCATTTTTTGAATGTCATGATAGGTGGAGAATTTAGCACATCCCCCTCACATAAAGAAGGTCCTGGGTTTGAGTCCCAGGCTCGGCGAGGGCGTTTCTATGTGGAGTTTGCATGTTCTCCACGTGCCTGTGTAGGTTTTTCCTCCAGGTACTCTGGTTTCCTCACACAGTCCAAAGTCATGCACTTTAGGCTAATTGGCTGTTACAAATTGGTTGCGTGTGTGTTGGCCCTGCGATGGTCTTGCGAGCTGTTCAGGGTGTACCCTTCCTCCGCTCAGCGTTATATGAGATAGGCTCCAGACTTCCCATGACCCTAAAAGCAGGATTAAGCAGTTCGGCAAATGAGTGAATCAATGTCATGTTTATAAATGATCCGTAACATGCCATATACATTTCATTCAAAAACATGTTATGACAGTATCCTCCTTCAGGGGATGACTTTAAATAGTATCATAGTATCACATATGTATCACTTATCTAGAGCTGAATTGACCTTAATACTGATGCTGTCAGGGATTTGGACCTTTGCTTAAACTGTATTCTTGACCAGATGTCACCCTTGTGTCCTTGGTGACCCTAGTGAATGTGTGTGTGTATGTATGTGTGTGTGTATATATATGTATATACATACACAGTGGGGCAAAAAAGTATTTAGTCAGCCACCAATTGTGCAAGTTCTCCCAGAAGAGAAGAGAATGGTCTCCAATTTTCATCACAGGTATACTTTAACTATGAGAGACAGAATGGGGGGAAAGAATCTAGGAAATCACATTGTAGGATTTTTAATGAATTAATTGGTAAATTTCTCGGTAAAATAAGTATTTGGTCACCTACAAACAAGCAAGATTTCTGGCTCTCACAGACCAGTTAGTTCTTCTTTAAGAGGCTCCTCTGTCCTCCACTCGTTACCTGTAATAATGGCACCTGTTTGAACTCGTTATCAGTATAAAAGACACCTGTCCACAACCTCAAACAGTCAGACTCCAAACTCC
>JBCNYH010000012.1:13714170-13727578 GCA_039654325.1 Tandanus tandanus | reverse complement strand
ATATTTTTTCTTCTGTTTCCCCTAACAGGCTCCGTCGTATTTTAACCTTAGACTCGCCTGTAAAAACATTGCAGCTTTGCTTGTCCACCATCACCGTTATGTTATCAGATGATCAGGTGACTGATTAAGGCTGGTGTATCCCCCGTGCCGAATCAGACCACAAGACTTTAAAACCCGCTTTTAGTGTCGTTCGGAGATAACATAACGGTGACAGCAGACAAGCAAAGCTGCAATGTCTTTATAGGTGAGTCCAATGTTAAAATACAGCTCAATTAAGTCACATATTTCAATTTATATACATACTGTAGCTTAATACTTTCTCGTGCGCATGAGGAACCAATACATATTTTTTTTCTTCTGTGTCCCCTCTGGTGACATTGGATAAAAAAAATTAAAAAAAAGAGATAGTAATGCATGGCCATGCATTGTTTTTTTTAAAAGAACTGATCAGAAATCAGTTTGAGAAAATCTTTCCACACCGCTTGGCATTTTTTACTTGTTTACACAGTGCCAGACCTACCCCATTCAGGATAAACTCCTGCCCATGACGTCACAATAATGGCGGTGGATCAGTGCCAATAGGGGCATCGTTCATCTGTCCAGGATGCTCTTTCTGTTATTTCTCAACCGTTTCGTAACAGAATTAAGTGTTTTTGGTGGCATTTTATATCTTGAATCTTACTCTTTGTTATTTTGTACCGTTTCCCACACATTTGTTTGATGACATGAGGTCTTTAAAGAGCAGATTTTAAATAGGTGTTGTTTAATGTGACCCGCTCCAGCATAATACGGTTTAAGTAGGAAATTTGACATACTGAGATATTGATGTATTTGGAAAGAGAATTTAATATGATTTAAAATGAGGTATAATACATGATTATAGCATGAAAAAGGACTTGCATCACTTTGTATGTCGCTTACTCAGCGGCTTCACAATTGAACTGATCCTAAGTAATTGAATTTAAATGACACCTTGACACATTATATGCCCCCTCCCTCCCATCCCCAAACCAAGGGCAGCATTTAAACAATACAATGTCACTTCAAATACAATTTTTAGAGCCAATATGGCGATAAATGAATCACAATACATAACTGAATTGATTATTTTCCCCCCATCTGTACTATTTAATGTCTAAAATAACAAATGTTTTAACACACGTCCTTGGAATCTGCAGCACACTGCGGTGATTTTGCTTCATAGTCTATAGTGTTTCTCCGGTGTTGGCGGATACATTAGCTCAGAGCCAAGCAATTCTGATCAAAATCTCTACCGAGGATATGTTCTCCCCATTAGTAAAAGTGAGGTAGCGGATGGCCTTGACAGTTAATTCCTATTCTGACGGAGTTATAGCAAGTAGACGGTTCCGCTTCTTGAAATTGGCCGAGCGATGGCGTTGAGAATGGATGTGAATCGGGTGACTGTGGTCTCCTGTGTCTGGGAGGAATCATGTTATTGAAACACTTTGATTGAAACACCAGAGTGGTTTGGCCTGTCAGCTTGTGTCGGGTTCGATATGTCCTCATCACCCTTGCAGAACACTTTGCGCCATAGTGGAAAGCACATTCGGGTTTGATTATTATTATTTAATTTTTTTTTTGGTTAAGAAATATATTTGCCCTCTTTGACTGGAAACGTTTTCAAACACATGATAATATGTGTACTTGATATAGATTTGTCAATCGGTTTTTCATATTCTTGACATATAAATTGGAGAAACCAGTTTGTGTAGCTTATTAATTGTTAAAAATATAATCTTACTATGTTTTCCCAATATTGATTGACTACTTATTATAAAAGTTATGATTCCCCATGAGTTCCAAAAGGCAAATGTTCTATGTTCCCAGTGCTGTCTGTAACCTTTTGATGGCTTTCCAGATAAAGTTATTTTTACTCTGTTTTGACTGCAGGATTGCTTTGGAAACCTTAGATCGGTTGACCGAGTCCCTAGACTTCACTGACTATGCTTCCAGAATCATCCACCCCATCGTGCGCACTTTGGATGGAACGCCCGAGTTACGAAGCACAGCAATGGACAACTTATCTTCGTTGGTCTTCCAGCTTGGTAAAAAGGTGCTTAGGAAAGCCATGCTTCTAGTTTCCAATCCCTGATGAATGAATCCCAATTCCAAATGTCCACTGGAAAGCCCTTAATGATGATTTGAATCACGTTCTTTGGTGACAAGATCAATTTGTGTTTACTGTCAAAAACTGTCAAAACTGTCTGTGTGCCTTCACAAGTAGCCTGCTGATGATATTTCCTGTAATTTTTCACAAGTTCACAGTGCTGCTGCTAATAAGCCTAGGATGATGTCATTTTTCCTTTTATCACCCTTCTTTAGCTCCGTAAAGACCACTAGGGCAGCATGTGGCCAGCATGTGCACCTTTTGATCATGAACGCATCAGTAGTTTTTTATTTGGGCAGCTGGAGCAGAATTAGCTTTTTTAGCAACGTGTGCATCAAATAAGCTTCATGTGCATGAAATAAACTTCAACATGGCAACTCTAACACCCCCTTCCTTTTCCTTGCCTTTTGTCTTTTTCAAACACAGTACCAGATCTTTATTCCTATGGTGAACAAAGTGATGTTAAAGCACCGGATCAACCACCAGAGATATGATGTGCTCATCTGCCGCATCGTTAAGGTTAGTGTAATGCCGGGTCCCACCTATAACTTTTCACCATAATGCCTTATTGTTACTGGACCCACCCATGGGATCGAATGGAGTTGATTTCATTAAAAGGGGGATGTGCTCAAAGCAGAACAAACAACCTGTTGTTTTCAGGTGGAGGTCCTTCCCTTCCTTTCCTGGAACCTAATGACCTCCTTTGTCTGAATCATTAGTCACTCCCTACCACTGAGCCCAGATGTCCGCCATCCTTCTCTAATGAATAGTCCCCATCCATCTGAAAGCAATTTAGCAGTCCTTTTTTTTTTTTGCTACAGATTTACGAAGCCATGTTACAAAATAGTAGTGCAACATTGAGGACCTCCTTGATTAGGGCAGTGCACTTGCTGTCCAGGCAGAAATATTTATTTCCTTTACTCTCCCTTTTTTTTCCCCTAATCGATTGTGTCTATTGTTTCCCAGGGTTACACTCTGGCTGATGAAGAAGAAGACTCTCAGATTTTCCAGCATCGCCAATCACGTAGTAGTCAAAGTGACACACTGGAGAGTGGCCCGGTAGAATCCGGTCCCATGAAGAAGTTGCACGTCAGCACGACTGCACTTCAGAAGGTCAATATGAAATAAAATTCTCAAACTTTTGTTATAACCTATTATTAACCTAGTATTAACCTAAAGTTTAAAGAATTTGTCCATGTGGGGCAGTGGTGGCTCGGTGGTAGAGTGCTGAATTGCTGATCCTAAGGTCGGGGGTTCAAGCCCCACTATCACTGGGTTGTCACTGCTGTCCCCCCAGTGCAGCTAACTGGGTTATCAAAGGCCATGTCTCTCACTGTCAACCATTGCTGATTTTCGTCAAGAGTAGGCTGCATAGCCGTCATCGTGTTTCTGCCCTGTGATGGCCTGGCGAGCTGTCCAGGGTGTACTCTGCCCTCGCCCAGAGTCGGCTGAGAAGTGCGCCAGCCTCCCCTCGACCCTAATTAGGATTAAGCAGTTCAGAAAATGAATGAATGAATGAATTTGTCCATGTGAGTGATTACACATGAACTGGAACAATTGGATGAAAAAGCTGTAGGTGGTTTAGTAATTCTGACAGATTTAGTTTCATTTAGTTTAGGTAGAGTCTGTTGGGCTTTTACACCCGAGCATATTGGCTCATCAGAGCCGGAGCTTATCCCATTTTCTGTAATGTGATCCAACTAGGAGTTCGTCTCCTCCTGAATAATGTGCTAATCCATCGCAGGTTACCTTCCCAGTATTTTACCGGTACCTATTTACACTGCTGGGTGGACAGATGTGCACTTGTGGTCAAGAGAGGGCTTTAGCACGGTGGGGGTCTAACGGGATTCGAACCCATGACCTCTTGATCATGAGCCCAGCACCCTGACCGCCACACCACCGGCCCCCATCTTTATTCACTTCATTTACATCTCATAATGATATAATAAGGAAGGGTGTAGGCTGAAGCTAAAACTTTAACACCTACTCCTCTTTTCATACAACAATCAGCAAATCCGAAAATTTTAATTAACTGCCTCTTTGTTCTCACAAATAAATATTAAACCATTTATTTACATTTGTATCATTTGGTAGACACCCTTATCCAGAGTGACTTGCATATACCATTTATACAACTGAACAGTGGGGGCTCAAGAGCCCAGCAGTGGTAGCATGGTGGTACTGAGGCTTGAACCCCAAGTGTTTTGATAAGTATTCCAGAGCCTTAGCCACTGAGCCACCACTGCCCATTTATGTCAAATACTGACACAGACGAACTCTTAGTATCTTCAGCATCTTCACACATTTAAAAACATTTCCCCCAATATTTGATGATTAAAGGTGTTGTGTCATGATTTTTTAGTAGAGGGGTGGGTGGTGTGGTGGTTAGGGTGCTGGGCTTATGATCAAGAGGATGTGGGTTCGAATCCTCGTTAGACCCCCTCCGTGCTAAGACCCCTGTGCAAGGTGTTGACTACAAGCGTGCCTCTGTTCACCCAGCAGTATAAATGGGTACCAGTAAAAAATACTGGGAAGGTAACCTGTGATGGACTAGCGTCCCATCCAGGAGGAGTTGAACTCCTAATTGCTTCACGCTACGGAAACCGGGAATAAGCTCTGCCCTGATGAGCCAGTAGGCTCGGGTGTAAAAGCCCAACAGACCTTACCTTACCTCTACACAGTAAGTCGTATAGGGAACTAGTAGTGAATAGTATAATATGTACAGTCATTTTTGACATAGGAAGGATGTCAGCACTAGGTAAGGCTTATTGTTCTGTACAAATATTCCTCCATGTTTTCTGTCCTGTCCTGAAACATTGTGTTTATCTGTTTTCTTTATTGATGTTCAGCCAAAGTCTCTGGCAATTTATCTTGTCCTATTAAGTTAACTTCAATAACTGTATTAAAGTAACTTATAACTGCTGTTTCTTTAACCTTATAACTTTTTTGTTCTGGAACGAATGATGAAATGCATGCAATATGATGCAGCTCTGTAACATCAAAAAATAAAAGTCAAACAAAAGACAAACTCTTGCCCCTGGAATAGCAGATAACCCTTCAGTAAAGCTTGTATCAAAGCCTAGAGCTAGTAACTGTTGTTTCCTAAATGCACTGATCTATCATGAATCAGGCCCAGTCACGTATTTTCAGTATTATTGACACAGTCTGTTTATTACAGTGAGACTGTTATAACCCATGGTGTTATAGCTTACCGGAAAGAGGTGACGAGGCGTAAAAGCAGTAAAGTGCCTTCGAAGATCGTGCCAAAAAAGCACATTCAGCTGTTTCTGTTATTGGTCAGTGCATTACTGAGATTCACAGCTGTCGCTCGAAGAATGAGCAGATCTTTCCATTCTCTTTGTCACCCAAAATCTCCTTGCTCTTAAAGTGAAAAGAAACAGACCTGATTGGACAGTCGCCCATACCACCTCCTTGTGTCCAATCTCATGAAATGTTTTCCATATTTGCAGACATGGGTTCAGATTTGTGTTGTGAGGCATTGAGATCCCTTAAAGCTTAAATGTTTGGGCCACCAGGGGCCCTTCAGCTATAAAATAAATTCAATGGACCTCCTTAGCACTGACTTTTAATTAACATGATAAAACTAGTCAAATATTAGGCTACAATATGAACAATAATATCATGGTACCATTGAGCTTTTCAACCAAAACAGCCCATTAGATTCCATTAGAGATTTGATATAAACCACCTTTTTGTTTTAGAGTTACTGAGATTTGGATGTTGAAGAGATTTCCATCACTTTAAGAAAAACAAAAATCAGGCTTCCTCGTAACCACCCTTTCATTGACCTCTGAATCAAATAAGATCCTAAAAACTCTTAGACTAATACACTTTATAATTTGCCCTTGCTTTCAGATCATGTTCCTGAGTGTTTATTGTTGACCGAGTGTTTTGTATGCTCTGTAGGCATGGGGTGCTGCCAGGAAGGTATCTAAAGATGATTGGCTGGAATGGTTGCGGCGCCTCAGTGTTGTCCTGCTCAAAGAGTCACCCTCTCCTGCCCTGCGCTCCTGTTGGTCCCTCGCCCAGACCTACATTCCACTTGCCAGGTGAACTGTACAGGCCTTATTTGTGCGCCCCCACCTTCTCCCATAACCCAAACTTTCCTATAACTTCTCTAACTTGTGAATTTATGGCTGAACACAGATCTTATTACTTTGTATTCCCCCCAAATTAATAATGGTAGATGAGCTAATTGGTGCTTTTATTGTAAAAAAATAAAAATAAATAAAGGTAATTGTAATGTATTGGAATGTCCTGACCTTTATTATCAGATATATGTAATTTTTCTCAAAATAAATGACCAAGTATAATATTTGTTTCACAATTGTTTTATTAGGTACTCTTTATTTACTTTTAGGACCTGTGTGATAATTTGATGGTGTATTAAATCTTATGTATGCACAAATATAGAACATTTTAAAGGGTTCACAAGCATTTTAGCACCAAAGTATTAACAGATGAGCCACTCTACCGTGATTAATACATGTGCTTTGAATTTTCTGACTAACTGACCCCTGGGTGCACCACCCCTTCCCCATCTCACACTGGTAATATTCCACTTGATATGTGGTTGCCTCCATTTACCGTATGTAAGGGTAATTACAGAATGAATTGGGTTCATTAATGTGAGAGAAAGTCTGTCATACAACAGTCTGGGCCCAACAGTGGGAACATGGTGCCGCTGGGGCTTGAACCCCCAACCTTTGGATCAGTAACCCAGAGCCTTAACCACTGCTCCACCTCTCCTATCTCAACTCTATTAACTAAATTTTTCTAGCATTCCAGATTACCAACCCCAGCTTTAAATGCTGTGAGCACTCCTTTTACTGTCTCTACTGTTTTGTGCCTACTAAATGCTTTGAATGACGAATTCTCCTGCGTGTTGCATTTACAGAGATCTATTTAATGCTGCGTTCCTATCATGCTGGTCAGAGCTAAGCGAGGACCAACAGGACGAGCTGATCCGCAGCATCGAGCTAGCACTGACATCACAGGACATTGCTGAAGTCACACAGACTCTGCTCAACCTGGCTGAATTCATGGAGCATAGCGACAAGGTCGGTGAACGCCTTAAGCTAAAGCAACTTCATATTGAGGCCAAATGTTAGGAGTCATGTGACACATCAAACGTTTTCTTTTGGAACATTTCTCCCGATCTTGATCAGCATTCTTAAGAACATTAAATCAGTTTGCAGACAAGGCACATTCATTCACACAGAATGTTATCCTTATACTCCTGTTTTATTAATAATATTTGTGCTTTATCAGAAGCACATAAAAAATGCCCCGCTAGATGGACACGATTATGTTTTTCAGCATGCAGGAATGAGAATGTGATCTCGTGCAAGACCAAAAGCGTAGACCATAATTAGAGAATAAGGACCAGACCAACCTCTTAGTAATGAGAGGCACAAAAATGTCCTTAATGTCAGAGACCATCATGATGCAGGCACTGACTTTTTAAGTGCTGTTTTATATTAGAATACTATTCAAGGTATTACAAAGTATTTTCTTTCAATAATATTCCAACCAGCCATCCCTGGTCTGGAATCTCGAACCAGTTGTTATTTTTTTATTTAGCCTTTATTTCTAGAGCAGTTTCACTCCAAAAGAAGGACTGATAAAATGTGTATTGTTTTTAGGTGACTTGATGTTATATAAGGTAGACATAGATTACTTTTTTAATCTCAAGGGAAATTTTGTTGTCATAGCAGAAAGACATACATATAAGGTGCAATTTAAAACGCAATAAAAAATATTAGAGTAATAATTTTCAGTGATTTTGTGCCCACTACAGTCTTGTTTACTATAGTATATATATAGTCTTGTCACTAGAGTCTTGTTTGTGCCTAAATGGAGTGGAGCCTGATGTGATCATCTGATGTTGTAAGTCACGGTTTGGTGTGTTGATTTTTTTGATATGCTTTTCTGCTCACCGTGGTCGTAAAGAGTGATGATTTGAGTTACTGTAACCTTCCTGTTAGCTTGAACCAGTGTGGGGATTGTCCTCTGACCTCTATCATCAACAGGGCATTTCCACCTACAGAACTACCACTCAATATACATATGTATAAACATTGACTATTTTTAATATATTTTAAACATTGATTGAAACTCTTAAGTGGGTGATCACACTAGAGCTGTGATAGAAAAGTGACTGACGTGAATTGATTTTATTTTTTTTTGCGAATTTCACGTCAAGATGTTTTGTGACTCCACATGCAAGCGAATATTTTATTGCTTAAAGACGTATATCATGCGAAAGTTGCACGGCAGTTTGAGATGGAGTTGCAAGGGATTTGCGATTGGATTGCAGATGTTTGGTGAAAATAAGGCGAATCTGTTTGTAAATCAGTTGTGTTTTGTTCGCTTTTTATTCTCAAACCATTTGCTTTTTATTTGCATGTTATTATCATGAACAAATGTGAATAAAATATGAATGATGACAAAACATATGGAATATGGCGGATGCCAGCAAGTCTCAAACTTTTCTCAAACTTTCTCAAACGTGGAAGTCTCCAGCTTGTCTCTTTTCCTTGCGAACGAAAGACGAATAATTTGTGAGCAAAACGACAAATTTGTGACCTTTCCCATGTGTGGACTGTTTGAGAAGAGTTTGAGACTACTCTGCATCAGAGCCACGTTTTGCGACATTCGTGGAAATTTCAAACGTGTTTGAAATGTATCGTGATGAGTTTACGAACCAGGCAACTAAAATGTGATGCCGCGAATGTCGCGAGACAAATTTGAGAACATTTTGAGAATGAAAAGCGGCAGTCACGAATTGCTATTCGCGTCAATTGCTTTACTATTGCACCTCTAGTGTGATCACCCCCTAAGCGACTTCTGCATGATGTCATACACTGTGCTGCTTCCATATGATTGGCTGCCTGTATAATTATACCAATGGACAATGTACAGGTATACAGGTGTTTCTATTAAAATTAATTAAAGTTGAAATTAAAGTTTCTATTAAAGCTTAGTGTTTGTGGAAATTTCATTTTATTAAGTTTTTTTTAAAAAGTTAACCTGTAAAATTAAAGCCTGTTTGATGGATGGAAACTTTGAGCCTTTTGAACTGCTCAGCTGAAAAAAGACCCAGTATTTTATGCCCTTTCCACATTAACTGCCACATGATTCGAATGTGTTTTGAAAAGAATTCAAGGATACCATGCTAAAATTTATTCTCCTGTCAAAATTGGAGTTTTCTTTTTCAAACAGTCCTGCTGTAAAACAGTTCACAGTGCACACTGTTTGAATAATAACTGTCTAAAGCACTCACCTGAACTATTTGTAAAGTGGATTATTTTCCTTTTCTTCATGTATATGTTTTTACCATACTCCTGTATGCTAGGATAATTTTGGCATATGGCACATCATTGCTTACATTCCAGATTGCACTATTCTATTTTATTCTGTTCTGCTGTACATTATTCCAGTGTCTTTTTTTTTTTTTTTTTAATTTTCTGTTTTTCCACCTTTTCATTTCAGGGTCCACTTCCACTGAGGGACGATAATGGCATCGTGCTACTGGGCGAGAGAGCTGCTAAATGCCGTGCCTATGCCAAGGCTCTGCATTACAAAGAGCTCGAGTTTCAAAAAGGCCCGACTCCCCTTATTCTGGAATCTCTTATTAGGTAGGAAAACTGATTATTTTCTCTTTAAGGTTGTTACTGGAACCGAGAGTCATCAGATCCACACACAGTTGACTTTAGAACGCTTCACTGGCCACCATTACACTGTTCTAAATGACCTTTATTTCAGTTCCATGTTGTTTTTTCAGTGCTTTAAGTCAAGTTACCGCTCAAGATGTGTGCCTGAATTGTGAAAGTTCAGTTTCACAAGCCTTTCAGATGCTTTTGCACATACCTTTTATGCTTTCGACAAGCTAACGTGAAGCAGTTGAAGAGCTGAACTAAAGGATGTCTCGGATTTTTACAGTGTTCTGCCAAGGCTCAAGTTTTCTCGACTGGCCAAAAAGTTTCACTGTGTTTTTGGTCTGTGAATTTGTTCTAATAGCTTTTACCAGAAATTGTGACAGAGTCAGAATAAGTAATCTATTAGGATTGTTTTTTGTGATTTAATTGGCTAAAGCCAGGTATTCAGTAACTTGTTATATATGCCGGATTCCCATTGATGCATGACGGTATGATTTCCAAGCAAACTAAATAGATCTTTTAGAAGGCCCTACCTTGAACTTATATGATTTTAAGGATGTGCTGCGAACTGCTTATTGCCATATACCACAGCACACTCTCAGAGATCTTCTGGAATCCATGCCTTGATGAGATAGAGCTCTTTTCGTAACTCAAGTAGGTCCTACACAGTAATAGGCAGGTGGTTTTAGTGTTATGGCTAATTGTTGTATATGCATACTGTTATAACTAATCGGTGTGTACATAGAGAGATGGACGGGTGGATGGATGGATGGTCAGATAGACCAAAGCACATAGCTTATTGCATGCACACGCAAACATAAATTTAGAGAGCGGGAAAAAAATATGCGATTGTAAAATAGAGCACAGCTCTTCTTAAACTTTAACGACACTCTTAAATAAATACCAGCTCTCCAACCTTACATTATTATGCTACTTATTATGGCTGCTGGTTCAACTTAAATCAGCTACAAGATAAAAGTTAGGTTTTGAGTGGTTACAGCAAGGGCTGAACACATGGAAAATGTTTTACAAATTAAGGATGAAACTAATTACTGTTTTTCCTTCGATTAATTAATCGATTACAGACTACATAATGATTAGATGATTAATTTTCCTAAATAAAAAAAATCTGACAATTTCAGTTCCATTTATTATAACAAGGCATTTTACTGTATAATGCAGCATAGTTGTTTTGCATATTTAATTGTAAAACTTTATTTAAACTGTTAATTCCTGCTTGATTAAAAATAATGTAAAAAAAAAAAATGGTTTATTTAATGCAAGTCCAAAAGAAATCCACTTTTTTGTTGATCTCCTAAACACAATGAAAAAGTTAGGTCTGCATGTTAAACAAATTTTATTTATTTGTTTGTTTATTCATTCATTCATTCATTCATTCATTCATTCATTTTTATCGGTTATTCCATGACGTGTCAGTCGAATATGTTCTTATAGGGTTATCAGTTATATTCAACCAGAGAGAGTGGAATAACTGAACAAATGTCTGTGCTCTTACCATAAAATACTGAACAGGAGGGTCAAGGCTAGCAGGGAGTTAGCTGAAGGCCTGTAATCCAGTAGTATTGTAGTCAATAAAATTACATTTGCTTGGGGAAAACTGTCTAATCCTTAAAAATAAAACAATACACCTGCACTATCAAATACTTTAATTCTATATTTTGTTGCTTTTCATGGACTTAATCTAGGCTGAAAAACTGGTGTCAGCAGCACTTCTGATTTACTAGCAGAACTAGCTAGCTGCACTTCCAATTTCATCAACCCGACATTAGTGTTAGGCCATGCTGAGAAGTAGAGGCCTGTTGCTTGCAAAAAGCCGAAAAAAGGACTTGCTCCATTAAGCCCAACGCACCCTGACACCCGCAGTAGCCCCATCAACCAGTATAGAACAGACCCAGATTAACCTAAACATTTTCTCAAGCATTTATTTAATGGAAAAATGTAGCAGGTGGAAAACTTTCATAGCTTTAATATTGTGTGTTACTAAGTTACAAGGATGCAAGATTTAAAATGGTAAATAAATGAATAAACATGAACAGCAGAACATGAAACCAGAACAGCGCCTCTCTTTTTCCTTTTAAGGTGCTTGTGCATTGTGCTAGTGCTGTTGTTGTGGGCCAATGAAAGCTTGCACAGTGTACAAACCACACTTTCATTTTAAGCTAATCTGAAGCATGCCCAAACTTTTGATGTTTTGGTATTTGGACACTTTTACAAACCTCTTCTGACTCTGCTGTGCCCGCCATGATTATTTTTATAAAACTGTAGCATTCAGTGGAGCCGATCAATAACTGAGCCAAATACGACTAACATCGTTTATGCAGCCAGTATGTATAGCATTGAGGGAAAGCTTCTGTTTTTTAATTTAAATGATTTTGTAAAGAAGAAGGTTAAATTCTTATAAATAAGATACATGACGCATTGGTTTAAAATATCGACACATTTTCAGCTTCAGTGTCATTAAAATTGACACCAGATATGTTACCATGCACTAACAATTCTTTGGAAGAATAATGCAGTTTACATTGTTGTAGTTACTGTGAATTAATTCTATGTCAGACTGTCAAAGGTCCTCAAAATATGAAATATAGTCCAATTTTTCACCTGTCATTATGTGTATGATATACAGTCGTCCAATCTTTGGGTGTGCCACAAAGAAGCTCCTTGGGTCTTGTGTTTGGTATCCTGTTAGATTAGTTTATAGTGTTGTCTTTATAATGATAAATGGTTAAAAGTTAGAAATTACACTATCACTATCAATTAGTAAAAATCAAGGTGCCAAAAATTACAAGTTAACACTTTCATGTCATGTGACATGATTATTGTAATTTCCCTATCTTGATAGTAGTTCAGATTTTAATATGAGAAACCTATTTTAAACTGAACATTTATGTTCACTCACTTTGTTTTTGACAGATGGTTTTCATTTAGAGAAATTGTGGTTTGAAAAATGTAGTAGTGGAAACATGCAGAAACGGATATTGGCGATTTATTTAAATCTCAAGAAACTTGCTTATCATTGTGTTGAGGTTCCTAAAGTGGAGACAGAAATAAAGGCATAAAGCAGACATAAAATAAGCAGAAAATGACATGAAGTTGTAAAATAACTCACAACTGGCATCATTAAATATTTAAAAACATTCAGTGTAACAAGTATATCCAGGATCATGGTTCACTAAAATTTGTTCCAGATTCAAATGAACCTCAAGTGCATTGCGTCTGGGTATTAAAGATAAATGGAGGCAAATAATAAAGAATGATAATATAAATAAAAAGTCTCTTCCCATCATATACTGAATGATAAACGGCCAAAAAGTAATGTCGGTAAATTACATCACCCTAATCAAGAATCTAAAAAACAACAGTTGCAACACATCAAATCTTTTTCCCACAAGAAAAGATTTGTTTCTTTCAAAAAGGCCATATTAAGACTTAAAAAAAAAATAAAAATTGCCGTTCTATAGGTGCTGGATTACTAATCGCAAGGTCGGGGGTTCAAGCCTCACTATCAACGGGTTGTCACTGCTGTCCCCCAGTGCAGCTAACTGGGTTATCAAATGCAGGCCATGTCTCTCACTGT
>JBCNYH010000012.1:13693289-13705548 GCA_039654325.1 Tandanus tandanus | reverse complement strand
AAAGGGTTTTGAAATTGAAAAAAAGACAAAGGAAAAGGGGGTTGAAAATGGTCGGATTGGGTGAGGGCGGCGGAAACCCCCCCCCCCCCCCCCCCCCCCCCCACACTTTTTTCTCTTCCATGTCCCTTCTGGGGCTCTGTAGAAGAACAGCAAACACATTTCTTGAGTTAAATAGTTTTTTGAGAATCCTGGGTTTGGGGCACCAACCCGCTGCAGAATTTAAAAAATAAATAAGTGAAATATTATTTAATTTAATAGAAATTTAAACAAATAACTTGTTCAATTAAAAAAATAAACTATTTTGGGAATTTGGATCTCTGTGTTAATGAGCTAATTTAAAAGTGAATCTCGATTTTTATTTTACTAAACCAAAAGGTTCTAATTAATTGATAAAATCGATTTTCCACCCAGGTCTACCCTCTATTATGATAAATGATAAGTTTTAGTTTGGGCTGTACACCTCAGTTAATTCAAGAGGAAATTATTTTTGCTTAAGAACCTCAGCTTTCATTTGTATTTCTTTTGGAGTACTATCCCATGTGGCAGTATTATGCTACATGGTAACTGAATTAGCCATAAAGTAGATGTAAAACTTCTCAGTTATATCACTTTTTATGTCACATTTTTGAGTGTTATGTATCACATATAGTGCAGACAACGAAAGCAAACAGATGTGAGCTTGGTAGTCAGCTCCAGAAAACCGCTTGAGGTGATAGATGCTCTAATAATAGTAATGATGATAACTCACTTGCAGGAAAATCACAGTGTCCAAAGAGGGAAGCAGAATATCTTAGAACAGACGTGTGTGTGCATGCGGGCAAATGAATGCTAAGGTGTCTCGAGCAGGAAACACCCGCCCTTAGGTCTAACCCAAGTGTTGTATTATTATGTGTTCAGTAAGACCAGGCTGGCCTGTTCAATAGCTTACATCTGTATACAATTTTTTGGCTTTGGTTGGTTCCTTTGTTTCTCACTCATAACTCAGCTATGCATTTTTACCTTTTAAACCAGTATTGACTGATATTGCCATCTAAGACATGGATAAATATGGTATATATAAGATGACTTAAATGAAGTTATAATGGCAATCAGCCATAACATCAACATCACCTAGGCATTTAATATTAGTTGAATTAAGATATACACAGATCAGCCATAACATTAACACCATCTAACTGGTCTGTAGCTAGGCAACCTCATACACAGCATTTAGTATTAATTAAATTAGGATACACACTGATCGGCCATAACATTAACACCACCTAACGGGTCTGTAGCCAGTTAGCTGTATATTCTGTTTATGGGGCTGCCAAGCCCACAGACCAGTCAGGTGGTGTTAATGTTATGGCTGAGAATCATTTGTAGCTTTTGTGTGGCCTACACCTTAAGTGTCATAACTATCTATTGTGTTAGAGATGCACTAGTGTACCCAACTTTACATCTTTACCAAGCAATCTTTGTTTGTGGCTTTTCAGGTAGCAAATACTTTTTCTTCTGTGCTTATGGCATGCTTCATCAGACATGTGGTTCTTGGCATAGTTATTTTCTCTGTATGTCATATTGTAATGAGTATGCTTATCCTTCAGGCATCGAGAGCTTATATACTTTGGTGAACCTCAAAGCTCTGTCACCATGTCTCTAGGAAGGCCACCCTTGGCAGACATATGTGAGAAGAGACACAGAGCAAGCCTAAAGATCCCTGTGGAAGCTACAAAAAAGACTAAGTGTACCTTGCCAGGATTAAGGACACCAGGATCCACCCTGGGAGCCAGGCCAAGGGTGGTGTCACCAGACGAGAACCTGGTGACCAGGCCACCCATGCAATTCAATTGGGCCTGGCTCAAAATTGTAACAAAGAGCTATATTGTGGGCTTCCCTCCTGCAAAATGAAATGTGGATGTCAGGTGCAGTGCCTTTCAAGAGGCAGGCATATGATGGACAGTCTTAAATGGGCTGATTCTTAAAAGAGGAAACTGGCTTTGAAATGTGGAATTTTTCCTCACTGTTGGAGAAAGAGCTTGAATTTTTTGTGTTAGATGGAAAGCTATGGACTAGATATCGCCAGTCTTACATCCATGCACAGGACTGGCTCTGGTTCTAAGGGTGGTATCTTTCCTACTGTAGAGTTTCCACAAGTGATACCTCTCAGTCAGGTGTGGGGATACTCATCATTCCCAGGATGAAGACTTCACAGTTGAGTGAACACAGTGTCTCAAGATGGAAAAGAATTGCCATTGTTTATGCACCAAATGGCAGTTTGGTGTATCCAGCCTGCTTGGTGAGGGTGGGGCAGGTTGTCAAGAGGGCATCACCTATTCATCTATTTTGCTGTTAGGGGACAGTGCTTATGTTGGGAATGATGGAGATACCTAAAAAGTATTATGTATATATGTGTGTGTGTGTGTGTGTGTGTGTGTGTGTGTGTATGTATGTATGTAAATGTGTGAGTGTGTGTTGTATATAAATATACATACATATATATTATTCTGGTGAAATGGTATTAGATTTCTGTTCAGGCTAGATTGCTAATAATATATCTTTTCAAATATAAGGCTGCTCAAAGATTAGACACTTGGGTCAATACTTGGGCTTAACTTGGCCAGGATGCTGGCGAATGACACTTGGTAAACCCAGGAAAGCTTTTGAGAACAAGTTGCAGAAGCTTTTCTAAGAACTCTTGTATATTTTGTAATGAGTGAGGTCAAAGACATTTTTTTTTCTAAATTCACATTTTCACACTTTAATCATCGAGGCGGCTCCAAGATACTACGACCAAAAGCCTGTCGGTGGCAATTACACTAGGAAGTACTGGTGGACACTAAAGTTGCTCTGATATTTTGTTGGACCACCTTTAGTCCTGATTACAGTGCGTATTTACTGTGACATTGTTTTTACAAAACTTAAGCAACATAACAGCATTTATTTCCATCCAGAGTTGAGTAATTTTTCACTGACATCTTAAATTAATGACAGGAAAATCGAACCACTCCATAAAGTCTTCTCCAGCACATCCCAAAGACTTTCAATAAGGTTAAGGACAGCACTCTGTGGTGCCAGTACATGTGTGAAAATGATTCCTCATGCTCCTTGAGTCACTCTTTCACTATTTGAGTCCCGATTTTATATCCGTGTCATCATGGAAGGAAAAAGTCCATTGATAAAGGCAGCCTTTTTCTTTTTTGGGGGGCCAGGTAGTGATTTAACACCTATGAAGGGGAAGAAGAGACCATGCAGAAGTATTGTACTTTACTGGTGACATTGTTGAGCAATGGAAAGAGCATACTGTGGAACTCTTTTACCCAGTAGCCAAGCCTCACCTCAGGAAGCTATGCCTTAAATCTCTGGTGATGGATGCCAGCTCTGAGGTTCCTGTGGCAGATAAAACCCTTAATAGTGGCAAGGGTGCCTGGTTGGATGAGATTTGAAAGCTGGATATGGACAGGAGGTACTGGGGATCCGATATTTATATACGTATATGGTCTACATGGTAGACTTTAATTGTGTGTTTTAACATTGGGGACTGGGGTGGGGGTGTTAATGAAGGGGTACTGGATAACTGGGTGTCTCTATACTGTATATGAAGTCAGAATTGTCTGCACTCTTGAAGTTATTTTAGAATTATTTAAGATGGATGCTGGGCCCCATTAAGGGTTTATTTTGTCTTGATGGCTGTTTGCAGTTTTCAAGATGCTGCCAAGGTTGGAGAGATATACTGTATGTGTAGTATGGTGGGCTTGCTATAGTATCCTTATTATATGCAGATGATCTTATGCTGTTGGCACCATCTGAAGCAGACTTCTCAAAGTGGACCACTTGAACATTTCACTACTGTGTCCTTGTTTCAGTTATTTAATACCTCAGAATTTTGCTCACGAGTCATTACAAAATAAAATTCTTGATCCTGACAAATGGAAATGGTCTGAGGCAGCAGTGTTAGAGTTATTGGACTGGTATGTTGTAGTGTAACAGAAGCTCAGTTTTAAGGCCAGGTTCTTTCTTCGGTTCTCTGTGTCAATCTATATCTTTATTCTTAACTACTAAAAATCTGTGTAGAGAATAAAGCTACAAGTAAAGGTGGCAGACATCTTAAGGCAGGTTCTGTAGTAGGTTCTCTTGAGTAAAAAAACAGTCTGAGAGTAAAGCTTTTGCTTTTCTCAATTGAGAGCAGATAGTGGTAGTGCATTGTTTACAGCTCTGGGTTACTGATCAGAAGGTTTGAGGGTTCCAGCCCCAATACCCTAAGCTGCCACTGGTGGGCCCCTAATCAAGGTCCTTAACCCTCTAATACTCAGTTGTATAAATGAGATACAAATGCAAGTTACTCTGGATGTCAGTATGCCAAATACCAGAAATAGAAATGAAAATGAAAGGAATTTGTTGAGTTTAGGTTAAAGCTGTGCTCACATGATACTGATCGTGATCCCGATTTGAATCAATCATATTCGTGATTATTCCAAGTGTTAGTCTGTTGTGTACTGATGTTACTCAGAATTTTTTTTCCCCGTTTCCCCAATGTACTCTGAACACAAAAAACACACAAAATTTTTCAACACTCCCAAAATATTTCACTCTTCCCTGAAGTTTTCAACAAAATTATACAATGTCCTGCAATGTATATGGAAGTTCTTCCATATGTACCCATGTTCTCTGATTTCCTCAATGTAACATCGGATGTGGGGCAAATCAGGATCATGATCGATATCCTGTTAGTGCACCTTAAGCTTTTGAGGGGGTTGACTTTTTTTTTTCTTTAGCTTGTTATTTTGATTGGATGG
The DNA here is from genome assembly GCA_039654325.1 of Tandanus tandanus. NCBI lineage: Eukaryota > Metazoa > Chordata > Actinopteri > Siluriformes > Plotosidae > Tandanus > Tandanus tandanus. The sequence goes on along the minus strand of JBCNYH010000012.1, from coordinate 13,700,773 downwards.
ACTGGTCAAGTTTTTGAATGTAACCACAACTGGATTGCATCTGTATTACTGCAGCATACTGGCAATAATATGAATTCAAATCATGTACATCTGGTCAGAACATCGATGATGTCATCCCAGATTTTGTAATCACAACAGCATGGTTCCTTTTTCCTTCATTCAGGGATGGATGGGGTTTTTTTTATTTTGAAGAAACTTTTATTTTTCTACATCTAAATAGTCATATCATGACTCATTACTTGTCATAGAATGAGTAATTGTGGTGCAGTATTCTGCTCAGAAATAGTAATCTGTCACACTATTTATTGCCATTTTTTGTACCTTGTATCTGATATTATTGTATCTTAACTCTTACCTTTGGGCCTCAGTGTGTATCTACATAATATCTTATCAGGACAGAATATCATTTTTACTGTCTTGTTTCCAGAGCATCATTAAGTTAACATTAGCATCTGAGTGCCATTAGCACCACTCAGACATGATATATGTTCCTGTATGCCATTTTCACCTTTATATGTCATCTCCTGAGAAAAATTAATCCGATCACGTCTACATAAAGGGGCTATACATGTTAAGCTGCCAGTTGCACATGGGGATATCCAAAGAGTCTGGGAAGCAGCCATGGGCTGCACAGGGTTTTATCAGTAATTATATACTTGTCATGTAGGGGAATATAACACCTAAAGGAAATAATGTATAAAGCAAAATTTTCATGGCTACAAATCTAAATGACTAACAATGAGACCCTGAGCATGTTGCTGTGAAAGATTGCTAAAATCAGAGCCCTAAGAATTTAATGATGGTAAAGCACCGTGATGTATATAAAGCCATTCAGCTAGTCACACACTTATTCATGAAATGATCCATTTATTTCCTTAAAAAACCTGATTATATAATAGCTTTTCTCCCTGTGGCATTTGTGATCACAAATGTTTCATGTTAGAAAAAGCTTCTGCCAGATGTCTGCTGCTTAAAAAAAGAAACGCTTGTGGAATCGAAATACTTCATAAGCAGAGCACTGTATGAGAGTGAACTCAGGGCCAAAACTGACACACCCCATTCGGGCCATTCACATTCAGTTAAAGGGAAAGAGTATGAATGTCAAAATATTTGTGTCCTCCTCCCACTGTTGGGATTGTATAATATTTATCAGTATTGCCATCTTTCTGCCTGAGGTTATAAAGGGTAAGTGTGCACCCTTTTATCTGAAGCCATGAAAGAATGCAGTAAAAAGAAAATAAACGGCCTTTCCTGACTTCATGGAACATGTGGATGTGTTTTCATTTATCCCGTCGCAGGCTGACTATGCGTCCTTCAGTCCACTTTTTTTTGTTGTGTTTTGTTTTTTGTTTGTAAACTTTTCACATGTGGTGGAAATGCAGAGCAATTTTAAATGGTAAAAAGGGTTTAAAGGTACCATGGAATGGAAACTAGACTCTTTCACAACATTTACTGGTTGTATGAGTAGTGATGCCCCCAAAATTTGCATATAACAGCCCACATTTCTAGTCACGAGCAGTATTACCAAGGACCCACACAACCAAATCAAAACTTCACCAGTTCTGTGATATTGTGAAGAACAAAACAATATCAATACAGCAACAACAACAGAAATAGCAAACTATATGCACAAATGTGCTACTCAGGCTGGAACACACACACACACATTATATATTTTTATATATATATATATATATATATATATATATATATATATGATTGAGTTAGGTGTAGCTGTAAGAAGCTGATGTTTTGAAATTTAGATTGATTTGTTTTGTTTGTTTGTTTGTTTATTTATTTATTTATTTATTTATTATTATTATTATTATTATTATTATTATTATTATTGGTTAAGTCTGTTGGGCATTTACACTTGAGCCTAGTGGCTCATCAGGCCGAAGCTTATCCCCGGTTTCCGTAGCGTGAAGCGACTAGGAGTTCAACTCCTCCTGGATGGGATGCTAGTCCATCGCAGGTTACCTTCCCAGTATTTTTTACTGGTACCCATTTATACTGCTGGGTGAACAGAGGCACACTTGTGGTTAAGACCTTGCCCAGGGGTCTTAGCACGGTGGGAGTCTAACAGGGATTCGAACCCATGACCTCCTGATCATGAGCCCAGCACCCTAACCACTACGCACCTGGCCCCACAATTTATTTATTTGATAAATAAATAAATAAATAAATAATGATATATATTTTATTTATTAATTTATTTTTAGAAATTTTGATCTTTACTTCCACTACCAGATCATTTGCTTGTTTAATAGCCATTTTACCAAAGTTAGTCTGGCATTTAGTAATAGCAATTTAGGCAATGTTGACAGAGGCCTACAATTTGGCTGTGTGGTCTCCATCTGGCCTAAAGACAAGTTGGATTTTCTTTCAACCACAGGGAACATTAGTCACTTTGGAGCCTTTTGTTTTCACTGTAAACAGGGAAAGGCAGTGTTATGACACCCTGAAGAGATCTGTACTTTGTGGTGATTTTATAATTTATTTATTTAAAAAAAAAATTAAAAAAAATTTCAGACTAAATTGGTAAAGATACAGAATGATGCCACCCTTTACATGGAATATCTGTTTATAAGTATTGTGGTCATGTATTTCAAAGCATGAAACAATCTTACGGTAATAAAGTTGTGCATTTAAAAAGATTTGGCATGGGCATGTGTTTTGCCCTTCTAAATTGAAATTCTAAATAATTAAGTTAAAGGACAAGAGCTAAAGAAGGTGAAAGATTGAAGTATTGAAAGTTGGGTTTGGATGTTTAGGAGCAGTGTGACTAGTCAGTGCAGTCTCATCTTTTCTTCAGTTACTTTCAAAAATTCAACAAAAATTTAAACACATGCTGTTGCCTTCTATTTTTTACTTTTACTTGCACTTTTTAGCCTGTCTCTATAGTTTATTAAGAATTTTGCAGAAACAAAGCAAATTTCCAGTGAGCTGTACTTCTGCAGGCTTTTTGTTAGGAGAAGTGAAGAGAAGAAATGCTACACTGATTTGAGCTGATGAGAAGGCTAAAAAATAGCCATGAGAGATGGTGAAAACCCTCAGCCACCCAGCAGTTCTTGAGAAATAGCCCAAACAAAATGTATAACGTCATGATCATTTTGATAAGATCAAAAGTCACACCGAGAAACTGACAAGCCTGTGCACACCTACACACCATACTAACCCTAGATACAAAATTTCAGAATGCTCCGCCCAGCACTTCTAGAGACGTAGCCTGGACAAAATTTACAAGGTCAAAGTCATTGTGACAAGGTTAAAGGCCTAACAGAGAAACTGATGTACCCACACACAGCTCTACACCCCAAGGGACATGCATGCAAAATTTCAGGATGATCCGCTCAACATTTCTTGAGAAATAGCCCAGACAAAATGACAGTAGGCGCAGGCCATGATGGCTGGGGAGTAATTATCACTCGTTTCAGTCGTGGCGATCAAAAATGTATCACATGGTATCAGTTTCCACTCAAGTCCAAGAACAGGTATCGGTGGCACACTACATACCATTGAAGATTATGAAAAACGTCACCTGTCTTGTTTGTCTGGTAGTGACAAAGAAAAGGAAAATACATTTATGTACTGGGTATGAATAATAATGGTGTAATAATATGAGTACTGTTAAAAATTGGTTCTTGGCTCTTTTGAGCAAAAATAAATCTACTGGAAATGGAAATTTAATGTTCAGATACTAGTTTTCGTGATGTTTTGATTTGAACTGATTGACATGCAAAGCCTTTTTTAAAATCTAAACAGAAAGTGCTATGTGGTGCTGATTATGTGGGATGGACACCAGTCAGGACCAGATTGTTGGTCATCCAGTGAATGCACAGAGCATCGGGTATGAGGAGAAAAATAGACAAATCTTCTTTAAGCCACTTTTCTCTCTGTTTATTCTGATGTGGTTTCCTGAATAGTGTGTTACCGCAATCTCGGATCGGAATGGAATGAGGGGATTTGTGTAAAATATCCATCTATTTAGCCTGTTGAATAGCAGAAGTCAGAGTGTGTTTGCGGTCGTTTTGATAGAGATTAATTATGTAAGGAAGATTGTAGTTTGTATTCTGTTGTCTGTGGCTCAACATGCTTCACAACACCTTTTACTCTATTGTTTGGACTTGTTAGTTCCTGTCCTTTGGTAAACCCATGTAGTACAGGGTGGTATAACAATTCCATGAAAGGTTCTTTCAGAAGTTAGTGGTAGTACAAAGCCACAGAGTTAAGAAAGGGACAAAGAAATCTTTTTTGGCTGATTTGATTGAAAAGCTGCTCTGTCTTTTTCCTGATAGATTTGTTGTTCCCAACAATGCACTTTCCGCTGTTTAGAAAAAGTGCCTTTCTATAAATACATAAGCTTGGACACAATAAACACAGATGGCTGTTAGTCTTGGAAATTTAGTTAATATGTGCATAGCTGCCCCATCCAACATTTTTGCATTGTTCCTGTTTTCTGCTAGTAATGAAAGAGTTTCAAAATCTTGATACAGTTATTCATAATTTCAGTGTTTTATTATTTTTATATAAATGTGCCCTGCTCCGCCAAAAGAGGCATTATTTCAGCAAACTTACGCAATTTCACAACAATAATTTCCAAAACAATTACCTTTTTTCTGAGATACAGAGATCATGTATTGATAAACAGAGAGTTGAAACACCATAAAGTCTTCTCTTGCACACCCAAAGGGTCATTCCTCATGCTTCCTGAACCACTGTTTCTTATTTTGAGCCAGATTTTAATGTCCATGCTATCAGGAAAGGAAAAAATACGAATGGGATACCTTGTCCATTCCGTACAGGCAGGTTGTTGATCTTCATTTTATTGCTGCATAATGTTGCTGAGCCTAGTCTTGACCAATTAAAGCAACCGCAGATCAGAACACTGCTGCTAGAGGCTTGTACCTGTGGCCAATATGCATAGTGGGTGCATTGCTTCATGGCTGTTTACCCAGATGTGGTGATCGCTCTAGAATATAGTAAATCTGGACTTATTAGATCACATGACCTTTTTCCATTGCTTCAGAGTCCAGTTGTTCCACTCCCTAGCCATTTCTTCCAATAGCCTCAATAATAAGTCTCAGAACTTAACGTTTTTATTCCTCTGTGCTTGTGGAAGAACTCAATTAAGTATGGCTTTTGAGTTCTATGGGTTTTTTTTATGATTTAACTTCACTAAGTCAGAGTCAGGATTATCTTTTTCTGACCTTATTTCATTTGTGAGGTTGATCATACAACATTATTCTAGGGGTTAATAATGTATTGGACAGTTCTCAACCCAATTCCAGTAATCTCCTTGTTTTCTTTGCTTGATGGTCAATAATTTGAACCACAGTAACATCCTTTTTATAATCACCAGATTCAGCTTCTGCCAGGGTTGTTTAAGACATGAGAAGCTACTCACTGCATCAGTTATGGTTAAAGAAATTGTTGCCAGTTGAAATGTCTTATTCACTGCAGTAATTATCCAATCAAAGGCTCATTTAAATTCAAATGGCAACTTTTTTTGGCCAGGTAGTGTATTTGCTAAATATTGCATTAGTTCCAGCTTGTGATTCATTGTATTACACATTTAAGTGGAATTTAATGGCCTTCGTTTAAAAAAAATAATAAATAAATAAAATTTCACCTATGTTGTCATAATTTCCAACTTCCAATTTTATTAACACTATTTCCTCAGGGATCAATAAAGAATTCTGATTAATGAGATGTACATATTAATATTAATACAAATTAATTCTGACTATGTTCTTGCCCACACAAGCTGAGGAGCCAGCATGAACCTCTATATTGAAAAGTAAAAGAAAGTTTTTGAGTTGTTTTCCCCCGTTTATCACGTCACATTAATATTTTCACATCACTGGACATCTGCTCATAATTCAAATAATGTTTATTCTAGAGCTGGTGTTGACCTGTGAGTGAAAGTTCTGAGAAACACTGTGCTGAAGAACAGGGTTGAATTTTCCAGGTTGAACAAGGAGGGCTACTCGTTTCATTTCTTCGTACTTTTCAGTACTGATTGGAGCTGAGATTACTACAGAAACCTTAGTGATCCCCCAGTGTTCAAGAATGAATTGCAGAAAAGCTTTTATGTTTAAAGCAATTAAGAGTTGTTTAATGACCCTTTCTTAGTATCTGTGCTGATATTGGTTCTTGTTGAATTCTGTATTTTTGTTGTGCTAACAGAGTTAGTTTAATCGTTAGTCTTAAATTGAAATTATTTCAGATATGAGTTTTACTGCTTCAGTTTGAAGTTTGTCTCAGCGGCAGCTATTTACACAGCTGGTCTTGCCATCAGTTGTTTTTTTTGGGGGGGGGTCATATAGGCTAGAGCACCACGACCCTACTGCTGGACCAATTTTAAGCTGTGGTTGGCAATCTAGAAAGCTCGCAAAATTTGAAAGTAGCATCAATTCATGGCTCCAGCTAAACCCTCCCCTGCCCTCGGAGGAGCTTCCAAAGTCACGTCCCCCTTCACACACACACACACTCTGACTGCAGGGTTGTGCTTGGTAGAGTCATACACGAGCAGGCAGATACAAGAACATTTCCCTGAAAACCATGAGGCTGTGATTGGTCAGTGTTTTTACCGGATTACAGTGGCCACAGATGACAGATTTTTTTTCTGACCTTTTTCAGATCTCATTCATTATTGTTTGTGTGATTGGCATGTAAAGACCATTTTAAACAGTATAACAGTTTGTGCTAAGCGAAAAAGATATCAACCCCAACTTTAAATGTATTTTACAATGTACAGGAAGAGAAACTGTGTCCTTTTCACTACTGTTAACTTCGGATAATATGAAAAGGGATTATGGCATTATTTGGGCTAAATGTGAATACGTAGTAGTTTTGATAATGCAGTGCGGTTTTTTTTTTGTTTGTTTGTTGTTTTTTTTGTTGCCTGTCTACTGTGGATTCATTTACATTGTTTTATATTGGAAACTGTTCAGGCCTCTCATTCCACATATTGTTACGGTCCAACAATATATTCCAGGGTTTTTTTTGTTTGTTTTTTTAGATAATGGGGAAAGTAGACTTTGCTATTTATTCTACAACACATATAGTCTGTTTCCTACTTTATTCACACATTTCCTAATCTCACTTATTTGATAATTCCAGGATGTAACTTTTTTGGGTTGTGTCTGATTTGTCATTGGCAATTATTGTGCACAGTAAATCAGTTGACTGTTATAGCTGAGGAATTCTACCACCATATTAAATGTCAGTCTGCATGATACATTTTAGGAAGGTTGGTTTGATAGCTAAGAGTCTTTTCACTGTCAAGGAAATAAACACATTCACAAAACTACTAAAATCATACAGCTAAACATTTTTGTCTGTATGAAGTGATTTATTAATGCCATGGAATTAAGAAAAATAGTATTATGGGCAATACTCAAGCTTCCTCCAGCTCTTCCGGGGGGACACCAAGGCGTTCCCAGACCAGCCGAGAGACATAGTCCCTCCAGCGTGTTCTG
>JBCNYH010000012.1:13662651-13677736 GCA_039654325.1 Tandanus tandanus | reverse complement strand
ATATATAATTTTTTAATTTTTTATTTTTTTATTTTTATTTTTTTTTCTGTTTATATGTTTGTGTTTATTTTGTCTGGATTGCCCTGTTGACACCATCACAAAACCAAACTGGACAACTTAATATTTCCAAGCTGAAGACCCCCCAGTTAGAGTTCATTCATTAATGAATGAATTAAGTTAGTGAGCCATGGAAGGGGTGTTTAAAAATTTGTCACAAATTTGTATGGTGCATCTCTTGCATTTTCCCCTTTTATAGGAAATTCAGGCCACCTGGTATGAGAAACTACACGAGTGGGAGGATGCTCTGGTGGCCTACGATAAGAAGATCGACATGAATAAAGGGGACCCGGAGCTTATCCTGGGCCGCATGCGCTGTTTAGAGGCACTGGGTGAATGGTGAGTCCAAAGTTGTTTGCAGGCACAATCTGCCTGCATTGATTTTTTATTTTGAAGAAGGGTCGGAACAGTTTACACATTTTCTCACAATGAGTTTCTTGGATTAAAAAGTAAATTTTGGGAAATATTACAACACTTTCCCTCCTTCAGTCCTTCTTTTTTAAAATGTCTTTCTTGTTCCCCCTTCAGTTTGTGTACGATCATACGCTGTTTGATTACCATTATTAAAAATGGCATTAAATAAATAGAAATATGAATCTGAGATTCCCAGGAGACGGGTGTGAATTTAGTTTTTGACTGGCCACAGTTTGTCTGTGCTTAGCAAGTCCCTCATATGCCTGATGGAATCTGACAGAGTCACTGGGCAAGTAGAAAGGAAAATGCTGAGCATTTCCTGTAACAGGAACAGTGCACGTTTGCTGGGAAGGGTAGCAGGACACTGTGTACGGTAGAATCATAAGCTTGGATGTTCTTTTCTTTTGTGTAGTATCTGTGGAATCATTTTAAGAAACCTTCCTCAGGATGGTGTAGCAGATGAGTATGGAGCTTATAGAATGAGTGTACGCCACAAGCCAGTTCAGATAGAATTGATCATCACTCTTATTTGGGGATAGCCATGATTCCTCTATCTTGACCATTAGCACAATTCTCAGCTGAACAGAATCAGCCCCGTAGCATGATGCTGCCACCATCATGTTTTACCATAAGTGTGGGGTAAATTCTTTTATAATATTTTTTAATATTAGAATTTAAGACCAAACTATCTGACCTTAATCACCACCAGAATTTTTTTTAGATGGTGAAGAAACTTGTATGGCTTGGAAATGTAGCACAGAAGACATTTCTTCTTGAGTGCTGTAATCCAAAACCACATTAATTAAAAAATAACATACATTACAAGCAGCCCATGAATAAAATCCATTTTCTGCAGTGTTGAGTAGGGATAAATCCATAAGTGTCTTATTTTCACTTTACGCATATTTCTTAATTCGGACGCAGAGTCAAAAGGACAGCTTATTACATTATTGCTGCAAGATTTCATTCTCATGAGTGATTTTGTTTCACAAGATGGTAACTGAGCTCCTCTTTCGTTCTCCCTGTGTATTCATGTGTCTGTCTGTCTCTGTGTTAGCGTAAGCTCCTAATGTTATTATAGTTTATATAATATGTTCTCCAGTCAGCTGGGAAAGCATTTAATTCCTCCTAACTCCTAAAATCTGTCTTAGTGTCAACATAGACTGCTAATATTGGGACGCTCTTTTTGTAGTGACCCTTTTTTGCACCCACGACAAACATATTGCATACTGAAAGACTTTACCAAGTCTTCAGTCAAAGCTCAAGTAAAGCTTATAGCAAGCCCTGACCTCAGAGAGACTATTTGTTTCTCAGTTTCATTCCTCCTGCTTGTGACATGATGTCATGGTGTTTTTCTGGTCTGTCACAGCAGTTTTAGTACAAAGTTAGTGAAGGTCATTGTCTTTATGGTGAAAGACTGTTGATAAAACCCAGACGAACACCTGACCTTCCCAGCCTGCCCTCTCGCTTTGGATGATTTTACTTTCAGCAGTAGGTTAAATGTGGATCAGTGATGGATGATGTATACATGTCTGGTCATTCTGTATTGGTAGTGTCCTTTTGCAAGCTACACCTCATTAGTATAAACTACATGAACGGCACAATCTAACTGGTACTCTATCTCAGGATAATTAACAATTATTCGCCAAAGGGGAGGTGGATACTGAGACAGAATGGTAAGAGGACTATTCAGTTCAAGTGAATTGGTGAATAATTGTTTTAGTATATATTGCAGTCAATGTCTTAAACCAGTCGATCTGTGAAAAGACTGAAGTTTTTAGTCAATCTGTAAAATGACTGATTGACTCACATATTGACTGAAATTTTTTGTCATTTTACAAGATTGACTGGAAAATGAGGCTTTTTGACACGTTGACTGAAACCATTTGTTACACGTAGGGATTTTTAACACACGTAGGGATTTTTAACACCCGTAAGACGGCCGCCCAGGGAACGACGCACCGCCGGGGTGTTATAGACACCAGTGTCGCGCCTGTTCAGGGACACTATAGATCGCCTGGGGCTGCGTTCTTTTGTTGCCAGATGAGGCCAGATGAAACCTAACTTATTGCCAGATGGAGCCAAATGAAACCTAATGTGGGGATGAATGGCTGTCGCTTTATAGAGAGTCAATCTGCATGACCCGGGGAAGTTAGCCTCTGGCATGCAGTGCAAGATGAATCAAAGTGTGGTGGACAGGGATTTACTGGGTGTAACTGTGCACAGAGCGGCAAACAGTGCGGTTCAAATAGTGAATCAGACAACCTGAGTAAATCAGTCATTCTTCAGTCACTTCACACAATGACTGGTTGTAGACATTGACTGTAACATATATACTACACAGGAACCTAAAAATGCTAATTTAATCAAGATTTTTATATTTTTTACATTTTTGAACCATTGTTGAGACAGGTGACGTGAGCTCCACATGGTCCGGCATCTTTTTATACTTGTTTAGTTTTAGTGTATATATACTACTCTGAAACATAAAGTAAAGCAAATTAAAACGAGATTTTTGTAGCTCATTTTTACATAGAATGAAGTCTCGTTAAACTCAATTAGAGTGTAGTACATACTATACAGGTGGGGCCGGTGGCACCGTTGTTAGGGTGCTGGGCTCATGATCCGGAGGTCATGGGTTCGAATCCCTGTTAGACCCCCACTGTGCTAAGACTACTGGGCAAGGTCCTAACCACAAGCGTGCCTCTGTCCACCCAGCAGTATAAATGGGTACCAGTAAAAAATACTGGGAAGGTAACCTGTGTTGTACTAGCATCCCATCCAGGAGGAGTTGAACTCCTAGTCGCTTCATGCTATAATAATATGGGGATAATAATAATAAGTAAATAAACAAACAAATCTGAAGCCCAACAGACTTACCAGACTTACATAAGTAACTGCGCTCCGTAATTGTGGTTTTTTTTAACTCATTTATAGTTTTAGTATATACTATGTGGAAACACATGTAAATGTGGTTATATGGTTTATTTTCCATTTTTAGAGCACAGCAAAGAGTTATCCTGACAAACTGTAGATGTCTGTTATTTTAATTTAAGCCATTTAAAATAGACATTATACACCTTGCAGACCCGGGATAATGCTTAAATCAAACCGACTGATAAAAACCTCATGGTTTGTCTAGTAGTCTGAAATTCTAGAAATTCCACAAAATGCCTTCCCCAAAAATATGAAAAATGTTACACAATATGACCTTTGTATTTTTCAAGGTTAAAGAAAGTGTAAAAACAAGCCATAAGAATCTTGATTTAGTTTGCTTTTCTTATGTTCCCATTTAGTATGGAAACTTTGAATGGTTTTTAAAAGATGTGGTAATTCCCGTGAAGTATATAGAAAATAAGTATTTGCCTCGGAGTCAGTGGATGTATCTGAATAGTCCTTTTTTTGCACAACTGTCCTAATGCTGGTCGAACCTTAACCCAGAATTTTAATGAATAAGGAGGAAATGCGGACTCAATAATGTTCTCTCCCTCCCTCTCTCTTTCTCTTGCTTGCTCGTTCTCTCTCTCTTTCTCAGGGGTCAGCTCCACCAGCAGTGCTGTGAGGAATGGACTTTGGTTAGTGAGGAGACGCAGGCCAAGATGGCACGCATGGCAGCTGCTGCAGCCTGGGGCCTTGGTAACGAAACATGCACACATTTTTGTTATTTCAAACCCATTTCTTTGGTCCACTGACATTCCCGACTTAGATTTCGTATCCCAACACACTGTTGTAATAAGCGATTATTCATATCACATTTAGGATTAGGACTGTGTAATCAGATATCAGCAATGATTAACACCTAAACTGTGCTGATTTTTGACAGATGTCACTTTGGGAAGAAAAAATAGAGGGGTATATTTTGGAGAGGTTGAGAAATATGCCATTAATAAACTTACAAGTGGTCATATATGGAAAAAGTTTATAAAATAAGCTTAAGCAATGGTTTATTGCAATGTTTTATGTGTCTATTTGTGTGTATTCAAGGGCACTGGGACAGTATGGAAGAGTACACCTGTATGATCCCTAGAGACACTCACGATGGTGCCTTTTACAGGGCAGTGCTTGCTTTGCACCAGGACCTCTTTTCATTGGCCCAACAAGTGAGTGACAGGTTTTGATTTCATTGCACAGTATTTTAAGTATATACACTTACCAGCCACTTTAATAGAAACACCCGCATTCTATAGAAAATGGAACAAAAAATCTTTGTCAAATTCACTGAGATTGCATTTTACTTATTTTGCTCCAAATTGCAAATTGGTTGTTCGACACGCAGTGACTGTCACCATCAACATGCCAGGAAAGACTTGCCATCCCACAACAGTGTGCAAAGTTGTTCCATACAAAAAGAAAGTGATCAGAGGGAATGAACTTATGTTCGCTATGAGCTGAACTCTCTTTTGTACAAAAGAAGACGAGTTTTCATCCCCAGGTGTTCAGCATCACAACCAGCAGCATTGCTGCCAGAAGAGGCTTCTCAAAGGTCAACCTGCAACCAAGATCCTGTCTGCTCACTTTATATGTCCTCCTCCGCTCTCTCATCCTCCTAATCAAAGACAGACCCCCGACTCCCTCCATTTTTCAGCTGAAAAGAAAGACAGCCGTCCACAGATGGACCTGTCAAAAAAATCAAACTGGATCCAGATGCGAGCTTGCTGGAGTGTTTCAGGGGTTTCGAAACAGTTTTTTTCTGATCGCTGGGTAATTCTTGATGGATCCCAATTTTGTAGTCAGAATTAAGAGGAAACCATAATAACTCTGAACAGCAAAATTAAGATTGTCTGAGAAGAGAAATAAACGTGCTCTAACTGGGTGTGGTGGAAAAGCTTCAGTTACATTTTGTATAGTTTTTTATATATAATATTAATATTCAGTATTATCTTACTAAGTACTTTTCTTCTTAGTGGCGTTGCTGTAAGGCAAACCTTTACTTTCAGCTACTCTGAGTATTATGTGGCGAGTAAGTGGAGTTAAAAAATAATAATAATAAATTTATCACAGTGTGGATCTCATCATCTGTTAGTTTGTTCAGAGTGGTGGAAATATTATAGATAACCTTTTCTGTCCTTCTGACTTCATCCAAGTCTTCTATTCCAAGTAGCCCAAATAAATGGCCAGTCATGGTTGATGTGCAGCAGGGCGTTAGATAAGCTCATACAATCTTTCCTGCCCAGGCTCACAGATGAATACACACCGTGTGTGTTCTGTCTTCTGCTATTTAATCAAGCTGAGCCGTAATTGCTGCTCAGGACACCAGAATGGCAGCTTACACCCTCAACTTAAGAGAACCTCTTTCTTTATCTCATGCTCTCCTTTTATTTCATGTTCCTCTCCCAGTTCCCATCGGTTTCTCCGGATGGGTTAATTACCGTATGGGAAATGCAGGTGTTGACCAGACGCCTGTAAACCTTGTAATGGCTACGGCTTTTTCCATAACCACTAAGCTTGGGCGTGCCCGTTCTCACTGGTTTGCTGGTAACCTGTCTGGCATCCGATACTTTTTTTTCGTTTGATAATGACTGGAATGTTGCGTGTTTTTATTCTAGGCATTTCTTTGTAGAGATGTCTGGCTGCGTGTGCACATCACGGTAAAGTGTTAACAGATTGGAATCCACCCACATTGCTACGGGTGCTAGAATTGGCAGGCTTTTAAAGCAGCTGCCGAACTAATGACTTGTTAATCAATTTGAGGAGAAATTGGAAAATAGCCGTAATAGACGCGTTATAGCTGTCTAGGGCCATGCTTTGGGGAAAGTAGGCAAATCAGGTCGACTTAAAGCACTTAAACGATAACATGTGTTTCATTAGTCCTCGTTATGTGGAATCCAGCGATGAGACAAAAGACGGCGGCGACTGGTAGATGGATGTCAAATGATTAACCTCAAACCTGCGTTTCATTACTCGAGTCCGAATGCCAAAGCTTGAATATATACTCATTAATGTGTGGGTGTGTGTTTCAGTGCATCGACAAGGCCAGGGACCTGCTGGATGCAGAGTTGACTGCCATGGCTGGAGAGAGCTACAGCAGGGCATATGGGGTGAGACTTCACTGCTTATTAATCACAACACCCCAACTTCATTTAACACTTAAGATGAGCTCCAGAAGATAGCACCATTGACTAACACCCATGACGGGCAGCGAAACTGATTTGCTTTCTAATTCCACCCGCCTTTCAGAATTGACTGTGCAGTCTTAGGTAACATCACTGACATCAAACCAGTGGTGTGCCTGCTAGTAGTCTGTGTGTTTATACCATCCACATTTCTTGCATGTCAGCAGTTGAAATCTATTGCCCCCCCCCCCAAACATAAGTCTGATGGGGTTTATATAACAATGGCCATAAATTTCCATGGGAGGAAGGACGTCATACGAGTTTATCTTATACAGATGTGGGGCTTGATGAGTCGGGCATGTTTATTTATATATACACCGTTGCTCTAATGAGAGTAAGTCAAACTGTCTGCAATTTTGGATTTCATCTAAAAAAAAAAAATAAAAAAATAACCCACAGTCTGAATGTTTTGGTTGAACCTGTTTGCCCTTTGGAAACCCGGTTCACTAATAAATCAAGTTCTTTAGATGATCATCTGCAGTGGTGGGTGGTAGTGACATTGATTTGCGATTATTTACTTATTTTCATTCATTCATTCATTTACTTTTGTTCAGATTAATGGGTTGCATCCTTTCCACACATGGAACCCCATTTGCAGGTTTTGAGAAAGTGTAGAGTGCATACAACTCGTAATATGTAGCAGGGCACATATGAGCATCTAGCCTTAAATTTCTTAATGCAAATGTTAAAATGGTTAAACCTGTTTTAGAACTTCATAAACTGTTGCAGTTCTGTTCCTCATGGTCTTGTTCTGTCTCATTCTTTTTTCTTAGGCCATGGTGTCTTGTCAGATGCTGTCAGAACTAGAGGAGGTGATCCAGTATAAACTGGTTCCAGAGAGGAGGGACATCATCAGGGAGACGTGGTGGGAAAGATTACAGGTAACCTTATTACTCTGTCACCTAGAGTCGTCTGCATGTTTTCTAGTCACAGTGGTTCAGAAGATGAAGTGATTTTAGAGAGAGAGTCTGCCAGATAGGGAAAAATGAGGTTATATAAAAAATAAGCAAAGCTATGGTGGTGCGATGTGATGTGACATAATAATCTTTTATTTAATATTATCACTATAAGTGGTTTTCAGAAACGTCCAATAAAGATGGGCAAAATTTTAATAAAATATAACAGTTACATATCTGTGATGAAGTGCTATATGTAAATGTATATATCTACCTAAGTGATTAGTAATTTCATTTTATTTCAAAGTCTTACATTTAGATACACTGTATGACAAAAATAAATAAATAAATTCCTCTGTCACCTTTATCTTTGATTATAGCACATAATTGTCATGGCATTGTTGCTTCAGTTGGTCGGGTCAAGGTTCAGCAACATTATGTGGCAATAAAATGAAGTCAACTAACGACCTGAATGACCAGAATATCACATCAATGGATATTTTGAATAGTGAAAGAGTGGTTCAGGGAGCATGAGGAATCATTGATACCACAGAGCCCTTTACCGTATTGAAAGTCTTTGGAATGTGCTGGAGAAGACTTTATGGAGCAGTTCGATTTTCCAGTCAGTCATTGGAAAATGTACCAACTCTGGATGGAAATAAATGCTATGTTGCTTAAGTTTTTTGAAATTGACGAATTCCATGGCGATTACACGCCGTAATCAGGGCGTAAAGTGGTCCAACAAAATATTGCTGTGTGCAATGTTTTTTTGGCCAGACAGTGTATTTTATAGTGACAATTTTTGTTGTGAATCATTGGAGATATTATACTGTCTATAAACACTTTTCTAGCCTCTCTCTCTCTCTCTTTCTCTCTCTCAAATAATAATACAAAAGCTCAGCCTATCATGTGAGATGTAAATAATTTTTTTCATGTGATGAGCACATACTCCTGTCCTATCTGTTGTTGAAAATTAATTAGTGCCATCTGACCAATCACAGTTGACAATTGAACACTGGTGGCTCAGTGTTAACCACTGAGTGTTAACCATCTGGCTCTGGGTCACTGATCAGAAAGTTGGGGTTCAAGCCTCAGTCCCACCTTTCTATCACTGTTGGGCCCTTAAGCAAAGCCCTTAACCCTCAACTGCTTAGTTGTACAAATGGGATAAAAATGCAAGTTACTCTGGATAAGGGCATCTGCCAAATGCGGTTAATGTAATGCACAGTGATGTGGTCTGAAAGCCAATCATAGGTCGGTTTATTAAATAGGATGATCCATCTTAAAACATTAGGGCATTAATCACCTGTTGTTGTGTTAATTTATTTTGCATGTATTCCATGTGTTGAAGCATCTATATACGCCCGCAGGTTTGTTTCCATCCTGCGTGACGGTGTTAGTATGATTATTATACATTTTTTACAATTACTTTTATTAATTTTTATATTTAACTTTCACTCAGAATGAATGCTGAGACATGTCATTGCTACAGAAATAAGGATTTTTGATGAAATATGGTAACATATCAGTTGTATCTTGCACTATAAGCTAATCCCTGTAATTAGCAGGATCTGGCAGGATTGTCCAAAAAAAAAAAAAAAAACATGACTATACCTTCAAACATGACTTATTCACGCTGTGAGAGAATTTAAATATTTGCACACCTAACCTGAATTTTCTGACAAATATATTTGCACAATATTACACAGGTTCTTGAATGAATGTGTACTTATTACTTTACACCCCAAGAATAAAGTTTGGTGCTCCCAGACGAATAATGTGAGAGTTTCACTTGAGATTTGATGTCACAGAACAAGAAGAAGAAAAAGCCATCAGAACAGCCTTTGATGTAGAGGCGAGTCGCTACTATGGTTAGTGTCCAGGAGCTGAGTGCGTATATTTCACCCATGAGCACACAGCATTGACCACAGCTTTCTTTGTTGCTGTACAGCATCTCAGCTGTCAGTTTCAGCTCTAGAATGAGATAACGAATGTCCCCCTGCTGTGGTCTCCGTTCTAATGATAGGCGTACCCCAAACTTTCACTTTCTGTTGAGAATTCAGGTAAATATATTAGAATTGCCTGTTTAAGGTGATCATATATGATTTCTTTTAGTTTCTTCACTTGTAGATACCACCAGGTACATCATTTACAACTTAAGTTCTAGCTATTGCTGGGCATGGTGGTTAGCCTCATAGTAAGAATGTCCTAGGTTCGAGTTCTGGCTGGGGCAATTCTGTGTGGAGTTTGCATGTTCTCTCTGTGTTTGCGAGGGTTTCCTCCAGGTACTCCAGTTTCCTCCCACAGTCCAAAGACATGCCTGTTATGCTAACTGGCTCTTCCAAATTGCCCCCGTGCGTGCGTGCGTGCGTTGACCCTGCGATGGTCTGTCGAGCTGTTCAGGGTGCACACACATATTCAGTATATTATCTTGAAGGAATTTTGACCAGATCATGATATTTGGCATAAATAAATTACATCATGTAATTAAAATTTTCATTTATTTATCTTTTTAAATACATGGGGCATAACATAACATGTTAGCTCTCACACCTCATAGCAAGAAGGTCCTGGGTTCGAGCCCCGCAGTCAGCAAGGATGTTTTTTCTCCATGTTTAAGTAGGCTTCCTCTTACAGTCCAAAGACACCCACTTTAAGCTAATTGGCTATTCCAGATTCCCCCTAGGCTTGATTCGGAGTGGCACACCTTGAATTATATAGCCCATAGTGTCTCAGATGAAGGGAGAGATGCCTGCCATCCTAGCTAGGACTACAGCTCAAGAATGAATGAATGAATGAATGAAAGAACAATTTGGAGGAGCTGTGGTTCAACGGAAAATTATTCTCAGACTGTCTGATTTATAATGAGCAAAGCCACTTGGCTGAACTTTTAATCTGAAACAAGATTTGGTGGTTGTAGTTTATTTATGCATGATTTTTGGGCTTTTAAATATGGCCGTCTTGAAGGGGAGGACTCAAGAACCTTTCATGGCACCTGCATAGGATGTATAATATTAGGATTTACATATAAGAATAATATTTTACTGCGCTTTGGATCTCTACCTGTTAGTCTAGAGCCAAAGAAAAAGTTCTGGATTTAAATCTGATTTATTCTTTAATTTAGTATTAAACTCAAGTTTCACAGCCAGAAAGGACTCAAACTTCAGATTGGTTCGTGTGGATAATGGAAGGATCATGACCCAGCAATCAACTACATACTCGTTTACATTGTGTACCCATTTGTCCCAGTGGATTAGAGCTGAAATATTATTACCGTATATCCTCAACCATCAACATTTTAGGTAAAGAGAGATGTCCTGGAGAAATAAATTCAGACTATGCAGAATGTGTTGGCGGAGGGCCAACGGAATATTCATGGAAATGATTTACTGGCAAATAAAGCTGAGCATCTGTGGGGCTTTGCTGTGGGAGAGACATGGCACTTCTTTGAATTACAGCACAGGATGCATGAATACTATGACATATGAATAAAACGCATTATACTGAGGGAATATCTTAGGTCGGGCAGCTTTTTTGAGAATGTCACCATTCATATGTGTGTATGATGCTTTAAAAGTGTAGTGTCGAACTTCACTTGAAACTGTGGATGAGTCTGAAATCTGTAACCGAGAACGTTCTTTATCATCTTAGACCCAAGCATGTGTTCATCTTGAGTGTTTCATAAGCTGCATTAAACATCTTCCCAAATGCTTCTGTGTATGGAGCATACAGTATCTTCGACATCCCACAATACACAGGAAAATGCTGTAATATTTCTCATAAAGGAAAGAATTCTGTGTTCTGTGCAGGGCTGCCAGCGAATAGTGGAGGACTGGCAAAGAATCCTGATGGTGCGTTCTCTGGTCATCAATCCCCACGAGGACATGAGGACGTGGCTCAAGTATGCTAGCCTGTGTGGAAAGAGTGGACGTCTGGTGAGAGAGAAAGCATTGTGTTTTTTTCCAGGATTACTATAGTAATAGTGAACATGCGGTTTACTAACTCACCAGTAAAACATGCTATGTTTGCTTTTTATTGAAGGCTAAGTGGATGTGAGTAGCATAATTGTTTTAGTATACTGTATACTACACAGGAATATAAAGTCAAACTAAAACAAAACATTTATAGTTTAATTTTACATATTTAAACTATTTCAGAGGCAGGTCAAAGGCATACTCTGGGAAGAGCAAAGCACTAAACTAAACTGTGCTCCGTAATGGTGTGTCTTTCTCTTTTAAAGTTTTAGTATATACTACGCAGAAGTAAGAAAAGCAAACAAAAATAGGCTTCTTTAAGATTACACGGAAGGGAAAAATAAAAGTATTTATATTTTACCCTTTCTTGTATTCTTGTTCTATTTTGTTGTTTAAGAAAAAATAAAAAATCTGTTCTTAATGATTTTTTTCCTGTCTCCTTTCTTGGGTTTACATCATAAATGGTAACTCAAACTTTTAACTGAAGTAACTTTATACTAAATATATAATAATTATATTATACACAGACAAACACATTTTAAACAAAATCATGTTTGTTGGAAGCACTGCTGACGAAAATATAACATTGATATTTAAGATATTATAGTTAACTTTTGTAAATACTGTATATGTTATATTTTATGCTGTGAATTGTTTTCCCTCACTTTTTTATTTACCCATCTTTATTCAGGATGCCTATAGTTGTGGAGCACTTTGTATATAATTCAGATGGTCTTGATGCTACAGATTTGTAGATTAGATTTGCTCTTGAAGCATTTTAATCAGGCTTTCTGAGCTGGTATTCTGCAGTACATTTCTTGCCATTTTGACCATTACAGGCTGTTTTGTAAAAGGTCTATGTGATTTAATATTGATTAGAAGCATGTGCGGTTCATTATACGTAACACTGTTTAATGCAGTTATCTTTAGTTGCACTTGTTAAACCTCCCCACCAGCTATAACTGGCCCGGTTCGTTCCAGGAAATAAAGAAATGAGAAACATTTATCGAGAAAACTTTCATGCTTCTTTTACCAAAGTATCCTTTTAAAAAATGAAGGGTCCGTTTCGAAAATCCGCTTCAAATGTGGGCTTGTGTTAATGAAGATGCTGTCATAATCTACCTCCAGTGTGAGTTAATGTTATTCTGAGCGATTAGGCAAAATCTACAGCGAGTTCAAACTTGGGGCGCTGTTTTAAGTGGAGCTTGGCGGATATGGATGAACGGGAAAAGTCATGACCTCACAGCTTAGGACTGTTGTGCTGTTCACAAGGAAAAGTGCTCTCTGAGATGACAAGTTACGAAATTATGATTGTGGTGATGATGGACAGGGTTGTTGAAAGAGACACAGAATGACGGCAATGTTTCCGAGGTTGTGATATCTGTTGTGAGGTCAGGGGTCGTGATGCCTAGCATGTTGGGCTGTTTATTTGTAGGAAACCGGGTTTTTTCAAGCAGTTTCTCTGTTGGGACCCAAGAGCTATGACTTTTGACTTTGGGTCTTGTCAGTGTCACGCTCATTTCATCTTGCATGTGTCCTTTAGTTCAACTGATTACAAGCTGTATTAATTGCTAAACTGTGCATGTTCGAAGGCTTGAACCATGTAAAACAGTACGTTACAGAAGACCAAACTGAGCAGATCGATTTATGGGGGTGAAAGTTGCTCTAGTTTTCTAAACATTAACCAGTGCAGGTTCTGTAGCAGATCCTTTGCTGCAAACACACATGTAAACATTTATATAAAATAGTTCACTGAAGGCAACGCAGTGGACCAGAGATTCACTAAATGATTAGAATCATTAGGTCAGAAAAAAAAGCAAAGTTTTTGCAGATTTGTTTTTTACCCACTATGGTCTGATTAGCAAGCTGTAGACAGAGTTCGTTTAAAGAAAATTGGCCAGAATGAAAACAGAATGTTTAAAGACAGTTGGTGCTAGTCAGAAATGTTAATGTGAAGCAATACTATGAAATGAAACCCAAGTAACACCGGTTCTCTTATTTCAAGCTGTAAACTAATTATTTTATGATTAATAATGTTTGCCACCTTTCGGTAATGTATGTTTGCTTTGTAAATTAGATATTTTAATGTACTGATTTAAAAAAAAAATGCTGTTACAGTACAGCCTTCCAAACTCTCCTGTTATACTGAAAATATCTGTGTTTTCATCATCAGGTGGTTTTTACTTACATTTTTTGAAGTGCAATCTGCTAAAATCTGTTGGATAGTTTGCATTAGCCATTTTCAAAAGGCCGCCATTTATAGTCCGTTTCACACTTGCCCTGTTCTCTGTTCTCAGGCTTTAGCTCATAAGACGCTGGTCCTGCTCCTCGGTGTTGACCCGTCCAAACAGCTCGACCAGCCTTTGCCCACAGCCCACCCACACGTGACATACGCTTATATGAAGTATATGTGGAAGAGTACACGCAAGGTACGTAAACCCTGAACAAGATCTCCTCAGGCTTGTTTACTAGCAAACATTGAATGCTAATGCCAAAACTCTTCATTTTTTTAACAAAGCTTGATTTCTTTCTACTGTATAAATTAATTTCAGAGCTCCAAACATGACTGTCTGGGTTATTCCAAAACTCCAACACATACACACTGCTTGATACAAGGCAGTCTGCCTTTCAGCATGGGTCACAGTTTGGCACTACTTTCCCTTTCTTGTGTAATACGTTATTGTTGTTTTGGGGTTTTTTAAACAGCTTCAAAAGTTCACTGTTGAGTATCAGAGGATTAGTACTAAACTGAAAGTGAAGAATCTTTTCTCTTAAGGCCAGATATGAGCATTGTATGACTCAGGTTGCTGATAAACAATTCTTTTACTTCATTTCACTCCTCACGCTGTCTTTACTCGTGCTGAGAGGGGAGAAATTAACCCTAATTATTATTGGAAAGTCCATTTGTCTGCATCATAAATATCGATGAAAAGTGTGTGTGTGCACGTGTGGGTGGTGCACGTGAAGGCCTGTGGGCATATGGGTCCCTGGTTTTTCACTTATTCCTAAGAAACCTAAGTGAAACCAGAGAATTATTTGGTTCCTCACCACCTCTGGAACTGTGAATACACTGTATTTTTTCTTTATAACTTTTGACATGCGTAACAAGACAGTTTAACATGTTTTAATATTCTCCATACTACGTTAGTGCAGGATTCTTTAAAGATTAGGGGGCTCCGGAGTGGTGTAAGGCCGCCCCCGAATACGCATACACAGCAGTTCATAAAGAGGTGGGTGGCAGCATCCTGTGTCACGGGGGGGGGGCATGTGCATACTTGCACCATTAGTCTAAATTTGTGGGGGGCAGGGCTGGTAACTTTGTATATGTTTCCGAATTCCTTAAAGCAATTATTTTAGTAAATTTTGGCGACTGTGATAAAGCAAATTGAAAAAAAAAGTTTTGGGGGTTTTTTTTAGTTTTTTTTTTTTTTTTTTAGAGCACAAGTACCCTTTATCAATTCGGTTTAATTTTTATTTTGTCATATTTACAGTTTACATTGTCAAAAAGCTTTTTTTTTTTTTTTTTTTTTTTTTTTTTTCCAACTTTTTCGTGTCTGACCTTCTCCCCCATCACTGAACCCAAGTTGAAAGCAGGGCAAAAACTTTTTTTTAGGGCAGATGAGAAACCAAA
>JBCNYH010000012.1:13623759-13642112 GCA_039654325.1 Tandanus tandanus | reverse complement strand
TATTTGAATTATAAATGCAATAGCGGAGCTAATCACACCAGTATTTTAATTATAAATGCAGTAGCGGGGCTAATCCCACAAGTATTTTAATTATAAATGCAATCGCAAGGTTAATCCCACCAGTATTTGAATTATAAATGCAATAGCGGAGCTAATCACACCAGTATTTTAATTATAAATGCAGTAGCGGGGCTAATCCCGCCAGTATTTTAAATATAAATGCAATAGCGGGGCTAATCCCACCAGTATTTTAAATATAAATGCGATAGCAGGGCTTATCCCACTAGTACTTTAATTATAAAAGCAATAACACTGCTAATCCCACCAGTTTTTTAACTATAAATGCAATAGCAAGACTAATCCCACCAGTATTTTAAGTATAAATGCAGTAGCAAGGCTAATCCCACCACTATATTAAGTATAAATGCAATAGCGGGGCTAATCCTACAAGTATTTTAATTATAAATGCAGTCGCAAGGTTAGTCCCACCAGTATTTTAATTATAAATGCAATAGCGAGGTTAATCCCACCAGTATTTTAATTGTAAATGCAATAGCGAGGTTAATCCCACCAGTATTTTAAGTATAAATGCAATAGCGGGGCTAATCCTACTAGTATTTTAATTATAAATGCAATAGCGGGGCTAATCCCACCAGTATTTTAATTATAAATGCAGTCGCAAGGTTAATCCCACCAGTATTTTAATTATAAATGTAATACCAAGGTTAATCCCACCAGTATTTTAATTATAAATGCAATAGCGGGGCTAATCCCACCAGTATTTTAATTATAAATGCAATAGCGAGGTTAATACCACCAGTATTTTAAGTATAAATGCAATAGCGGGGCTAATCCCACCAGTATTTTCATTGTAAATGCAATAGCGAGGTTAATTCCATAAGTATTTTAAGTATAAATGCAATAGCGGGGCTAATCCTACTAGTATTTTAATTATAAATGCAATAGCGGGGCTTATCCCATCAGTATTTTAATTATAAATGCAGTCGCAAGGTTAATCCCACCAGTATTTTAAGTATAAATGCAATAGCGGGGCTAATCCCACCAGTATTTTAAATATAAATGCAATACCAAGGTTAATCCCACCAGTATTTTAAATATAAACGCAATAGCGGGGCTAATTCCACCAGTATTATAATTATAAATGCAATAGTGGGGATAATCCCACCAGTATTTTAATTATAAATGCAATATCAAGGCTAATCCCACCAGTATTTTAAATATTAATTCACTTGCAAGGCTAATCCCAGCAGTATTTAGGAGCTC
This sequence comes from Tandanus tandanus, assembly GCA_039654325.1. NCBI lineage: Eukaryota > Metazoa > Chordata > Actinopteri > Siluriformes > Plotosidae > Tandanus > Tandanus tandanus. The sequence continues at coordinate 13,640,828 of JBCNYH010000012.1, read as the reverse complement.
CATACATATGCAAATGTCTTAAAGCCATAAATTTGATTTTGTTGTCGCATCCATGCCCACGTGAGCATGCGCCATTGGCGCTGAGTGCACTTTCACTTTGTAAAACGTGTAACTTTTTTTGAACATGTAAACTTTTTTATATATCCTATAAACTATATTATCAAATTTTCTAAAAGCACAATCTGTCAATGCACCTTTCTCAGTCAGAACAATTCTCTATTGTTTATAATTTATATTAATAGTCCTTCTGTATCATTGTTTCTAGAGAAATTTTAATTTGCCTCGATCAGTCAAAACAAAGTCTGTCACCTACCTAAAGCTTTTTATTTTCACAGTGCTATATTCCAGGATATTTTCCCCCAACTTTTCTTTCTTTAGTAACAAGAAACAGAATTTTTAAGAAGGGGATCATGTTGCTCTATGATGTTATTTCAGGTGGTGTGAATTTCACTGACTTAGCTGCTGTGAAAACTATTATATTATATTACACTTATATTTTTGGCTCAAGCCAAGGAAAACAGTGCCAGAAGATTGACAGAACTGAAAAGTGAAGTGTAGCCGATGGAGTGAGATAATCTGCGCTAACATGCTTTTATATCTGTTTGTCCTCAGCTCACATCTCTGGAGCTACAGTACGTCTCGCCCAAACTTCTCATGTGTCGTGACCTGGAGCTTGCTGTACCCGGCACTTATGACCCCAACCAGCCAATCATACGCATCCAGTCCATCGCACCTTCACTACAGGTCATCACTTCCAAACAGAGACCACGCAAGCTGACCATCATGGGTAAGGCAAATGATGTAGAGAAGAGAGCTGGCATAAAAATCCAAGGCAGGAAGTGTGTAAACTGTGTAAATGTTAGTCTGAAGGTACTGTTATTCAGACTAGATGAAGACCTTTCTACACCTAACTGAAAAATATTCAGGCTAATATCAACCCCTACCCAAAAAATAAAAAACTTTTTGGAATTTTAAAGCTAAATAAATGTGAAATAAAATCCTTGTGCTATGGAAAATTGAATTTTGTCATGGCCAGTGCTGAATAAAATACCACATTCTGCAGAGACAAACCGACTCTGCAGAGGCCAATTCAGCCTTTTTTCTGAAGCTGCTGAGGATTTTGGTCCACTTTTAGAATTAGTGCTTTCAGCCTAGCCATGTTCACAAAAAAAATTTATTTTAAGAATAGAAACACAGATTGATTATTTAGCACATTTATTTCACTAATTTACTTTTAATGTAACCGGTAACCTGAGAAGCGCCAAATCTGGTAATGTAACCTGTAGTCTATAAGTGGCTGTTCATTAAAGTGCAATATGATGATTTTTTTTTTTTTTTATCTGCATTTAACTCTATTAATAAAGTAACAATTTCCTTAAATCGGGGTCGGCACGGTGGCGTAGTAGTTATCACGCCCACCTCACAGCAAGATGGTCCTGAGTTCAATACGTGGGATCGGGCGTTTCTGTGTGGTTTGCGTGTTCTCCCCGTGCTTGCATGAAAAATGGTAAATAAACCAAACCTCTTGTTTTAGTTTCCATTTCTTGTATTTCCATGTAGTATATACTAAAACTTTGAATGAGTTTGAAATCACATTTTATGGGCAGGCTTTACTTATGTTTCCGTGTGGTATATAGGCTACTAAAACTCTGAATGGATTCAAAAAGACGCCGTTAGTTACACAGCGTGTAGTTCTGCTCTGCAGTTTCACATTTATATTTACATTTATGGCATTTGGCAGACGCCCTTATCCAGTGCGACTTACATTTTACTTACATCTCATTTATACAACTGAGCAGTTGATGGTTGAGGGCCTTACTCAAAGGCCCAACAATGGCAGCTTGATGGTAGTGAAGTTTGAACCGCCAACCTTCTGATACGTAACCCAGAGCCTTATCCACTGAGCCGCCGCTGTCCACTGTAGTAAATATCTAAAAATAAACGCATAACTTGTGCTTTAGTTTGCTTTTTATATTCCCGTGTAGTATATACTAAAACAATTATTCGCCTCAGGCTTAGTGGGTGTTGCTGAATCGAATAGTCCCCTCAAGGTTCCATCTCGAAAACTGTTTAGAGATATCCACCTTGCCTTCAGCACATAACTGATAATCAGATTTACTTTCTACCTTCTTCCTACTACCTGAGCTAAGATCATTATTCATATATATATATATATATATATATAATTTTTTTTTTTTTCTTTGTTCAGTCAGATCAGGAGATGTATATACTGTTTCCCACCCAGCCACACACTATGCAAACACACTATGATGTGCACAGCAGCAACCTGAGGTTCAAGCCTACACACATTCCCTAATGTTCCCTGCTGATCCAGCAGCCCAGGTTCATTCTCTGAACAGAGTTTACTTTTTGACAGACAGTGCATTTATCTGTCTGGGATTCTCATTGAGTGCTGACAGCTTCGTCTGTCTGCCTTTTTCAGGCAGTCTCGCACCATCATTTTTTTTTTTCCATTACGCATGCTCTGCTGCATTAGCTTTTAATGGCTGCTCTGAACGCCTCCATTGTCCCTGTCTGCCTGTGGGGAGCAGTAACTTGTTCCAATAATACAAAGAAATCTGCTTCAAACTAGCAGGAAAGTTCGAAGCAGCTGCTGAAAAAATAGAGTCGGTCTGTTTGCTGTATCTTTTATTGAATTTGTTCAGCATGCTGTAAGTAGGTATTATTTACTGCTTTTAAGATTTTACTGTACCCTGTAGCTTAGCAATCTTTCCACAAATGTCATTTTATTTGTCCTCACTGAACCCTGTGGAGTGCTTGATTTAGATTTAATGTGAAACATGATTCAAAACTTATGGAAAGGACATCTGGGCTTAGTAGGTCTGTGTAATATGCTTCATGGTTATTTTTATGCCAATGAAGTGTATGTGAGATCATATCTGTTTTATTTTTTCAACTGTTTCTTTCCCGCTCCCTTCAGGCAGCAACGGGCACGAGTTCATGTTCCTGCTTAAGGGTCACGAAGATTTACGGCAAGATGAGAGAGTCATGCAACTCTTTGGGCTTGTCAACACCCTGCTGGCTAATGACCCAGCATCTCTCCGCAAGAATCTGAGGCACGGCAATCAATTTTATTATTGCATTCATATTTTACAGAAATGTAGTCTTTTGATACCTTTATGGTTGGTATATTTATATAGAGGTGCATATTGTAAAGCCAAGAAATATTATTGTAAGTGCTTGGACCTTGTTTCACTTGCTAACTGTTGGATAATTAACCCCCCACCCCCCCAACACACACATATAGTGTGTGGGTGGGGGAGGTGAATAGTCATCAGTATGTGTCTGTGCGTCCATTCGTCCGTAATTATTTCAATTCCAGGCCAGAACTTGATTTCTTCATCAAACTTGGCAGTTTCGTCTACTGGGCAGTGTAGTTGTGCCTTTTGATATTTTGGGATTCCTGCAATTCATATTTTCTGACCTGTAGAGGACAGGGAGGGGTATGTCATCTTTTGATGATTCCTGTTGGTGTTTAGAGGAAGAGACAGTGATTAATGGTCAAGCAGATTTGCAGTAGAAGTGAGTCAGTTGAGTCATTTCAATTCATTCATTTAAAAGATTCACTTTTAGATTGATTCACCAGTTCATTTGCTTTTTATATGGTTTGGCCAAATGTATGGTCTGGGCATGAAACGTTCTATAGTGAGAATTAACAGCTTGAGAAGGATAAAACAGCTAATTTAATCGTTACTCAACACTTCTGATTGAATAATCCTGAACAAGACCTCATTGATCTCACTGACACTTTATTCACTAAACAAAAGGAAGGATTGAAAGATTCATCTTGGTAGTGACTGAAGGAGTCATTGACTCACCAGGTGTAATTCAGGTTCAGCATACACGCAAATAAGGCTTAAACAACTTTAAAAGCACAGATACATACATGTATAACCCGGTAAAGTAAAGTTTTACTCAGTTGAGTCATCTGACCACATAGATGATCTGATTCGCTCAATAAGAAAAGAGCTAAGCTAAAATGATTCAATGGATCAAGGATTGAAAATGAGGTTGTAAATAAGACTCAACATAAGTTTTTAAAAACAGGCAGGTCAGTCGTGAGTATGTATGTAAATGTGGTTCTTTTAACTACCATGATTGAGTTGTGTTTGTGTGTCCATGTATAGTATCCAGCGGTATGCCGTGATTCCCTTGTCCACTAACTCTGGCCTGATTGGTTGGGTTCCTCACTGTGACACGCTGCATGCGCTGATTCGTGATTACCGCGAGAAAAAGAAGATCTTGCTGAACATCGAGCACCGCATTATGCTCAGGGTACGCCAATGATCCCAATGAGATTGGGTGACTGAATGACCTGTCCACCCTGCAGACGCAGGAGAATGTTTGAAACCATTAAAAATATAAAAATGAACCATGAAAATCTCAGTTTAATTTGCTTTTATTATGTTTCCATGTAGTATATGCTCAAACAATTATTCAGATCAGGCTCAGTGGTTGAGCGTTCCGTCTCAGGGACTATTCAGCGATGTCCACCTCACCTTCAGTCAATAATTGTTATTTGTGTGTCCACCAGATGGCTCCGGACTACGACCACTTGACTCTTATGGAGAAAGTGGAGGTATTTGAGCATGCAGTGAACAACACTGCTGGAGATGACCTTGCCAAGCTGCTGTGGCTAAAGAGTCCCAGCTCAGAGGTCTGTTTTTTTATCTTTGCACTTCTCCCCCTTTAGAATACTCCAGAAATGTATTAAGACATGCTTCCTCAATATACATGCTATCAAAAAGTCCCCCACCCCTTTCTTATTTCCTTTTTTTTTTTACTCACAACATTTAATTGTTTATGATCTTTAAACAAATTTTGGGATTTTTTTCCCCCCATGGCCAATTCCTCACCCGTCAAGTATTGCCTCCCTATCACATGATCACCACCATGCAGGGAGGGGCATAAGCAAGCATGTGACACGAGGTGCTGCCACCCACATCTTTATAAACTGCTGTGCATGTGCATTCAGGGGCAGCCGAACACATTTGGAGAGAAAACGCTATCCACCACCTTGTACACATGAGCTCACAGATGCCCGTGATTGGCTGGTGATCGCTGTAGGTGACAGCGAGGTGAGCTCGGCCAGTTAGCTCCGTGCATCAACCTGGATTCAAACTAGCGATGTCCAGGGGGATAGTTGTGCACTTTGTCAATGTGCCATTCGGGAGCCCGAATGTGGAAGGGGGTGTGCCAAAATTTCTCCACAGCAATGCCAAAGCCTGGTCTCTTGTTACTGAAAGTGTTTTTCACTTCTTGGTGCTGATGGGGGCAATTACCTCACGTGTTGGTGAGGGTTTTTTCCTTTTTTAAATTGCAAAATTATTTCAAACCTGTGTATTGTGTTTACTCAGGTTGTCTTTTATATTATACTAAATTAGTTTGGAGTGATCAGAAGCAGTTGTGTTATAAATATAGAGCAAAAATAAAATCACAAAGGGGGCAGAGAATTTTTCTCTGCACTGTATTTATAGCATGTTGTAATAATATCCATGTATACTGAAACCATGTTTATATTTTTTGCTTCCATATAGCATATCATGGCATAAGATAGATGCATAACAAGTTCTCTTTTTGCAGGTGTGGTTTGACAGGAGAACCAATTACACTCGCTCCCTTGCTGTGATGTCCATGGTGGGGTATATTCTTGGACTTGGAGACAGGTAGCGACAATTATTATGACAATAATGACACTTAAAAATTTTTTATTTTGCATAGCTTTTGAATTCTCTGTTCTTATTAGTCAAATGGGGTGTACTAGCTCTAATCGTATATGTTTGCATTTGTAGAAACACCTTACACAATGAGATACATGGCTGAAGCGACATATATAGGCTTTTAACAAATAAATGTCTGACATCCTGTAGAGTACAGTCAAGTGTTTTGGACACACCCACCCAGGTGTGTCTATATTTATTGTCTGGTACTGTATTACTGGGTTGCATCCATGTGACCTGTGCATGTGATTTTACTTCCAGAGAGCAGATTGGTAGTCAAACAAGCCAAAGTTGTGGCTACTGTTGTGCAGGGTTCCACCATGATTATTTTGACTCTGCAGATGCTAACAAGGTTACAGTGCCAGCAAAAACACTACTCTCCGTAATGGCATACATCCATAAACATTGAATAAGGACGATTGTTTTGTCGGATGTGGATAAATACCCATTGATCGTGTACCCTGATTTTTTGAATAGGTCAAACACACACATTTGGTTTCAGCTCCTGTTGACCTAAAGTGGCCTTCACACTATAAAGAACTGGCCCAGCATATGGAAAATGTTTGTCATTTGCCGCCATAAGCTGAAGTTTGTTTTGAATCCGTTGTTATTTATGTAATAAATTCCCTTATATTGCTGTAAGTTCCATTCGTTAAAATTTTTTTGCGTGTGCCTGTAAGCAGCCAGAAAGTTTCGTATACGCTATGGGAACATTTTGTTCATCTGAAGTAACGTTGCAGTTAGTTATCGTCCACCCCAATTGAGTTCATTTGGATGGAGTTGGAGAGACATTTGTTGGAGGCTTGTGAAGAGTTGGGACTGGGAGACTTGGATTTTGAGGCTTCTTAGCAATCAGTTGCTTCTTATGTTGAAGGTGTGGGTGGTTAAGATGGAGACAGAGTTGGAGCCTTGCGTCTTTGCGACTGGGATAAAAATTTGTTTCGAAAATGTTTTTAATACCTGGGTTCAAACATTAGGTAAAAGGTTTAAATTTGCGGATCATACAGCGAGCGATTGCATAGCTCGTTCGCCAGCCGTTAAAACATTCGGTAACATTCGTTCAGTATCCGCTCTGGTTTGTTAGTGAGACGTTTTCAAATTGTTTTGATCTTGTTTTAAATTTGTTTAGATTTTTTTTTCATTTGTTGTCATTTTATTCTGTCAAGTGCTTGGGAATCAGTTCACCAGTTCATGTTTGTTTCTTCAGTTTGTTGTACCGTGAAAGCCACTTAAGCGAAAGATTCCAGAGCCACTTGCCTCACCATCTCTTTGTAATCCCTGTGTCGTGCACTCCTTTTACTTTTCTTCTTCTTCGTGTTTTATGACAGTTAGCAACCTGCGTTAAGGAGTATTGCGACCTTTTGTTACTCTCTTCATGAGGAACTGACTCTGACTCTGTTGTGTTCTTAAGTTGTTGTGTATGTGTTAATGACTGTCTTTTTAAGATAAATGTATTAAAAAAAAAATTTTTTTTAAACAGTGCAAGTGTGGGACCTTATTTCCTGGCATAGTGGTTAGCATATCCGCCTCATAGCAAGGAGGACCTGGGTTCGAGTCCCATGATCAGGTGTTTCTGTGTGGAGATTGCATTTCTCCCTGTACTTGCATGGGTTTCTTTCAGGTACTCTGGTTTCCTCTCAAAGAAGCACATTAGGCTAATTGGCTGTTCCAAATGGCCGTGCATGTGTTGTTCTGTGGTGGTCTGGCGGTGAACCCAGCCTTTGCCCAGTATTGGCTGAGATAGGCTCCAGCCTAAAAGGATGAAGTGATTCTGTGAATGAATGAATGCATTTTTTGTTCTTGGGTTGAACAGTTTTGTTACTGTTCATCGGTATCCACCTCACCTTCCGCACATAACTGTTACTCAACAACAGGGTGCCAACACTTTCTCTCAGCTCACTTCACACAGCCGTGTTGTTGATTACTTTTCTAAAACAGCACACCCGATGATGTGCCATTTTAAGAACATTCTGTAAGTCATGATATTTTCTTACCACACGCAGACATCCTTCTAATCTGATGCTGGACAGGCTGAGTGGAAAGATCCTTCACATTGACTTCGGAGATTGTTTCGAGGTAAACGGTTTCCCAGGTCTAACAGAATGTCGATATCATTTGCGGTTTTGCCTCCAAGTGAAATTCGGATTTGTGTTTCAGGTTGCCATGACCAGAGAGAAATTCCCAGAGAAAATCCCCTTCAGGTTGACTAGGATGCTGACAAATGCCATGGAGGTAGGATGAGTGACTATGATTAGTTTATAATCTGGAATATCACTGAGACATTATAGTACCTGGTTTCCCCGTTTTCGCCGAGTAACAGCTGAGATAGGCTCCAGCCTCCCTTCTACCCTGGTAGGATTAAGCATCTCGTGTGTAACTGACAGACAGACACACGCTGTTGATGTATCATGATTATAATTATTCTAAGAATTCTTCTCAAGGCATACTGCATTTCCACCCACAATGCACAGTTGTCTTAATTTCTTTACATGATTCACCCTTTTTTTGTGTTCTCAGGTGACTGGTTTGGATGGAAACTATCGGATTACTTGCCACACGGTGATGGAGGTGCTGCGAGAACACAGAGACAGCGTCATGGCCGTGCTGGAGGCCTTTGTTTACGACCCGTTACTCAACTGGAGGCTTATGGACAGTAAGTGAACACCTCTCGTTTCTTTTCTACAATACACAGAGCTAAAGGAGAACAGTCTGCGCGTAGACCGCACATGATCAGGATGTTCCTGAGCGCTGACTTTGAGATAATGAACAAAATGTTGCACAATACAGTTATTCTCATCATGTTTCATGGCCTCCTTGGATTGTATGTAATTGGGATAAGAAGAGTTTGATTAAGAATGGGAATTTATTTCATTTATAAATGAAACAACATCAGATTTGTGAAGAAGCTAACGTAACCAGCTAAAATAATTTTGTATGATAGCTGTATGATTCATCGCTGCGGATTATATTTCAAAATATACTTCCAATGCAGTTGTGCTCATAAGTTTACACACCCTGGTAGAATTTGGAAGATGTGCACCGTATTTTACATTTTAATGCCAGGCACAGAGGGCAGCACAGTAGCATAGTGGCCACTTTACTGCAAGGTCTGGGTTCGAGTCCTGGGCTCGGGAAGGGCATTTCTTTATGGAGTTTGCATGTTCTCCCTGTGCTTGTGTGTTTCCTCCCACCATTCAAAGACATACACATTAGGCTAATTGGTGTTTCCAGTTGGCCCCTAGGTGTGAGTGTGAATGGCAAAAACACATTTCAGTTTTCCTTTAATAAAATTCAAATTAAACAATAAGATATCACAGAATAGCACAGCCATTAGTCAGTCAGTCATCTTCATCTTCTTCCGCTTGATCCGGGGTTGGGTCGCGGGAGCAGCAGCCTAAGCAGTGAGGTCCAGACGTCCCTCTCCCCAGCCACTTCCTCCAACTCTTACGGGGGGATATTGAGGCATTCCCAGACCAACCGAGAGACGCAGTCCCTCCAGCGTGTTTTGGGTCGACCCCGGGGTCTCATGCCCCAAACACCAAACCAGGGAGGCGTTCGGGAGGCATCTCAACGCGGAGGAGCAGCAGTTCTATTCCAAGCTCTTCCCAGATGACCGAACTTCTCACTTATCTCTGAGGCCACCCTGCGAAGGAAGCTTATTTTGACCGCACAGCCATTAAACAAAAGGAAAATAATAAGATGGTCCCTATTCAGAAGTTTAGCATACCCTTAGTTTTTAATACTGTGTATTTGCCCCCTTTAGGTATCAATGATGGCATGTAGATGAAAGTTGCCTCAGGGTTCAGCAACTTCAGTGCAACTGTTAATGAATTTAAATTGAACTTTTATACACAGACACTGAATACAGTCAAAGAGGTTACAGGTGTGGACGCACTTTCTTAATTATCCTTAATTTAAACCTGTGTGCGAATATTATCCTCGCCAGTATTCAAGGGAATGTAAACTTTTATCATGATTTAAGAAGAGCACATACAATTATGTGATGATTAATCGCTTCCTCTGCACACATTCCCTAATTAATATGAAAGCTTTCTGTATTATTACTTATTTTCATAACAATGGCCAATATTTCACAATCTGTGCCAGGGTATGTAAACTTATGAGCACCAATGTATATAGAATTGAATTAAGAAATAAAGGGAGTTTGACAGAGAAGGTGATTAAGAAGGTTTGTTATTAAGATACAGAATCTAGGAATTGACACTGAAGAGCTATATGGTGCAGTAATATAATGAGAACCCTTATTATTATTATTGTTGTTGTTGTTGTTGTTGTTATGGACTGTGTAATTGATGTCACATTTCTTCTAGCTAACACTAAAGGTACGAAGCGCTCAAGGACCAGAACTGACTCCTATTCAGCCGGACAGTCTGTCGGTGAGTCTGTTGCCATGGCTACCAATCATCCACATCAGAGAACAAAGTCGTTTTCGATGCTGGCTGAGGAAAAAAAAATCTTGTATTATGAAGACGAGAAGGAATAAGATGCACACAAGGAAAAGGGATCTGGTTTAGCTCATTGTAATCACATGCTTACTTTGTGTTAATGGCAGAAACAATGGAGGGTATTGATCTGGGAGAAACCACTCACAAAAAGCCAGGAACCACCGTGCCTGAATCTATTCACTCGTTTAGTAAGTCTTCCTTTCTCCTAGAGATGTAGTATCAAAAAAAATTTTGATTATTTTTTTTTAAATGTCAGATTGGTCCCAAGCATTACTTTCATTTACGTCAGGGTTTATTTTGATTAGTTTGATTTCTTTCCTGCAGTTGGAGACGGCCTTGTGCAACCTGAAGCCTTGAATAAGAAAGCCATCCAGATTATTAACAGGGTGCGAGACAAGTTGACAGGTGAGTCATCCTCCATCTCGTATACACAGTGTCCTACAGGAATGTTAAACCTCTTCATGAGGAGGGCCTTTGTATTGCTTTTAAAAAAAAAATCCTAAAAGCGACAGCTAAGTTGCAGCTGCTAGGACTTCTGGAATAGGTACGGCAGGTATATGATGTATATCACCTACCCCTACATCAGAAATACCAACGAAAAATCTGAAATAAATACAACTTTATAATTACACTACACTGATATTAGGGATTTCTCCCTGTGCTTGCCTGGGTTTCCTCCAGGTACTCCAGTTTCCTCCCACAGTCCAAAGACATGCACATTATGCTGATTGGCTGTTCCAAATTGCTCCTAGGTGTGTATGTGAGTGTAAATGGGTGTGTGTGTGTTGGCCCTGCGATGGTCAGGCGAGCTGTTCAGGGTGTACCCCACCTTTGCCTAATGTTGGCTGAGATAGGCTCCAGCCCCCCTGTGACCCTAGTAGGATTAAGCAGTTTGGCAAATGAGTGAGAGATGCAAGTGATTATATTAATTAATATCAAGTAAGACAGCTTGTTTTGTTCAAGCATTTGAAATCCATCCTTCCTCCCATGCTTTATCCCTATCGTTTATGTGTCATGGTGACAAGGGAAGTAGCCAATCCCAGCTGACTTCAGGTAAGAGGCAGGGTTTACACCCTGCACAGGCTGCCTGCCTATTGCAGAACACTAAGACAACCAACCATTCACCCCAAACACACTACAGTTGCTAGGTGACCTAATGTGCATGTCTTTGTACTGTCGGAAGAAACCAGAGCACCTGGAGGAAACCCACGCAAGCGCTGGGAGAACATGAAAAATCAACACAGAAAAGCCCTAGTCAACATTAAGTTTCGAACCCAGAATCTTCTTGCTTTGAGGCAACAGTGCAAACCACTGAACCATTCATTATTTTATTGACCAAACCTCTTAATCATACTAGGATCACAGGGAGACTGAAGCCTATCTCAGCCGACTCTGGGTGAAGGTCGAGTACACTCTGAACAGCTTGCCAGTCCATCGCAGGGCAACACATACAGACTCAACCGTTCACACTCACATCTAGGGGCAATCTGGCACAGCCAGTTAGCCTAATGTGCAAGTCTTTGGACTGTGGGAGGAAACCGGAGTACCCGGAGGAAACCCATGCAAGCCCAGGGAAAACATGCAAACTCCACACAGAAATGCCTCTGCTGAGCCCGGGACTCGAACCCAGGTCCTTCTTGCTGTGATGTGGACGTGCTAACCTCTACTGATTATAAACATGAAGCACTACTATACAGTCGTCACTCTGACACTAAATTGTTTCTGATTGTAGGACGGGATTTCTCCCACGATGAGACCCTTGATGTCCCGACGCAAGTGGAGCTGCTGATTAAACAAGCCACATCACACGAGAACTTGTGCCAGTGTTATATTGGATGGTATGTGTGTCTCTTTTAATTTATTGTTGTGTGTGTATATAAGCTCAGTAAATGATCTTAACCTTCTATCTTGCTCTGGGAATAAATAATTGAAGCATGATTTCTTTTCTGTCCTCAGGTGTCCGTTTTGGTAGCGCTGCTGTCCAGCCTTGTTTTGCTATCTGTGTTATTTAATGATGTTCTCTAATGCCATGTCCGAGACAAAAAAAGTCTGAAGAGAATTAAGAGCTGCATGAATTAGACATTTTAAAGTATGTCTGCCTTTTATTAATTTAATGATGAAATATGTGACATTATAATCAGTGGAGTTAAATACTTGATTAAAAGTGTTGATCCTGAAAGATATCTGCATTTCTTTGCCAACAAATTGTAATGAAGTGTTTGGCGTTTTTTTCTGACTTCAGTTTGTTTTGACATGTATTTTCACCCTCGACTTTTCACTTGATCCTGGAGCCCATTTCAGCCGACACTGGGTGAAGGCAGGGTACACCCTGAACGCCAGACCATTGCAGGGCAAACACCTACACAACCATTCACACTCACAGTCACACTTATTGGTAATTTGGAACAGCCAATTTGTCTAATGTACATCTTTGGACTGTCGGAGGAAACCGGAGTTCCCAGAGGAAACCCACACAAGCATGGGGAGAACATGCAAACTCCATACAGAATCGCCCGGGACTCGAACCCCGGACCTTCTTTCTGTGAGGTGGACGTGCTAAGGTGGTGATCACACTAGAGTTGCGATAGAAAAGCGACTGACGTGAATGGCAATTCTCAGCTGACGCTTTTCATTCTCAAAATGTTCTCAAATTTGTCTCGCGGCATCGCATTGTGGTCACCTGGTTCATGAACGTTTGAAATCTCTGCGAATGTCACAAAATGGGGCTCTGACATGGAATAGTCTTAAACTCTTCTCAAACAGTCCGCACATGTCATGAGAAGGTGCAAAGTTGTCGTTTTGCTCGCAAATTATTCGTTTTTTGTTCGCAGGGAAAAGCGACAAGTTGGAGACTTCCACGAGGAAAGTTTAGGACTTGCTGGCATCCACCATATTCCGTGATCTTTCGTATTTTATTTGCGCTAATAATGCGTGAATAAAAAGCGAATGGTTTGAGAACAAAAAGTGAACAAAACGCAACTGATTTACGTTGGGAGATTGACTTTTTTTTTCGCCCCAGATATCCGTAAACCAGTCGTAAATTATTTGCAAATCAGTCACAAGCTACTTCCGCGCTATATACGTATTTAAGCCGCAAAATATTTGCTTGCTTGTGGAGTCGCAAAACATTTTGACCTAAATTAAAAAAAAAAAAAAAAAAAAATTAATTCTAATCAGTTAATTTTCTATCCCACCTCTAGTGTGATATCCCCTTAACCACTATGCCACCATGCCACCCCACCCTAGACCTTTAAATTAGTTTTATAAATGCCCGAGTTTCCAAATTGTTCTTCTGCTCCTGTGGAGCCACACAGCTGTACAATACACCAACTTGAATAGATTCATCATTCACATGTAAAGCAAACCCTGAAGAACACTTAAATTATAAGATCTTTCAGATTCTCCTGGACCCAAGATGTCAGATATCCACAGTGCTGACAGATGTAAATAAACTGCACGCAATCACACACAGACATGAAAACGTGAAACTGCATAAGGAGAATAAATCGAGATCACAATCAGACCAGGAACCCTGAGCTGTGAGGTATCAGTGCTAGCCAGTGCACCCAGATGTTGTCCTCTGATAAGCTGGAACAGTCCAGACCTGGATTTACAGAGAAATGTTTCAGGAATGGAGATGAAATTAGAATTTGAAATGAAATTAGAAGAAATGCAGCTACATAAATGAATGACTTGAAAACTTTTACTTACCCAATTTAGCTAATTTAATTGTTTCTGTTTCCCTTGGGAAGCGCATCCACCGCAGACTCTAGCTGTGCCGATTCTTTATGAATTTATTTTATATTTATGTTGAATGGTCCTTAAGGCACACTCTACCAGCCTATCGAAACTGAGTCACCTTGACCTATTTTTCAAGGTCACAGATGTCAATCACTCATCCCTGCCGCCTCGGTGTTGAGACAGCCGGAGATGGACCGGGATGCAGTGGATGGCCAGCAGTGTCTCACTGTGCCCTAATCGCACTCCACAATGCTTGCTGGGACCGCCAGAACCAGTCTTCGTATGCATGGGGAAGACAATCCCTGAGGTTTTCATCAGAGACCTGATTGCTACCCTCACCTAGTTTCATCAGCCTGTCGATGCTGTTAGCTGGGGTGTGGCCGCTGTTGCATGTGTAAACAGCTACTTGGAGCCATAGGTGAGAGCTGGGAGTCAGGTGAGGACCAATATGGACAGACCACCAGAGGTACTACCCCTCCCTGACTTCCCCATACACCCTATCCCAGTCAGATATGTAACTTTGACCTATCACCTGATTTCCATGTCACAAGAATCAAATTTAGTGAAAACATGATGATACTAAGTGTGCCGTTGATCACGCTGGGGATACACCTAGTGTTCTGTGACAAGAAAGCACTTCTAGTTTTTATTTGCTTTACTTTTATATACCTGTGACAGACATGTCAAAGTCAGGAAAGGGTAATAAGCCGCTTAATCCTAATTAAGGTTGCGGGGAGGCTGGCTCCCATCTCACTCGACTCTGGGCGAGTCAGGTCCATCGCAGAGCAACACACACTCACACCTCAGGGTGATTTGGAACAATGTGCATGTCTTTGGACTGTGGGAGGAAACCGGAGTACCCGCAAGCACATGCACATGCAAACTCCACAAAGAAACGCCCGAGTCCGGGAATCGAACCCAGACCTTCTTGTTGTGAGGTGGACGGGCTAACCACTGCACCACCCTACTGTGAATCATTAGTTCATTCATTTTCTGAATCGCTTAATCCTAATTAGGGTCACGGGCCATCTCACTCTCAGCCATCTCACTCTGGGCAAGGGCAGAGTATACCCTGGAGAGCTCACCAGGCCATCGCAGGGCAGAAACACCCTGACGGCAATGCAGCCTACTCTTTATGAAGGACAACATGCCTCTCACCATGGCCGGCATTTGATAACCCAGTTAACTGCACTGGGGGGGGGACAGCAGTGACAACCCGGTGATCGTGGGGCTTGAACCCCTGACCTTGGGATCAGTAATCCAGCACCCTTCCAGCAGGCCACCACTGCCCCTACTGTGAATCAATGTACAATCACAAATTATTAAATGCTGTATAATACATCTGCAGCAGAACACACTTTGAGGCTTGCTGTGTCCAATGCAGTGGACAAGGACAAGACTGTATGGAGTTTAGTGTAGGACTACTTACTGCCCTGCAGATGGCAGTGTAGAGCTCAGTGTAGAACAGATCCTCAGTTTCATTCAAGTTCAAGTTTGTAATATACAGGTAACAATGAAACATCACTACCGGCAATGAAATTCTCTTCTTCAGTTATTCATTTGCCAGACCGCTTAATCTGACGAGGGTCTCTGGGAGGCTAGAGCCTATCTCAGCCGACTCTTTGTGGAGGCGGGGTACACCCTGAACAGCTCGACAGTCCATCACAGGGCCAACACAGACACACACAATTCCCACTCTCCCATTCACACCTTGGTAAAGCATGTTTATAAATTTGTATTATAATCGATGCATGCATCTTTAGGTTCTAAAGATCTAAAGATCTTTGAGACGTACTGCGCCACCGACAGATGGCGCTGTGACATTTACCCTAAAGCGAGCGGTCGCATTACGAGCCAGAGAAGAAGATAAAGTCTCGCTGGTGTCTCCGTGTTCTCGCGATATTTCACGTGTCAGCATGGCTGCGTCCACGAGTAAAGGCAACGGCGGCGCTAAAGAAAGCGAGGATTCTGTAAATAAAGCCGCAGATTCGGAGACCGAAGAGTTTTGCCCGGGTTTTAAAGACGTGGACGCTTTTGTTAAGGTTAGTGAGGGGTTGTAATGTTTTGTTTCAGGGTGGGTTGAAGCGTTTCCTTTACAGCGGATAGCTGCTTACTCAGCAACGTGGGGAAGCTTTGTGTTCCAGAGAACTTGAGCTATGTAAACAAACACTCAGTGACAGAATGAGTACTTCTACACACCCCTTTTACAACCCATTACTGTTTATACTGCCATCAACAAGTCCTGAAACCGAAACATAACCGATAGAGACATGACCAGGTCCAGTCTGTTGTAGGCACATCCTGTGTTTTTTCTTTTTTCTTTATTTAAATCACAAAATGTACATTTACAGCATTTAGCACTTACAGAAGTGCTTTAAAGTCACTATCAGTGAATATATTATACTGGTTGGTCAGGACACAGACTAAGTATATCATCAGTCAAACTCAGTGGGTAGGGGTTGTGTGTGTGTGTGTGTGTGTGTGTGTGTGTGTGTAAAACATGGTGCTAATCGAAGTACTGCTGAAAAAGGTAGGTTTTCAGCCATCGTTTGAAGACACCCAGTGACTCAGCTGTCTGGACATCCACAGGAAGTTCATTCCACCACCTTGGAGCCAGAACAGAGAAGAGTTTAGATGTATTTTCCCCTTGTTCCTTGGTAGAAGAAGGGACCAGTCTAGCAGTGCTAGAGGATCTGAGAGAACGCAGGTGAGAACAGGTGTGATAAACGCTTTGAGGTAGGAGGGTGCAGGTCCATTTTTGGCTTTGTAGGCAAGTATCAGTGTTTTAAATCTAATGCGAGCAGCTACAGGAAACCAATGGAGAGATCATAGCAGTGGAGTGGTGTGGGGAAATTTCGGAAGGTTGAAAACAAGCCGTGCAGCTGCATTCTGGATCAGTTGCAGAGGCCGAATTGCGCTCAACGTTTAGACCTGCCAGGAGTGAGTTGCAGTAGTTAAGTCTTGAGATAACAAGGGACTGAACAAGTATCTCAGTGGAAAGAAATGGATGAATCCTTCAGATGGTAAAGAGGAGAAATCGACACGATCAAGAAAGATTAGTGATATGAGAAGAGAAGGACAGGCAATTGTCCATGGTTACTCCAAGGCTTCGTGCAGTGAC
>JBCNYH010000012.1:13611386-13623659 GCA_039654325.1 Tandanus tandanus | reverse complement strand
TTGCCAGACATGCAGAGATCTGGGCAGAAACATCAGTGTCTGAGGGAGGAAAAGAGAGAACAAGTTGAGTGTCATCTAAATAGCAGTGGTATGAGAACCCATGTGAGAATATGACATCACAGAGGGAACTCCAGTGGAAAGTTGGTGTGGAGAAGATGTGGATCCCCTCCTTGTAACCTGATATGAGTGACCTTCCAGGTAGGTAGCAAACCATGGCCATGCTGAACCACAGATTCCTATACTCCTGAGGATGGACAAGAGTCTTGTGGTTGACCGTGTCAAATGCTGGTGAAAGGTCAAAGAGGATGAGGACTCCCAAAGATAGAATGTTTTTTTTAGTATTTAAAAAAGTTGAGATTTTAGGTGGGTCAGTGGTGGCTCTTGGTTACCAATTAAAAGGTTGCTAGTTCAAGTCCCCACTACCACCCACCTACCACTGTTGGGCCCTTGATCAATGCCCCTAACCCTGAACTGCTCAGGTGTATCCATGTGATAAAATCTGTCACTCTGGATGACCGTGTCTTCCAAATGCCATAAATGTAATGCTTTATAAGGAATAACACACTGTGGGACATGCAGTTATAGGAAAGTCATCAACGGTTGGTTGGTATGTAAGAGTTAGTTACTCACCCTGAAGTCTGGTATTATAATACAATAATAATAAGTCCATGAAAACTCCACCCAAGTGGTTTATTCATCTGATACTTAGCCTATCACAAAACAATTTTTGTTTGAAGGATTTAGATTGCTGTTAAACTGTAATCTGTTCCCGTTCTCCCCGTGTCAGTCAGAAATACAGGAGAGGAATGCAGAGAGACGGTGAGCTGCAGCAGAACCAGGGAATCACACTCAGTGTAGTTTCTTCCTTATGCGAATAAGCATGTGTTAATTACAGCAGTTAATCAGGGTCAGTACAATAAATGCACTTAGTTGCATTAATTCACTGTTGTGACTGGTCCACCTGATACCACAGCATTTATCTGCCAATTACACTATTTATTTATCAAAAAGCAACTTGTTGCAACGTGAAGCAAATATGTTGTGGCAAAAAGTGTCTAGTTCACGACGCAAGAGATCCAAATTCATTTTTCAGGTGTTTATTTAGACTTTAGGAAAAGAAAAGCATACAGTCAATCACACAAAAGAAGTCGTTCTGAGAAAGAACCTCGGACCCCGTCTACCATCCTTTAACTCTGATTGGACTCCAAAAGTTCCTCCTCACACCCACTATGTTGAGGCTAGCTTAGCAAAAAAAAACAACAACAACTGCTTCACTGTTTCTTAACCCTGTAGTTACCGCCTGTCTTTAAGTGACCTTGAAGGTCTTAGCTCAGCGCCACCTGGTCGAGCTCCCAGAGTCAAGAACATTGTGTTGTCATCGAGCAATCCTTGTACAGAGTGAAATGGAAGAAAATAATCTTATTCTCACTTCAGTGAATAAACTCCTCATACAATAGTCACATATATCATCCAATAATCAAATAATACAGTAAATCATACAATTGCTCTTCTATAGGTATAATCATTAACAATTTAAATATATATTTCATTAGCGATTACTTCATTGGACAGTTCTCCATTTCAGGATTACAAATGTCTTTAAATAAAGCAAATATGATCCCTCATTCCAAAGATATTACAATTTCTGTATTCATTTTCATGTTGATGCTGTTAATGATCAATAATTAATTCCAGTATGTGATCGGGAAGTCCAGCAACTTGCATAAGATTTATAGAGGACCAAATATATGACATTATGACATTTCAGACCGGCAGGCCACAGGCCTTCTTCAGTTCATGGGTCCAAAACACACAGCGCCCCCAGTGGCGCCTGATACCCCTGATTTTTTTCCTCCACATCAACATCTGCATGTTGTTCATTATAACAGTTATCAAGTGTTGATCCTACATCAGTTTTATATACAAAGAATGTTTAACAATGTAAAAATCTTTCATCCTGAAGATTATCCCGTGTTTAAAATGTCTAACTACGTCTGAGTGTTACAATTCTCCGACACTGGACACTGCTTCCATCAATACTAACGGGAAGTGCACAATCAGGTGTGACATTTCAGATGAGGTCATTTTATGGCTCCGTACTTTCAATAATCTGTGTATAGTTCAGCATTTTATGGTTTTGGTTTATGTTCTTGATGTATCTTTGCAATTTGTGCTACTTTTTAAACTGTAACAATTCACTGAAAATTAAAAATTTCATCCATGTGGAACTGAAATACACCCATTTCTGGCTGTTATGTGATTTCATATCTGAAGTTTTTGAGCTAATTTCTGGAAAAATTTAATTTATCCAGCAAAAAATTTTTGTTTTGGTCATTGCAATATCACTGTTATGCATCTTAATTTCGTATGATTTTTCCTTGAGTGCAGGTAGATCACTTAATGCAACGGAGTCTCTCGTTATGACTTATAATGACTCGAAATTTAGTGAGTCAGTACAAAAAAATTTCAGATTTCCAAGCATTACGTTTCCAGCACAAAATTTAAAATGATTTGCCTGTAAATGAGGAAGTAAGTGTGACGTTCAAAAAAATCTCTAGCACACAGGTGTCAAACTCGAGACCTGCGGAGCTTTTAAAGTATATGATTATCATACATTCTTTGCATCAACTATTGTCATGAAACGTAATTCATCATCCATCCACTAGGTGGAGCCAACCTATTTTAAGTAAGCAGCTAGCCATTCATGACTCAGGGAAGATCGCAAGCTAGCTTATCACTGTCAGAAAAGGAAAGCGAATAAAGGAAAAGAGGACGAACTCGTAAATAAATAATAGGACCGTGCAGATTTCATGGTTGCCCTATTTGAATAGAATATTCATCCCTCGATAATCTCGAAATTTAGCGATGTGGCCCTCAGTGAAAATGAGTCGGACACCCCTGCTCTAGGGGAACTGTGCTTTCAAATTTTTGCTTTCAAATTTTTTTAATGTAGAAATATTTAATCATTGATATGTAAATAAAGGTGTTTCTTTGTATGTGCCTAAGCCCTCTGCGTAGTACTATAAGATTATATTAATATTTTAAAATGATTAGTGTTCGATTATGGAATTTTTGAGTGTTTATGATTTTGTAGGATTGTAGAAAGGAGTAAAAAACATTCTCTTATCAATATATCAGGACATCCCTTATCATTGGTATGCAGATGACCCACAACTTTACCTCCCAGATTCACCTGACAGTACACGCGCTCTATGAAGAATCTGTTTAGCTCTATGCAGGATGGCAAAGAATTTCCTTCAGTTAAATGATAAGAACACTGACGTGATCATTTTGGACCTTCCAGCTCAGCCTGCAGTATTAGCTTTACTCCTGGTCCTCTGTCATAAATAGATTTATAGACATGGGTTTTGTCCGTCCGTATGATTCGTCAGTGCGATAATCAAATCACCGTGCTTGATGGATGGGTCATCAACTTGGGTGTGAATAGGGTTGGATTGTATATGGGTCACTTTGACCTTGTTACAAGGTCACTTTATCTATATTCGACTTGTTAATGAGAGAACTTTGAAAGGAAATAATACAGAATCACTAAATTCCCCTCAGGAAGGTCCCGGTTGGTATTGTATATGGGTCACCTTGAACTTTGTTCAGCAGGGATTTTTTTCCCTCTATTCGGCATTAAAACAGTGCTATACAAATATTGACCAAGATTAAACTAAACCTAGAGTTGGAGTTGCAGTTAGCCAATCAGAATCGAACCGCACTGTTCATGATTATTCACTGAAAGAGGGGTGAATATCACTGAATAGTTCCTGAGACCGAATGTAAATATGAATGGGTCTGTAGAAGACAGGAAACTGGGTGGAGTTTATATTACTACAGTTATGAAGTAAAGTGTCTATTTCCTGTTTGCAGTATGGACTCAGCACTGTCGTGGCTGCTACTAAAGCGTCCGCGGGTTTGCCGCAAGCGGGAGATGAGTTTGATTTTTACCGGAGCTTTCCGGGATTCCGGGATTTCTGTGCAACGCAAGGAGAGCGACTTTTAAATTGGTAAGTCAGAACGAGTTGCAGAGAGGTGGTATTATAGTCGTGCGTTACTCGTTATTAAAGATCTGTACTGTTAAACTCCTTCATGCTGACAGACTTCAGACTAGCGGAGTGTGTGTAGTGTAGACTCTCTTGTACAGTGTTTCATTTGAAATAGAATGTTTGGCATCCATCCTCTGTGTACCTTCATAAAAACTGCGATGATGAATGATTTCGGTGCTATTTGTTTTTGGCCAGTATGAGTCAGTTAATGCAGCACCACGGCTGCAGATCTCACCTGAGAGACCGGAACAAGCTGGTTGGCATGGAGGAGCGATTCGACATGGTGGTCGACTCCAATGATGTCATCCTGGAGAAAGTGGTACACGCAGCTCTCTCTCTCTGTCTCTCTCTCACTCACTCTCTTTCTCGCTCTGTCCCTCTCTCTCTTTCCTTGGCCTGTCTCTCACTCTCTCTCTCTCTCTCTCTCTCTATCTCTCTTTCTTGGCCTGTCTCTTTCTGCCTCTCTCTCTCTCTCCCTCTCTCTCTCTGGCTCTCTCTGGCTCTCTGTCACTCTCTCTGTCTCTCTCTCTTTCTTGGCCTCTCACTCTCTCTCTCTTTCTTGGCCTGTCTCTTTCTGCCCCTCTCTCTGTCTCTTTATCTTTCTCTGTTTCTATTTCTCTCTCTCTCTCTCTCTCTCTCTCTCTCTCTCTCTCTCTCTGTCTGTCTATCTTTCTCTCTCTGTCTGTCTCTTTCTCTGTGTGTATGTCTCCCTCTCCCCCTCTCTCTGTTCCTCTTTCTCTCTCCCTCCCTCTCTTTTTCTTTTTTCTTACCCTCTCCCCCTCTTTCTATGTCTTTCATTCCCCCTTTTCTCTCTCTCTCCTTTCCCCTTTTTCTTTCTTTCTTCTCCCTCTTCCTTCCCTCTTCTCTTCTCTCAATCACTATCAGTCTTACTTTAAGCAAAATGAAAACGTGTTTTGTGAAAGTTGAAGCCTGTTATTAAGTTTCACTATATATGCACAAGATGGGTTTTTTAATGTATTTATTTATTTTTTAAGAAATGTATCCTACTAATTTTATCACTACTTTCCCATCAGGGGATTTTGCTGGACGAGGCTTCTGGAGTGACCCGGTCACAGCCTGTTATGCCTGCAGGGTATCAACCTCCCAAAATCGTTGTGTCTAGTTGGAATCGCAAGGTGAGGGTGGTGTTTTATTTGTGAGTCTTTTATTCAGTGCTAATAATAAACAAAAGGGACATGAGGAGAGCAGCTCTATAAGTATCATAAGGTTTGTGTGTAGTCTTTTGGGAAGTGACCGTGATGAGGGAGGAACATGCAGTTTTCAGTTAAAAAGAAGTTTCAGTGACATCAAGCACTTTATCTTCCGACTACTCATGTGACCAGTCGGTGATCAGACAAGGAAGCCAACATGATGCCGCACACGGGTCCCTCTTTATGCTAAGTCCCACAAGCGGCACACATTCGGCTCATCTAGACAACCATCTAGGCTAGTTAGAGGCCAAAACCTGCTGGACGGGTCCGTTAAAAGTCTTGTCATGGTTGCAATGTGTACATACTTGAATCTTTAGTTTAAAGATTTCATTAATGTGCTGCTACATGATCGAGACATGACTGACGTCTGATGCTTCTTCTGTACAGGGAGGTGACAGCAGTTCGGAGACGTTTCGCCTCCTTCACGCCAAGAACGTCCAGCGGCCGCAGCTAAAGTTTAAGGAGAAAGTTGACAACAGCAACACACCGTTCATATCGAAGATCTTTGTCAAGCCCAACGCGTTAAAGCCACTGGCTCCATGTGAGTTTATATATATATTTTTTTTTTATTTAAAAAACCTTTTGACTGAAGTCCTCTCCGTGACCTGTAAATGTTCATGCGTCAAAATGATCCATCATCGCCGTACTTGAAATTCAGAATTTAAAAAATATAGAAGCGTGCACTGTAAGGCATGGGAATGAGCTCGGTTGATTAGAATAATTTAACAAGAGAGGATTTTGATTGGTCGCAGGGATTTTCTCTGAAGAAGTGTGTCAGTTTACATGATGGCATCATGGGAAGTATTCCACGCTTGTGAAATTCCTCTTCATGAGCTTTAGAGAGACAGGAGCACAGGCGACTATGCTGATGTCAAACTGCGGGAACTGATTTCTAAGGGGATGTGTTGTTGAAAAACATTTTACATCTGCAGCAGTTTGGCAAGTGAACCTAATTGTTGCCCTCTCCCTGTCGACTTCTGTGGCACTGTGATGTGACATATCTAAGGATTTTGGGGAGGCCTTTTATTGTCCCCAACATCACATGTTTGTGTACAGGCACGAAGACCTTTGACAGACCCAGGGGTGGCGATAATGCGCTAATACAGTCCACAACCGCCGTTAAAACAACAAAAAACAAACAAGCTTTGCAGGTGACTTGACGTTGCACTCTGATCTCCTAGATACCACCAGTATCACCTACAGTTCCTCACATACCACTGAATAAATACAATAGTCTCTTTCAGAATCTACCTGGTGAGAGGCCGAGAGGAGAATTAGTTACAGCTAGCATAAATAACGATATTCTGAATCTAAACCCATTATTCGAAGGCAAAAGCTGGTAGGACAGAGCTACTACTGAATAAATCCAACAGTCTCTACCGGTATGGACCCAGGGGTAGAGGTTCTCATTTTGGAAGCCCCTTGCTCCTGCTCCTACACTCAGAAACTGTTAAGATGACTTTCTAGTTCTGGTGATATCAACTCTTTTACTAAAGTGGTTTGGGACTACAATTACCATTACAGTTATAGGATAACCAACTAGACTTGCTACATGGTGTGTATTGTGTCTGGCTAGTTAATGAGCCTATTTATGTGAGTTCTGTGTGTGTGTTCCAGAGAGAGAAGCTGGAGACTGAGTAAACTGAATTAGTCTATAAGCCAAAGATAATGCGCTAGTACAGTCCACAATCGCTGTTAAAGATCAAAACGTGTGTTTGTGTACTAATGCTGGTGCTCAGGCAATGTTTCAGCTGGTCACACCTGTCTGTTGGGTGGATTATCCTGTATGGGCGTTACATTATTACTGAGTAGGCGAGAACAGATATATATGTGTATATATATTCATTCTGGAGAAGGGGTGGGATTAAATAAGTTTTGACTTCCCACTTCTTTTCAGGTATGGACATGGATGATTAGCTGTAACATTGTTTTGTGACATTTTGTTTTGAAATGCTTTATTTTATTTTATTTTTATGTTCCTCTATCACTGTCTCTACTGTTTTGTTTTATGTTGCATACTCGGAATAAATAAATAAATATATGTGCAGATTTTAGTAACCGGCGCCTGCGTAAGGAAAAACCTGAGGATTTGGATGTACCTGTTGCTCTAGCTGACTTTATTCACCAGATGAGAACCCAAGACCACACGGAGGACATGTAAGCGCTATTTCATCTCTGCATGCCTTATATACACAGTATATTATTATCAGTAACAAGGCTATTCCTTGTGATATTATTCTACCGTTCAGGTTTTCTCATCCATACCAGTATGAACTGGACCACCTGGTCCTGCCAGAGTGTTTCAAGAGTAAACCCGAACCACAGGTAGCTGTACGACTCATCTTTAGGAATGTACAGCATGGTTTCAAAGCTGATCCAGAACTTGTTTTCACTTCTGGTCATTGTTGTGTTGCAGATGTATAAAGCTTTAGAAGAGACTAGCTGCCAGTTCATCAACAGCTTGGAGGAGCTGACGGCTTTAAATGAGACGCTGAACAAGACGACCGAGTTTGCTGTGGACCTGGAGGTGGGAAAGAGTGTCAAATGTTTTCTGTGATGAAGCTCCTCCTACAGATATAAAGGAGCATTCAGGACCGGAACAAGTAGAAGTCACCCAACGAGCCAGTAAAATAAAAAATGTATAGTTGTTTTTTGTATGCACAGTAACACGCCCACCGCCTGAGAAATGAGCCTTACGGGTCCTTCTTCCATTATAGCCCCGCCCCCCCAAGTGTGATATATGCCTGTGATTGGATCGTAATTGCACTTCATGACTATTGCATGACTTCTGTGCTCTAATAGAAGTGAAATATGATGTGATGGTCACCCCACTCTTTGTTCCTCTCACAGCACCATTCCTATAGAAGCTTTCTGGGAATCACATGCTTGATGCAGATCTCCACCAGAGAAGAGGATTTCATCATCGACACCCTGGAGCTGCGCAGTGAGATGTACGTTCTGAATGAGAGCTTCACCAATCCCAGCATTGTCAAGGTGATTTTGCTCGTTTGCCTCTAAAGTACTTGCACAGTGTGACTGATGTTACTGAGGATTAAATCAGTTACAGTTGATAAGGATCAGTTTGCGTGGTGCACCCTATCAGGATACAGTTACACCCTTTAAACCAACGCTAACCAGGTGCTAATTGAACTTCCAAGCAACGGGCTATAAAGCTGTGTGAGTAGGACACTGTCTGTGTCTCAGCTTTCCCATGAACTCGAGTGCTAAGCAGCACTACCAATAGAGGGTTACTGGATTACACAGACTAATCACGACACTAGCTCTTGGACCACCATGAAAAGAAACTTGTAACTACTTTGTCTTGTTGGTCGCCATAACCCCGCCCCCTGACCCAGACATAAGTGGTTCTTAGTTGTTGACCAGCAAAGTTTTGGCACCACTCTCGAACCCTATTTTCCTGGTTGAGAGCTGGTTCTTTGGCTGTCGGAGTACAAAGCACTAGTTCTAGATTAAGCACTGCCGCTAAACCAGCCCTCAAACTGCCATGGTGGAAAGAAGGTTAAAGAGTACCGGTATTGGTCATCTTTATCCCATAGTTTGTGTGTATATAATATATATGCGATACAGGCACTTATTTTAATATAAATTACCATAAAAAGCAAAAAACTGGTAATTTTATCCTGTGCATTACTATCAGCTGAACTGCGGAGGTTAGCGGTCGTTTTCCCCCCGAAAGTGCCGTCAACATGTTTGAGCGGGGTTGACGTCTCTTGTGGAGACAGTGAGACGTCACAGTCTAGTGACTCTAAGGATGAGAATGCTGCCAGAGATGTGCATGACGGTAAATCCAAAACGGTTTATGCAGCTAACGTTTTGCCAACTCTGTTTTGGTTTAGGAACAAAAAGAAATGTTTTCCATGATTTCTGCGCTTGTTGCTTGTGCAGCTCAGCACTGGCCGATAATATGTTATGCTATATGGGTCAGTGACGCAGCCCAGCCAATCCAACGAGTTCTTGTTACTACCAGGCTGGAACAGCCAGTCAGAAAGGCAACATGTCTCTGAGCATGCCTAGAGTCGTAACACTCGTGTGCACTTTGAAAACAGGCATGGACTGATGTTGCCAGAAGGAACAGCTGATGTTATACATGATCGTTTAAATAGCTAGTAACACTAATGTACCAGAGGTACCCTTTAATGATCACTTCTGATGGATCTATAGACTTTAAAAAAAAAAAACTTTCATGAATAAAGTAGAATAGCATTCAAAACTGTTTAACAAACGCTTCCTAAATTATCCACAGAGTGATCAGGAACGATTGTGAGAACACAAAGGCCGGAGCAATTGCTTGTGCTGAATATGGAGATTAATTACTTCCACCAAGGAGGTGATGTTTTTGTCGGTGTTGATTGTTTATTTTATTTTTTTTAGCAACATTACACCAAAAGTTATGAATGAATTTTGATGAATTTCCTTGTAGTGCTGGAGTACGGCCCAAGTAAAACTGTTAGATTTTGGAGATGACCCCAATCAAATTCTATGTCCTGTCATTTTTTTAAAGGATTCTCCAACATTTTGTAAGAAAGATGTTTTTTTGTTGTTGTTATTGTTGTGGAAGTGTGGCATTACAACGGGCCCAGCAGGGGATGCTGTGTGCTTGATCTTTTTTAGGCTTGGTGGACGATTGCGTCCACTGAGCGGTGTGTGTGTGCGCGCGCGCGCGTGTGCGTGTGTGTGTGTGTGCCTAAACAATTGCTTTTGTTTTTTGTAGGTTTTTCATGGCTCTGACTCAGATATTGAGTGGCTACAGAAAGACTTCGGGCTCTACGTGGTCAACATGTTCGACACTCACCAAGCTTCTCGCTCACTCAACCTCGGCAGAAACTCTTTAGATCACCTCCTCAAAGTTTTCTGCAATGTGGATACAAATAAGCGCTACCAGCTTGCTGATTGGAGAATACGGTAATGCGGAGACGGTTACTGTAAAAGGAATACGATTTTTATTCCCTGTACATTTTAATAATAATCTGTATTTGTGTGTGTGTGTGTGTGATGCCTTTCAGACCCTTACCAGAGGAGATGATCAAATATGCCCAGGCTGACACACATTACCTGCTCTATGTGTATGATCGACTAAGAGCAGACCTGTTTGATGCGGCTAATGGGCAGCCAACACTCCTCCAGCTTGTCTGGTCCAAAAGCAAAGATCTCTGCCTAAAGGTACGGCTATATAAGGATCAGGATAGTAATTACACCCACCAAGGGGGGAGGGTATGAGATTTTTTCATGTGTTTCTGTGTGTCTGTTAGCACGATAAGTCGAAAACGAATGGACGGATTTCCATGAAATAGTAACCAAATGTGGTTCTTGGGCCAACGAAGAACTGATTAAATTTTGGGCCTAATCTGGATCAGAACCATTTAAAGGGTTATTAACATTGTGCAATAAGAGAAGCACACAGCAATCACCCCGGATACCCTCCGGAAAAAATGCAAAGCTCAAAAATAATTGCGGAACAGGCCACAAGGGGGCACTATAATTCTACATAATCTGCCACTATAACCCATGTAAAGACAAGATTGCACTTGTCGTAGGGGTCTACGCTCTGACTGCATTTCTACTTAGGAATTATATTAAATTATGTTTTAGGTACTATGCAAAGGGAGTAGTACAAAGTACGAAAGTTCTTGACCTGAATCTAAATTCTGGACAAACTGGGATTAAAAAAACAAAAACAAATCCAGCCCAGAAACTGATTGGCGTTTGGTGACAGTTCTATTTTTTTAAAGGGGAAGCCAATAAAACACCACCTGTTGCTGATTGGCTGGAATAGTGTTGTGTGGATCACACCGTGCAACTTTTTCTTATCTACGAAGCCGAGGTTGTGCACAAACATCAGATATTGTTTCAGTACATATACAGGATGTACAGCTAGCGGACAGTAAGGTATAAGAGTATCGGATTAGAATGGCTGAATGCACCTTTAATTCCTCCTTTCAGCCCCAAAAATGGCCGGCCTCAATATTTGAAAGACAAACATCAAGGAGACATCAAATCATATTGCTTTCCATATTTCATTTTGTATGCAAATGTATTCCTTTCTCCAGAAATACGTGAAGCCCATCTTCACCGAGGAATCGTATATGGAGCTGTATAAAAAGCAAAAGAAGACCTTCAACAGCCAGCAGTTAGCTGCCTTCCGTCTCTTGTATGCTTGGAGGGATAAACTGGCAAGATTGGAAGACGAGAGCACTGGGTAACACACACCTCATTATAGTACACGGGAAATTAATGTATTTATTTAGTCATCCTGGGCGATGGGCTTCTTCCTTCCTTTATTTTATTGAAAAAAAAAATAAGAATACTAAAGGTCAGATATTGGACCCATTTTCAGACCTTCTTATTTTTTATTTCGGACACCAGTGGAGCACCAAAGTACGATTCCTAATCCAAAAAACTCCACCGTTTTTCAGGAAGCTGCTTCCCCTCCTCCCCCTGAAACACTTGTTTTTGAGATTTTGAGTGCCTGCGCTGGACAGCTTGTTTGGCTTCCTCCTCCCCTTTTGGGCTTTCTGCTCCCTGTGCCTACTCTGCTCTGATTGGTCCTCTTTTGACAACTGAAAGCTTCACACTCTGTGCACTGGGTGCCAGACCAGGCTGGGAGGAGATACCGCTGTGCATGGGGGAAGGCCAGCAAATCAGAATCCCCAGCATGCCGTGACGCTCGAGTGCACCCAAAAATAAATACATCAGCGAAAGCCTTTATTCGGCCAGCTCAAAAAGCAGAGAGGGAAACGTACGCTAATCTCGTTATTTGACACTCTGGTGTCGTGTAACTAGGTCATTCAACACTGTAACAACATGTGTGGGTCAAAAAAGTAGAAAACGCATGATATCTATTCAATTCAGTTTTATTTGTATAGCGCTTTTTACAATTGACATTGTCACAAAGCAGCTTTACATAGTAAAATAAATTTAGGGAGGAATCTAAAAATTTTTCTACAACCCCCTACACATCCCTAATGAGCAAGCCCGCGGCGACAGTGGCA
>JBCNYH010000012.1:13577444-13595344 GCA_039654325.1 Tandanus tandanus | reverse complement strand
TGAATCAAACATCGGTTTGAATCGAGAATCAATTCTGAATCGAATCGTCACCCCAAAAATCGGAATCGAATTGAATCATGAGTTGTTGTTCGATTCACATCCCTAGTAAATTATATATAATTTTTTTAGCTTAGGGGCTGCCCGAGTCAAAATCATAAAATTTTTAGCACGATTCTTGATATAACAAAAAAAAGGCACTTACCCATCGGGTAAATAAAGTTTCATACTAATGACTGAGATTTACATGATTAACACAATCCAATTCACTGAAAACACTTTACAAGTGACACATAATTGATAACAAAATGCAGTGAATATATTTCCAAAATGATCTATTCACAAGGGGGATAATCCATATAAGGATATCCTTTAAAATATATATGATTTAAATAAATATATAACTATAGCTGTAATAATAACAATAATAATCATAATAATTTTTTTCCTTCTTGGTTAGAGGTCATGATTACAAGTTCAGACCTTTAGCTGTGTGCATCATAAAATATGTCAGGGCTTGTTGACAGTCCGTGCGGAGTGATATATAACCAGACGTGACTCCAAAGTTTGTACTTCATATTCTGAAGCAACAGCACCATAAAGGAAATTGTTTATTTGCCTGTCAAACCTCTGTACAAGCTTTCCAGTTGAACTTGTAAAACGTACAGGAATTCTTCTCGCATGTTGTCTTCAGTTGGATCGCAACTTCTGACCTTGCATTTAAAAAGAGACTGAGCTAGAAAATCCAGACGACTGTTACACAGAGCAGACGTTCATTCAGAACCTTTTAGGCTCGTATTCAGTTGAATACAATATAAAAACAAGATATTTAAAGTTCAAACATTTAATTGTTTATGATTGCCAATAAAACCTGATTCTGATTCGTAATTGTGTATGAAGGGGCACCCTCGAAAGGCTCAGAAGGGGACTGAGGTGAACAAACAGTCCAACAGTTCACAACCAACATTGTATAATTGTATAATTTAAAGAAGTGGGTTTATAGGAATTCCACAGTCCATATCATCCAAGGATTCAGAGAATATGGAGAACGTACTGAATGCCCAAGATGTTTAGTCTCTCAGGTGGAACTGCAATACAAACTGCTGTGATTGGATAAAGGACATTACTGCATGGGTTCTGGAACACACTAACACTGTAAAAAAATAAAAATAAAAAAAAAAGACCCACATTGGAATTCACCAAATCTCTAAAGTCGTTAATTTTCTTCGTTTTGAAGTATTGAGGCTGGGGTAGAAAAATCAACATTATGTGCTCTGATTACGTCCTAGGCCACACCTATTTCTTGGCCTGCATTTTTAACCTTTGATATTTGACTGCGTTTATTTCCAAACTGAGACTCCGCCTCATGAATTTCACTAATGCATATGAACCTCCATATCAAGCTGAGAAATACAAAACCAGAGGTTATCTGTGGGTATTTTATTTAGTGTCATCTGGACTTTGGGAAATTGCGATTTCGGCAGGCCAGATGTTTACCCAGTCATCAAGGCAGAAACAAGTTTCCTAAGGAATTGTGACAAATTTTGAAATGGAAGGTTTCCCCAAGCAGGAATCAGTGAGTTAAAATAATCTGAGGCCTTTTTTGAGCTTTTTTGCCAGGAGAGATAGGGTCACGGATCGTGCATGATGGGTGTTGTCACTCGTTCAGGTCACAGCCATTTCCGTGAAAACCCTTCTAAGAAAAAGTCAGCCTATGAGTTAGCATTGGTATCACAACTTTGTAGAATTTGAAAATTCCATGGGCATGTCAAAACGTTTTTATTCTTTAACACCATATTTTGCTGTTAGTGTACGGTTTTCCTACGGTACCTGCATTATGTACAGTATATGTCTGGGTGTCTCCACATTCTTTAAGTTGATTATTTTGTTTCAGGCTAAATCTACCTTAAATCACCAGATTTTAAAAATTTGCTTCCTACTGACCGTCTCAGATTTGCTTAATACATTCAAAAATAATTGAATTGGTCCCAGTACACAGTCTACAAAATTTTATCCATGCAGCTTAGTCCGTTTATGAGATATTGGGGCTTGAATAGGTTGGGCATGGCATGGATTTTAATGTAAGTGTTACATTCTGTAATCCATAACCAAAAGATGCATGAAATTTTCAGGATTTATTCTGAGGTACAAGATGTTTTTAATCACTGAAGTTCCACAACTTCTAAAAACAAGCTAAAAGCATGTTTAGCTTGTTGAAAGTAATAATCCTTTTATGCTTTGTATCTCCACATTTATACATGACATCTATTCTGTATTTCTCACTCTATGGAATTTAGGAGATGCAATTATCCAGAGCGACTTACATTTGAGCAGAGCACCCTACTTCCATATGCCCGTCCGGAAGTGTTCACATGAAAACCCCGTGGTGATAGTTTGTATGCCAGTAGATAAGCGTCGTGATGGTAACTTCTACTCTATCTTCCCCTTCAAGTTGTTACTTGTTTCAAGCCATAAAATAGAATACACTTTTTTTAACAATGTAAACAGAATTCTAGGTGCCATATGCTGCAGGTATCTTCATTTTTTAGCTGGCAAAATAAACTATCACTGCTGTGCAATGCATTACTCATTTGAACAGAAAGGCTTTTAACCCAATCACATTGAGGAAGCGCATGACGTTTCTGGCGCGTATAATGTGCTTACGGAAGTAAACATATCCAGCGGAATGGCATCTCTCTACCCTGTGGTGATACTGGATTTCCAGTAAAGAAATCTTATCTCACTAGCATAACACTTTTAGACAATATCAAAACTTTGAGGAGGGGGCGGTCATAACGTGATGATTACATGACATCGATGGTGTTATCAAAACGAATTCACATTGAAACCGTGAATCAGGAGAAGTTCATTTTTTTGGAGCTCCACTTTTATTCAGTGCCTAAATCTTTAT
Organism: Tandanus tandanus; assembly: GCA_039654325.1. NCBI lineage: Eukaryota > Metazoa > Chordata > Actinopteri > Siluriformes > Plotosidae > Tandanus > Tandanus tandanus. The sequence goes on along the minus strand of JBCNYH010000012.1, from coordinate 13,592,436 downwards.
AATATTGTAAGTTGGGCTGTTAAGCCCTTGTTTAAGGGCCCAACAGCGGCAGTTTGGTGGTACTGGGGTTTGAACCACTGACCTTTCAATCAGTAACCCATAGCTTATCTACCGAGCTACAACTGCTTATTTCTTATATTGGAGTGCTCTTTTGATAACAAACTGTTTGTCTACATGAAAACAGACTTTCAGACAGATATGATGTATAAAAATGAAAAAAAAAAATAAAAAGCATTTCACGCCCATATTTCAAATGCACCTTGCTCATGTATGCTAAGATCTACCATAAATAATACACCACCGCAAAGAACTTGTCTCAAATATGGCGTGTTTTGGTACAGTCAGAATTGCAGATCTTTTGAAGAATTGTAGCTCTTTGTAGTAAATAAACACATTGTGTACATTGTGCTACGACTCTAGGCGTGCTCAGAGATATGTTGCCTTTCTGATTGGCTGTTTCAGCCTGGTAGTGACGCAAATCGGTTGGCTTGTCTGCGCTACGTCACTGACCCATGTAGCGTAACACATTATCAGCCAGTGCTGAGCTGCACAAATAAGTGCAGAGATCGCGGACAACATTTCTTTTTGTCCCTAAACCAACTGACGACAGGAAAGCCGAGTTGGCAAAACGTTAGCTGCATAAGCCATTTTGGATTTACCGTCACGCTCATCTCTGGCAGCATTCTCATCCTCAGAGTCACTAGAATGTAACGTCTCACTGTCTCCCCGAGAGACGTCAACCCCGCCCCGTGTGTTGACGTCAATTCCGGTGGAAAAACTGCTAACCTCCGCATTTCAGCCCCCGCTAGTGATCCTCAAGATAAACGTTTTGTGCTTTTTATGGTCATTTATGTTAAAATAAGCGTCTGTATCGCTTAAACATGTTACATGCACACAAATTATGCTGTAAGGATGACCAACACCAGTACTGTTTAATTTTATAGGTTTCTTTTTAAAAAATTTTTTATCACACTTGTTTCAACAATACAATCCCAGCCACACCTCAACTATTCAATCTCCTGCATCTCAAACACTAATAAAGATACTAGGCTAAAATTCTGCACACTGTTTATTGGGACTGATGAAATAAATGTTTGAAAGTATGAAGCCTATCTGACATGGTTAGTCAGGAAGCCTTCTGTGGTTTGATATATGGATTGACCCTTCAATCACTGCTAATAAGTACTTCAGCACAACCGGCGAATGTAAGTAATTGACCTGAAAAAACTTGCATAGGATACACTGGATATTCTTTTTTTGCCCTTTGTGCATGAACCTATGTGAAGTGACAGTAATAAGCCGTAAGCTAGTACCGGTAATGCAGCAATGAGTTGGTGTGTTAAATTTTCAAACAAACTGATGTTGGGGGTGTTTTATTTTTGTGCTCCTGTAGGTCAGTGTCCTGCCTTGTTAAGGATTTAGAGGTGTGCATCAGGACTGGGATCCCATGGGATTCATATTTGTTCAGATAGCAGATAGAATCATTCATCTTTTGGTGAGAATTCCTGGCCTGTTGCCTAAAGAAATTCGAGTAGTGCTGCCTGTTCTGGTTTCCTATCTGGCTTGAGCAGTTTAACAGGCTTTCCAGAAACACAAGCCAAAAGTATGTATTTACTAAATAGAGGGTGTTCAAAGAATTCCTTTTGGCGCCATGCCACACATTCTACAAAGACTTCAGTACGATACGTCTACTGAAAGGCAGTGCCAACAGTTCAGTTCAATATGGAAGATAGTAAAAATATAATTAAGCCTAATTAATGAGAGGGTGATGCCATGATGGTCAAAACAGGGGCAGTGGTGGCTCAGTGGTTAAGGTTCTGGGATGCTGATCCGATGGTTGGGGGTTCAAGCCACAGTACAACCTCTCCCACAGTTGGGCCCTTCAGCAAGGCCCTTAACCTTCAACTGCTCAGTTGTGTAAAAAGAGATAAAAAAAAAAATTAAAAAGCCGCTCTGGCTAAGGGCGTCTCCAAATGCTATAAATGTAAGTGTAATGCCGAAAACACAACTAAGGGCGTCTCCAAATGCTATAAATGTAAGTGTAATGCCGAAAACACAACTAAGGGCGTCTCCAAATGCTATAAATGTAAGTGTAATGCCGAAAACACAACTAAGGGCTTCTCCAAATGCTATAAATGTAAGTGTAATGCCGAAAACACAACTAAGGGCTTCTCCAAATGCTATAAATGTAAGTGTAATGCCGAAAACACAATTACTCATCAGATAACTGGAATGCTGTGATGTAGGTAGGTAGGTAACTTTATTAGTACCCGGAGGTACATTTGTTTTGCAGATACAGATGCAACATAAAAGACCTACCAGACATGTTTAAAAGTTCCTCAGCAAATTATAAAAGTAATAAAACAATAAATAATAAAAACAAGTAAGGGATGATAAATGGAGTCAAAGTTCCCCTAATCAAGGTTGGTTGATAAAATCACAGAAAAAACTTTTGGAACTGGGCCAGGTTAAAATACAATAATTAGATAAGCAATAAAATGAATAAACAAATATATATGTGCAAAATCTACCTACAGCTTATCCAGTGCTGTTACAGCAGGTGCAACAAAGCTGCTTCTGTATTGCTTTGTTCTACTCCTTGGGACTAAACACCTCCGTCCAGAGGGAAGCAACTGGAAGTTGCCATGTAGTGGGTGAGAGACGTTTAAAATGGAAGAAGCTATCTGCTGAACAGGGATGCTGGAAAGAGCTGGGGATATGGAATCACCACAATTAATTATTTAATTTATTATTAAATAATTTTAATAATAAATTAAATAATTTTAATTATTTAAAATTATATTTATATATATTTATAAATATATTTATTTTATTATTAAATAAATATTTATTTTTATATATATATATATAAATTTGTATTTTTTTGTATCAAATAAACAAATTGCAGTATGTCAAACCATTTTTTTAATTCATAGCTAACCATTTTGGATTCATTAAACCTGCCTCAAACAAATTAAATACAATTATTTTAATTATATATATATCTGCGATGGCCTGGCAAGCTGTCCAGGGTGTACTCTGCCCACGTCTAGACCATTTTAATGTGAAACCCACCCAAGCCTATACAGGGGTGGAAATTAACACTAGTTCGCTGGCCCGTGGCGAGTCAAAAATCTGCAGGCCGAATGAAATTAGCTAGCAAGTCATCCTGCTGGAGACCCAACAAATCCGATAAGCAAAGAAGATACAGTGTTCCTGAGCAGTAAATATGAAGGAGGACTAGTAGTTTCATAATTTCACTGGTTCTGTTGGCCAATAGCTTAGTTTTGCTAAATTCCACCCCTGCCTATATGTTCAAATGTCAGTTGAATTTTTACGATTTAACTGTCAGTCACACAGCACACACGGGGGAGATAGATTATCTCTTATATTGTTTTATTAGCAACACAATAACAACCAAACTCTCCATCCAAATCCTCCTACTCTCCTCCTCCCGTTCTCATCAGACCTGTGACTGTGCGCATGCGGGAGGGGCGCATTGATTTACACAAACGTAGTTCTTCTCGGAGGCGGAAGCAGATAGCCTTCCTTATAGTTTTATTTGCTTGTATCTTCACTCTAGCTTTGCTGAGTGAACTGAGCTACTTCAACACGATACATATTTTCACATTAATTTAAAAAATTGCGCACTCACGCAGGCAACAGCACTATTATTTAGGTATTTAGTTGCTTAATGTCTGAAAAAACACTAATGTCTGCCAGCTGGTCCTGCTTTTTCCGCTTTTTAGCTGCTAACGGTACTCCCTTCATGATCTGTACCAGACGTCCCTCTAGCCTGGCTGTGACAGTGTCAGTCAGAGCCGTCAGAGCAGTGTTTCAAAGAAAGCCGCCGGGGCCGGACTAAAGTATGTTTTGTTGAGGAGCAAGTATAAGTCAGCTGTCAATCCAAATGTTTAGCCTGCTATTTAACACCAGGCCTGTCGTGCAAAGGAAATAAGGGATTTTTCAGTTGAATGTTATTGTTCCCCACTTTTGTTTAGCTATAGCCTACATCATTTACAGCAGATGGTCATGATAGCCAATAATGTAATGTGAGTATTGTGTTTGTAGAAACTAGAGAGTAGGCCTATTCAAGTTAACTAGGCCGGCTGTAAGCAATTTTTATAGGAATCATGATTTTCTTACCACAGATGAAGATCTCCTCAGGCAATTGTGAGACGAAAAACAGGAATAAATTAATTATTTACAATATTAAACCCAAACTCAGGCAAGCTCAGGGTTTTAATATCCAGGTTGAGAGATGTGGTAGTGATTTGGTCATTTCCCGGTGTATGAGTAGTTCCTCAGTTTATATGGTGTCATAGCCTCTCAGTCATGTATACTTGATAACCTCCCATCATCAGTGTGATGACTTGATGCCTAATGTCAGATCTTCTGCCCATATTCGATATGCACTGACAATGGTAACCATATCCTGACAAATCAGTAATGATGATAATATCTATACAATCATGCCTGAAAATAACTAGTTTTGTGAACTTTATTCAATACAACCAGGGATTTAGTAGGAAGATATTTGAGATCACAACCACAGATGTGGTTTTCTTTCCCATTCTGCTGTCTCTCGCCTTCCTCTTGACAATACCCCATATTTTCTGGTCTTCAGGTCAGGTGAGTGCTGGCCAGTCAAGTGGGTAGTGTATGGGTAGTCTATTCTTGGCACCGTGGGCAGGTGGTCAAGTCCTGCTGGAAATTGAAATCAACATCTCCATAGGTCTCCTCAGCTGATGGAAGCATGGAGTGCTGCACAATAATGAGCCTATAATAACAGAGAGAACTTTAAAAGATTCCTAAGGATCATGAGCAGCAGCCGATCGCTGGTTCCGTGATTGTGTGGGCTATGTGTAGCCTGTGTGGTGTAGTGTAACGATGGGCGAACGCAGTAAGTCCTGAACTAACATTAGGCTACCTCCTAGGCCTGGGTGGGGTGGGGGTGGGGTGTGTTTATGATGACATCACATGCGTAGGGAATGAAACATTAATAACATTGAAATCATAATTGCAAAATCATTTCTTTCAACAGCACAAACCAGCACAAACGATTGAGACCACTTTGGTGTGATTTGGACGTGGTGGGGGCAGGCCACAGGCAAGAAAATGCATTTTATAATTATTTGAACTCCTTAATAGCACAAACGAAAATGTTTACAGCACAAACCTAGCACAAAGGAATGGCAGTGCTATTTTGAAATTTGGACAAAGTTGGGGGGCAACTTCACACAACTCTACAAGCACGCCATCGGCTCAGAACAGACTACTGTATAAAATAGGTGAATATTTAAATCAAAGCACTGCCTCGGAGTTTTTTATGAATACAAGGAAGGACAAAATAAAAATATTTATATTTAACCCTTTCTTGTATTCTTGTTCTCTTGTGTTGTTAAAGAAAAAATATAATGCCTGTTCTTAAAATAATTTTTTTGGGTCTTGGGTTTACTTCAGCGAAATCCACCAAACAAGAACTAAAAGAAGAATGGCCTCTCTGGTGATATTGGCTTACAGATGTTTACTTTCCGCTATCTCCACTCCCAACATTTTCCTTACTTCTCTTTGACTTCTGCAGATTTGTCAAGACTATAAATCCGATCCAGAGTGAAATCTGATGCTCCACTTGGTTGTTCAATAAAGTTAAACATGTGTGGTGTCCGTGTTTTGCACCACGACAAATTATACAAAACAAAATCAAATAAATCAAATTCATCAACTGTTAGACAGTTAAAATAAGGGTTTCGGACCCAAGCCTGTGGGTTAAAATACTCTGTCATGCACCAGCACGTCTCCTAACTAGCTGAGCTACCACCATCGAGAAAGCGGCGAATGTTTGTTATATTAGTCCTGACTTAACATGGCTGTCTGTGTTATCTGTTGAGAGTGGATCTCAGTAAGGTAGGGAGCTACGTTCTTTTTGAACACTTCTGTTCACCTTTATGTAAACATGTATCATTCCTATCTTTCGCCAGTATTCTAAGATTAAAAATGATTTGAAGTTCTGTAGAATTTGACACTTTTCGATGGTAAAATTGCAACTGATTGCAATTGCAAGGTTGCAGGCTGGAAACCGACCTAAAACCGATCCATAATTTCAGAACCGAACACTTGTAGTATTTTCTGGTCTGGTTTGTGATGTAGGGTTGTTATAGAACATCTAGACAAATTAATGAAATTTATGTTTGCATTAAATTCTTTACTTTCCCCTTCCTCCTATTTATCTTCTCAGAATATACAAAACATACAAAGTCTTTTAAAGTAAAGCTACAGAGTTGAGCAGTTCTTTTCCACCTTTCCTGATGGCTGTTTACATGGCAGTACAGCAAAGCACTGTTATAATAAGGTTAATGCAATAATTTTTTATTGTTGTGCATCAACAAAAGCTACATTAATGGAATGGAATCTTGAACATTATTGTTAAACCGTGGTGTCATCAGGTATCTTTATTTAAAAAAAAAAAAAAATTAATTTACAAACAACCCCAACAAGCCTGCAGCACTGTATTTATAGTTACAAACTGGCATAACTTGGTTTAAATTTTCATTTTTTCTTTTTAAACATGGTGACGAATGGGAAATGATGTTATTCAGGTGTAACTAGCTGTTAATACTTAACATGCTGCACTGTTACACAGTTACAAAATGCTACACAGACAAGATCTCATTTACTTTCTTGTCAGTTCCTGTTTAAAAATACACAAGCTGTAAAAGATATAGTTACAGTCCCTATCTTTTTTATATGTATATGTATTACAGAGTTGCTGAAATATCTTTCATGTACATTACGCACATGTAGAAAGTTGATGTGAATTTTAATCAGTAAATTCTGGCCTCTGACATTGTGCTGTCTGTTGTTTACCTTAGATCAGAATCAGAATATTTTATAGATCTAAAGTGTGCCCTTATCATCCTGCTGCACTTTGCTGTACTGATATTGCAATCGGCTTCAATCTATAAATGTGCACACAAACAAAGCAACCTTTTTTTCCTTCTCTTCTTTCTCCTCTTCAGTAGACACACAGACGCAATTTTTTCCCCTAAATGTGTCAACTAAAAGAAAAATAGCCGTTCCATAGAACGCCGTAACGTAGCCTCAAGCGCACGGAGGACAAAAATGGAAGTTTTGCCAAGGTCAAAGGTCACATATGCAAATTAGCCGCCCCATGCACAGGTTTAGGTCATAGGGAGTGCCTATGCAAAAATTCAGAAAGATGGCATGTGCATGAGCCGAGCAATGGCCCGGACAAACTTGTTTGTCTCAGGGGTTGCAAACATCTGGCATGAGAGGCTATTGGAAGTGGTACTATCAACATCAATACAGGTTTTTTTTTTGTTTGTTTGTTTGTTTGTTTTTTCATTTTTGAAAGTAGAGACTTCAGATTTGTTTTTACATGCAGACATTCTCCATCTTGAGCTGATGGCAGCAGCATCAAAAGCTGCCTGGGGGTCTAGTCACTTTTAATCCCACCCTCAGAGGCGAGGTGAAAGGGGAGTCTATGAAAGTATTTTTAAGGCAACCTCTTTGAATGTTAAGGAAAACGTTGTGACAGACGTTTCAACGGAATATACATAGTATTAAAAGTACTACATGTACACCATTGGCACTTTTAATCAGACTACTGTATTAAAAATATTCAACGTTTAAATCAAAGCAGTGGTTCAGGATTCTTTAAGAATAATTCTTTAATAATTTTTATTTATTTATTGTTGTCTCCAGTCTTGGGTTTATAATATAATAGAATAATACAAATCTACCAAACACAGAATAAAAAGCATGGCCTACAGAAACAGCCACAATATAACTTGCTGTCTTTTTAATGGTATTTGAAAAAATATTTCTCCAAAAGAAGAAAAACCATTGACTAAACAAGATAATTTTCTGTGTGGCGGCAGCCGCACATGCAATATATTTTTCCTGCCAGTTTCTTCATTTATTGGGTTGCCTGTGTGGACACGTGAGCACGGACACGGCAACGAAATCGAGCATATGGAGTATGGAGCTCCAGTAATAATAATAATAATAATAATAATAATAAAAATAATTATGATGATAATAATAATACCAATTTAGTAATTGAATAAAATAAAACAAAAGCCATGTTATCTTTCACCATGGCTATGGGCTTCACTCAGTCCTAACCACCTTCTCCTAGCAACCAGGCCCCGTCTGTAATCCGACTGCCAGTTTTATCGTTTCTGTATCTCCATCCTGTTGTCTTCAGGCCACACCTACGCGCACGCCTTGTGCCACTAGGGTACATCGTGGTGGATCTTTACTTGACATCACAGGACATCTGTTTTACATGATATGCAAGAATAAACAATATCTATGGAACAACATATATCCTGCCTCACAAAACAGGAACTTGGCCTCTAAACATGCACATCATATACCTTGACACCCAGCATAGGTTGACAGATTTTATCACTAAATATACCATGGAAACTGCTGTTTTTAACTGGAAGAGATTAGATTGTTAGCTGGGAGTTTCCTGTCATCAGCTATAGAATGTCTGAGATACAAAGCCTGTGTACAAATATGGTAGTCATCCTACAGACATACGAACACAGAAATACTTCTATATTATAATTAAAAGAATACAACTCTTATTAATTCTAACAATATATACGAATCCACAAACCAACAAGATCTGCATTTCTCTCATTGTTGACACAGGTTCGAATTAATTCACTGGAGCATTTATCTATGAAAGCTAGGTCAAGAAGTCCAGGTTCTAAGACTGTTGTTCGAAGAGCAGCTCGAAATCAAAGTGCAAACCTCACTGTGTGCAATTCATGTGCTATGTTTTAGATATCATTCAGTAGGATAAATCTGGTGTGGTATCAGAATATATAAATATTTAAAATATATAAATATACACAGTAACACAGCTTTGCTCATAATGTGTAGTGTATGGTGTAGCCCATCTGTCTTTGTGCCAGACATGATCAGAGAATATGCCTTCAGAAAGCATTTGTTGTAGTGATTGTAGAGTCTGTAGAATTGCCCCATCAGTGTTGTTCATCTGTGAATTTTGGACTGGTTATAAACTGGCCATGGTCTGTACTTAAATACCAGTAAAGGCTCCATGAACAGATATCATCTGGCAGAGTGTAGAAAGGTCCATGCTTTTCGTTTGTGTACCAGAAAGTCACACCCACCAGTAAGCTGTTCGTGCAGGCGATCCATAGGAGATTAACACTTGCATAAGCCGGCACCATAAATCCCAGAATATCACTGGTAATACATATAAGCAGGTAAGGTGTCCAGGTCACTGCAAAACAAAGAACCAGGCTGATGATAAGATGAGGTCGATCCTGCAGGTCACCCATGTGCCCCTCCCCGACGGCTCCTGATTCAACCTTTTCCAGATTCCTAGAAAAGCTCAGGTCATTCACAGAAAGTGAACTGGTCCTCAGCTTGGCCAGTTTGTTTGCCAAGCGAACCCAGCGTCGAAGCTTTCTGCAGTGAAACAGAAGTACAAAGCTTAGAATGATGAATACATTCAAACAGAAGTGGCTGACTGTCACAGATTCTTGTACAGCACATCCAATAACCTTGACCCTGTCTGTGTACTGAATGGATAGCAGCTCTGAGTTTGTGTAGCGGGAAGAGTAAAAGCAAGCCAGCGTCCAAATCAGCAGCACTTCCACACAGTGGACAGCAGTCCTGCTTAATGACTTCTGACCAAATCCCTGATGGATAGCACAGTCGAGCGCTCCTGCAAGGAGGACAGGCAGAGGTAGCAGGGAGTAAACCATGGATGTGTGTGAAAGACTGAAGCACATTGCTTCATAGGTGGCAGGTTTATTCCCGAACAACCACACCCCGGCTATTAAGAAGCTCAGCAGCAAATCCACCAGGTATATAGAGATGCTGCAAATGCCAAGGAGTGTCTTGGAAAGGCTCTTCAACCAGAAGAACAGGACGAGTGTGTTCAGAGCCACTTTGGAAAAAATGAGTAGTACGTATTGTAGAATTGCATCATAGGTAAAGTTCTCGTCCTCTTCTTGGAAGACAGCCATAATTCTCCCTAGGGTATTGCGAACCAACACTGTGTCAGCAGCTTGGTCCATGTCGGAAGTGCTCTCTGATGGAGAAAAAGTGGATAGATTATGATTAGATATGTATAGAATCATATCATAACCTCAGGCTCGGCAGGTGTTGCTGATTTGAACAGTCTCAGGGACTACTCTGCAACATTGACTGAGCCCATTGTTATTAAATATGTTAACCATCACAGGAAAGTGGGTATTAAGTCAGAAATTCTTAAATACTTTTTTGAACTTTAAACATGATTGTCTCCATAGTTGCATGCTGAAAAGGCTGAAAATTCCTGCCAGGTTTTGATTAGTTACTCCAAAATTAGACAAACAGGATAGAAAATTGGATTTTATTTCAAAGCTTAGGATATCAGCAAAAAATTATTATTATTATTTTGTGCCATTTATACTATATTATATATGGGCCAGAAACAACAATATTTTGTTGGACCACCATGATTAGACTTAATTACAGCATGAAATCATCATGGCATTGTTTCAACAAACCTAAGCAACATCACAACATTTATTTCCATTCAGATTTGAGTTCATTTTACACCGACACCTTGAACTGATGACGGAAAAATCTAAGCATTCCATAAAGTCTTCTCATTTACATTTATAGCATTTAGCAGATGCTCTTATCCAGAGCGACTTCTCCAGCACATCCCAAACAATTTTTCAATAGGGTTACGGTCAGGACTATAGGCTGACATTTTTTCGGGATTCCCGCGGGATGGGAGTCAACTTTACTATTAATCACGTGATTGGGACGGTACAGGAAAAAAGCTAACGGGAGCAGACGGGAGCGGGACACAACAACAAAAAAAAACATAGGACAGGTGCCGCCATTTTGTAGTTTTCTTTCAATAAGCCCACACTTTAATGCACGTTAAAAGAACTACACGGCTCACAAGCAGGCCCGTAGCGAGGGGGGGTTCAGAGGGTTCAAATGAACCGCCCAAATTCCGCCAAAAGTTCCACCTAGATGACCCTACAATTTTTTTCAGCTATTGGCCAGTTTAATGAAAACAGTAAACACCTGTGGAGAGCCTCGGTGCCTCACTCAGCGAATGGTGACGTCATACTGGCAGCCAGCCAGGCTTACTAGACGGAATAAAGGCGCTAGTGGTGGAATTGGGGACCAGATTAACTCAGTCTGGTGAGTGACGTCATTACACCTGTTATTGATGTCCTGGGGCGATCACGAGGGATGCAGCACAACAGAATGAGTTAGTTGTTCAGGTGTTTTCATCAACGTTTCCGCCTATTTCGTTTGTTATCGTGGTAGGTTATGAATTATATTACCTGTTATAAACACAGCATATTGAATGTGGAGCTGTGTACAGTTAGAGAATGTATTTTGTTGTGTTTAGCTCATGTGAACTGGAGCTCCGAGGAAGTTTTCCGATGCTAACAGCTAGCATGCTGGTTAGTCGACTATAGAGCTGCGTCCCCTGGTTAAACAGAGCAGGTATTTAGCACTATTTGTATTCGAAAGAGATTTCTGTTAAAATTAAACTGTTTGAGGGATTATTATTTTATTCAGTAAGGTGTTAAAGGTTTAAGCTATGTGCTTATATATTCAAAGTATGTAATGTGACTGCGCAATGACTAATAGGAGATGATGATGCTGGAGGAAACTTGTAAACCCAAATGATTACGAACAGTGCACACACAGAACCATGTGGTCGATTTATTAGGTGTTTCCCCTAACCCGACCGACCAACCCGGCAAAATTGTGTGATGAATGGATTAAGCGAGTTAAACGAACATGGGCAGACTGGAAAGCAACCAGCATTCATTGCGTTATTTGTAGTGACCATTTACCATCATTGTAGTGATCAAGAAGAGCAATGGAGGGAACAAACACCAGTGGAGAAACCAATGTGGTAAAAATTGATTTGCAACGCAAAGTCCGAAGTAACGACCTATCTATTAAGCTCACAGAACTGTCAGGGAAGACGCTAATATTACTGAACTTCATGAGAGTCGAGTGTGACATAATATAAAATACATAAAACATAAACGAAATGTCACTGTTTAAAGGAAACAAGTGCTCAATAATTTAGTAAAATACAACTTTATATGTTATATTTGGGTTTATTCGGCTAAGGTAGGCATGGTGTGACCCATGTACTGTTTTCTTGGTTTTTTTTAGTTTTTTAGTTTTTTTACTGTAACTGACCTTCAAAAGAGCTAGAAACAGGGACTTGGCAGCTGATCCTCCATAGAAAAACTATAGGGACCACAGGCCATGCATTATTTGTTTTGTGCCCTTTAGTGAAGGTTTTTTGTTTGGATTAATGCAATAAATGCCTCTCTATATTACTACAGATGAACTGTTCCTGTTGCCATATCTTTTGAAATAAAACTGCAGAACACAAAATAATCTAACAAAGAATGGGGAGAAGATCATATTCAATGTATTGCCTAAAGACTAAAAGAAGAAAAAAAAAAAAGGGAGTGGTACAGGAGTGGGAGTCATTCTGAATGGGAGCGGGATGGGAGTGGGAGTCATTTTACCAGGAGTGGGATGGGACAGGAGTGAAAATCCACTCCCATGTCACCCTCTAGTCAGGACACTGTGGTGCCAGTTCATGTGTGAAAATGATTCCTCATGCAAATTTTATATCTGTGCCACAAGTCCCTTGATGTGATAACCTGCTCATTCAGTACATTCAGGTCGTCAGCTAACTTCATTTTATTTCCACATTAATGTTGCTGAGCCTCGACCTGTCCAACTGGATCAACAATGCTATGGTGATTATGTGCTGTAATCAAGGCTAAAGGCAGTTCAACTAAATATTAGTGTGCAAGACATTTTTTTTTTTTTTGGTCTGGTCAATGCATTATATTATTTCTTCAGACCGGCAGACTTAAGGTTCTGTTTGCTTTAAGAATTGAGTACAGTGTGGATATTTATTGAAATATGGGCCTTTCAAAGTACAATATTCACATTAAAGCATCATTCTAAAGTCCCCTTCAGATCCTAACTGAAAGAAAAGTATGCCCGACTTGCTGGAGATTTATAGTTGATGCCTTTATGGACATAAATTAATACAAGTATATCTGGGAACCCAGTAATGTTATATAAATTATATAGGGCTGAAATTATTAATCAAGTAACTCCATTTATTAGCCTCATGCATGACACGAGAGAAAGTAGGTGTATGCACGATCAAGAGAGAAAGAGACCGAGAGAGTTCACTCGCATTTTTTCACTTTCGGTTTTATTTATTAAATAAATACATTTACTTACATCTTTTGTCAATGAGCCACTACAGCATGAAGTAAGGATATTTTGTAAAGGCTTTAATAAAATGAAAGTTTTTTGTTCATAATGAAATGCTTTTTTTTTTTTTTTTTGATAAGTTTGGCAACTTATCACTTAATATGAAAACCATTTAGGAACCAAATTGATATGCAGTATATTTATGCTTTTGCAAAAGATAAATTTTCATTATTGTGGTTTTTCCATTTCAGAAAAAGAGTTCCAGAATGTAATATACCACCTAAAATGCACTAGAGTAACCAGTTCGAGTTTAAATTTGACATATTTTGATATTTAAATAATAAAAATATATTGTTCTAAAAAGAGTTGTTTTATTGTATGTTTTATATTTACCATTGGTCTTTAAAATACCAAAAGCTATATAGAATAAAATAATTGATAACTGCAGCCCTAATATAATGTATCCCTTGGCAATAATGTTTAAAATTTTTGGTGTTGTTGTTGGTGGTGGTGGTTTGGTTTTGTTTTGTTTTGGTGGACCAATAGTGAAAGCAAATATTGTCTGCATACTTGGTGGTGTACACATCACCAACACTGTGTCCAAAATCTCTTAACTATTCACTATATAGAAACTCACCCTGTTGATATACAGTAAAGCTTATTGATGCCTTCTCCCAAGTCCTCAGTAGGATAAAGCGCTTCGACAAATGTATAAATTAATTAATTTTCATTGCTTGTTGCACCATATTTCTTAATTGTATTGATTAATTAGGGCAAAGTCTGGCATTTTATTCAATCATTGAAACAGTAATGTTTATATCTGTTTGTGCTGTTTTTAATATATATATTTTTAAAGTATTTACTTGATACCACTTAATGCTGCACTTTCTTAGTCAATTGAACTCAATAAAAGGAAAAAACAAATAGCAAGATATAAATCAGTGATGACTCACGTGTAGTGTATAATAGTTGTTACTCTTCCCTTGTCCTTCTGTTGAAGATATTGCACTTTTAACCCCAGTATTGAAGTGTGCTTGTGGAAGCGAGTGAAGAGTCTGCCAGTTGTGTAGCACAGACACTCCTTCTTCAGTTCTGCTGCACCTCTTCCACCTGTAATCTGAAGCACACGGTTGCCACACCTTCCACTGTAAGGCTTTCTCTGGGTCCTAAAGAAACATGTAAAGAAAAAAATATATTTATAAACATATTATGTTACCAGTCATCTAAAAAGATGGAGGACCACACCCAGTACTTTTTTTACAACAGTGCTTTCTTGCCCCTTGTTATTGATTAGCTTACATAAGGTTGAGATGTTGCCTATAGTAAGGATTAGTGTGGGTGCCATTTATTATACATGCTGTGAAAACACATTCATTCTAGTATGGAAATTATGCAAAAAGTCCTAGGTAGAAACAAGATGTCAGAGGATGATTAGCTGATGTGACCAATAGTGTGTATGTGTAACAACTCACATAGAGGTATAAAAATAAGATCTTCATTGTAAAAGTGATGATAAGAGTGAAAACAGACCTGAAATACCTACTCCACTGGGTGTGCATTACTCCTCATGGGTCAAATTTGTAAAAATAGTGCCAATAATTATTTATAAATATAGATATTTATAAATATAAGTCCGAGGCCATGGTTCTCAGTCGGAAAAGGGTGGAATGCACCCTCCGGGTATGGAATGAGGTCTTGCCCCAAG
>JBCNYH010000012.1:13530244-13544303 GCA_039654325.1 Tandanus tandanus | reverse complement strand
ATATATATATAAACATTTTTTATTTACAATTTCTGAGATGGTCAATATGATTTTATGAGGATTTAAGATTATTGGTTGAGTTGATATGGAATGACCCTATTGCCTAATTTATTTATTTTTGTTCCAGGCAAAGTCGTGGACGGTTTGCTTATCATGAGAAAAATTGAGGTGAGCTTCCGATTTTAAATTATAACACGACTCCCAGTAAAACACACAGAATAATTCTGCTTTCCAGATATCCAACAGCTTTCCTATTCCGATCACATGACTGCATTAGAATGCTAGTTGCATTCTTGTACTACCTACTGCTGTCTTTAAACATATAACTTGTATGATGAAGCCAGCATGCCCTGAGCTTTGACACGATCAGAATGAATGTTTTTGTGCAGCATCTGATCTCATTCAGTGACTAATACACATTTGATGCATTAGTCATTCATACCGGAGAGTGATGAGTGACCGTGAGCTTAGGGTACATAATCCCTGCTTTATTTAGATGGTATTTACAATTATATCAGGTGAAACATTTCATTACACCCACGCGGTCCCTACTTTTTGAGTGATTACTTCTAAAGTGATTATTAATCAATTAGGGATATCATGGAACCTGAATAGACGTGAATAGCGTACACGTGTATGCACATGGATTTAAATTCTGCCGTTTTTACTACTTTGCTGCAAGTTTTGTTATGCAAATACCGTGCACACATTTTTTATGTCCACGTCCATTGAAATAACTCTGTGTGTTTAGGCCGGTCCTCTTTACAGTCTCCACTTAATCTACTGTTTGAGCACTGTAAAGATGATTTATCAGGTTATTAGTTTAGTAAAGATGATCTAGAAGCTTCTTGTGATATTTTCTCTGAGCACAGCTTTGATCGGGATCATTGATTGTAAAATGCTTCCAGATTGGTGGCATTTCGTATCAGTGTCTGTCTTTTAACGTCCCAGGGTAGCACACGATGTCGGAGCTTGGTCTTGGCATGCAACATTTTTACAAGTAAGAGTACCAATCCATGAGCACAATATTAGATGACAACCTGAGGTACTAGGGAACATCCCAGTCTATAGTTTCTTTGTAAACAGGGAATGATTGAAAACTGACAGGTAAAGTGGATGTATGGCAAGCTGTTTTACTGTGAACTTGTTTTAACCATTCATTCATCTGCTGTCTATACTGCTTATCAGTGTTGCGGAGAGAGCTGGAGCTAATCCCAGCTATCTATTGTATGGCCTACACAACCATTCACATTCGCACCTACAGGCAATTAAGACTGTATGCAGGCACAGTGTGCCTGTGTAATGTTTTTATACATATACATGTATAAAAACATTACACATATATATGTATATAGAACAACAGATCCTATAAATATATATATAGGACCTGTTGTTCTTTAGTAATAAATTGTTAGTGCTGACAAATTCCTGTGGTATATGAGGAAGAAATTGTACAAAATCAGTACCTGTTATTTTTCCACATCAGCACACCATGTTATTCAATAATGCATACTTATTAAATGTGGGGCCAGTGGTGTAGTGGTTAGGGTGCTGAGCTCATGATCAAGAGGTCGTGGGTTCGAACCCCTGTTCGAATCCCCCATCGTGCTAAGACCCCTTGGCAAGGTCTCAACCGCAAGAGTGCCTCTGTCCACTCAGCAGTATAAATGGGTAACCTGCTGGATTGGATCAGCGTCCCATCCAGGAGGAGTTAAACTCCTAGTCCCTTCACGGTACAGAAACCGAGATAAGCTCTGGCTCCAATGAGCCAGTATCCTCAGATGTTAGAAGCCCAACAGACCTTACCTTACTGTACTTATTAAAGTATACCTCGTGCTTCTTTTGTTTAAAGCTTGTCTGTATTTTTCTGGCACTAATACGTTAAATTATGATGGTAGGACTTTACTCTGGTAAAGGTAAAAGGTAAAGTCCTTTGGGCTTTTACACCTCAGCCTACTGGCTCATCAGGCCGGAGCTTATCCCCGGTTTACTCCGCCCCTCATTTTATTTTGAGAAAGCATACCACATATAAATGTGCCCCATCACAGCAAAGTGGGTATTAAGTCAGAAATTATTAATTTTGAGTTGTTTGTAGCTGATATCCTAAGTTTTAAAATGATACCAAATTCTAACATATTCGTCAAGTGGTGGAGTAACTAACCAAAACCTGCCAGGAATTTTCAGTCTTTTAAGCATGCAACTTTGGAGATAATCGTGTTTAAAGTTCAACAAAGTATTTGATAATTTCCAACTTAATACCCACTTTGCTGTGATTGGTCACAAATGTGCTGTCTATAAGCAACTTTGGACCTTTTTTGTCCCTCTATTGTCCAAGTGCCAAGTGAACAGCAAATTGCACACTCATATTTGGTTACATAAAACGAAGGTGCTATGTATTTATAATGCCAGTAATTTCTACACACATCTACTCTCTGTAATTAAAAGAGACCAGGCACTTTACCATCATAGTAACTGCTAATATTTTTGAATCCAGAGTCAGAACGTCCCAGCGTCCAATTGTTTTTGGATTTCACTATATGCTACACCAGGCCATCCTGAAAGAGAAATAATAACGTGCTATTTTAGTTCTGTTGATGTGTTTTGGCTGCTATTATTCACTTTAAATTTCTTTTTGTTTTAATGTGTGTTGCAGAACGTGCCGACAGGACCAAACAACAAACCCAAACTACCTGTCGTCATCGCCCAGTGTGGAGAAATGTGACATTTTTTCGTCTTTTTTCCCCCCTCTATCTTTTTTTACACACAGCGGATAATTCTATTCATTTCACCAAAAAAACAAACAAAAAAAACCATTCAGGGTTTTTCTTGTATTTTCTGACATTCTGATCTTCATACCACTATACTGAACAACACCTTTCTCCCAGATACCAACATGAATAGCTGTGATGTCCTCCTATACATTTAGAAAGCTGATCTAACAAATATGGGGAGGCAAATACTGAAGACAAGTGTCTCCTGTTTCTCTTGAGGCATGAGAAGAATACTTTCATTGTCAATCTTTTGGATCGCTTTACAGTTAACTATTCACAATGTTGTCTGTCTGAATTCTCTACCAAGTATCCTGAATAAATTTCTGCTTTTTTTTTATTTTTTATAAGGAACCATTTCATACATTCCTCAACTTTCCATGACTGTGTGTTAATAATACTCATCTCTTTTGGAAAAATGAGAAAATAAAAGGAAATTTCTGTGAAAAATCCTCCAAGAGTCACAACGTTTAAAGAATTCTAACAGGAGTTGAAACCAACCCCACCCTTTATCCTAAGATGTGCCATTTAATGCCAGTTCCTGACGAGTGAAATTTCTATTGTCTTTGCTCCTTCCCCAAATCCACATCCTAACCTATCCAATAGCCTCGTTCTCTACCCTCTATCATGGCGCAGACCCCCATCCCCTCAATACAAAGGATCCCTTTCAGCAGAAATGCTGGAAGAGCTCTGGTCTCGGCAGGAGGTTTCTGAGGGTCAATGTTAAAGGCCGTCTTTGTGCCTAGCCATTAACAACAAGCTCTTCACACGTCGTCCAGCCACTCGGCTACAGCGCCAGCACAACATTTACATGATAAAAAGTGAAGGAGTTTGTGTGAGACTGTCTCACACTCTGCCATGACTCGGTCTCATCGAGTGTTCCCGTTTAAAATGCAGTGGGCAGCGTCTGTGTGAGGGGATGTGGTTTTAAACGTTTTCTACATTGAAAGTGTAAATTCAGTCACAAGGTTAAAAATAGACACGATGGTTCATACAGTGCAGCATTAGTGTGTCTGGCTGCTTCGCTAAAACTGCTTCACCCTAGACTGTTTAGGATCAAGGGCTGTTGATTAGAGGGTTATTTTGAAATAAAAGAAGCATGATACATTGTTTTATTTCAATAAAAAGAGAAATACAGTGTT
Organism: Tandanus tandanus; assembly: GCA_039654325.1. Classification (NCBI taxonomy): domain Eukaryota; kingdom Metazoa; phylum Chordata; class Actinopteri; order Siluriformes; family Plotosidae; genus Tandanus; species Tandanus tandanus. Next base: position 13,540,393 of record JBCNYH010000012.1, on the reverse strand, counting down.
TTAAATGCAATATAGCATTAGTATACTACTATATAGGGCATCCTAATTACTGTAGAAAGGTCATACACTGTGACACCGACGGGACATGATGACAGAAAGTTTGTGACGTAACATTGCGATCTTATTGAAGTTACCCATTGTGAGATTATAGAAATTACCTGTAGTGGTTTCTGATTGTGATGTCATAATTGCTTGTTGTATCATTACGTTTTTATATTTATAAGAATCAAAGAATGATTGTGTCGACAGTCCAGACCTGACCTGTAAGAAAGAACTTGTGAAGAAAAACAAGAACCACCACCTACATCACCTTGAACTGAATGGTTGAACTAGACCTCCAACTGGACTCCCCTCGGTGATTTGACTGATCCATTCAGCAAAGGTTACTATTCAATTACTCGATTACCTTTTTTTAAATTATTATTGAATAAGTAGAGGAATAAGTACAGTAGGCATGGTGGCCTCGTGGTTAGCACATCCACCTCACAGCAAGAAGGTCCTGGGTTTGTGTGGGGCTTGCATGTTCTTCAGGTTTCCTCCCACAGTCCAAAGACCTGCACATTAGGTTAAGTGGCTGCTCCAGACTGCCCCTTGGTGTGATTGTGAGCATGAATGGGGGTGTGTGTGTGTGTGTGTTGCCCTGCGATGGTCTGGCGAGCCATTCAGGGTGTACCCTGTCTTCACCCAGTGCCGGCTGTGATAGGTTCAAGCAACCTTAGTAGGATTAAGCGGTCCGGTAAACGAGTGAGTGAGAGGGAATAAGTAGAGCCTGTTGTGTACTATTTTGCTGTAATTTGACCAGCTCTTTTAATAGTAGCATCTGGTTGATCTCAGTGAAAGCACAGAGTGGATAAGGAGTAACATAAAACCATTCCATTTAAAAGAATTCTGCTTTAAAGGTTTCACTTTGTTCACATACGAGAGTATATAGGAGGTATATAAGAGAGGAGAGTATATAGGAGGACTGACTTATGACCAAACATTTAAACTCGTTTTTCTAGCCCACAAGTGTAAAACTGGGTATTTGTGTTGAAACCTTCCAGTCTCCATTTTAACATGTACAACAGCAGTGCCTTCCTTCGCTTACTCACTTCTCAACGAGCCAATCAAAGAGCAGGCTCTATTTGCGCTGGCGCACATGATTGACATCAACGCCTACCAATAAGACTGAGATAAATGACCGACGTAGGCTGATGTCCAACGCCTCGACCAATCCGATGTAAGAACTAGATTTTCGCTTAGGACTACTCTCCAGTATCTTTTCTAATTCCGTCCAGTTCGATCGGCAACGGGAGCGGAGAAAGGAAAGCAGAAAGCCCGAAGGCAGTAGCCCCCACCACCGCCGGCCCAGGTTACCATCTAGCACCGGGAAAGAACACACGAGAGAGCCACCGCCGGCTTTACCAACAAGAAACCACCATGAGCAGCGAGGCCGAAACACAGCAGCCGCAGCAGCCTGCCGCCGACGCGGAGAGCCCATCCAGCCCGGCAGCCGCAGCTATCGCGGGGGATAAGAAGGTCATCGGTGAGTGGGAGAATTATAATGTATTGCAGTCAGCAATCTAAGGCCTGGCTACATGTATTTTCAGGCGGTGTTTATGATGTGAGGAGCCTCGTGGTAACCTAGTGACCGTGTTCTCATGCTCGGATATTGTTTTCCCACTGAACTGTTTCGGGCCACAATTTTTTGACGCTGCGATGTGAGAAGGGGGGGGGGGGTAAATAAATACGAATTAAATCGTAAAGTTCCTTGAGCACGTTAGCCAGTCCTGTTCGCTTGATGCAAGTTAAGTTAATGTTCATTTGCTTAGACGGATCAACTTACATTCGGGGCGACGGTTAATTTTCGTAAAATATCCAAATACCAACGCACGCGCGCTGCTTCGTTCCTGTCGCGTGTCAGTACATCGCTGAGAGGGCTAGCCGAGATGCTAACCCGAGGCCTTGTGTGTTCTTGTTCACGCGCCGACCGGCTACTATTATCGTCTCCAAACAATTAAAATCTTAAATCAGGTTTCCGTACAATCACCTCGGTGGTACTAAAATGAAGCTGGTCCGGAAGTGAGTGCGTGACCGTGCTGTGCTGGACACCGTAGCGAGTTTGGCCTTGATCATGACCCGCTGTGTCCCTGCCTATAAGACACCTAGTGATGAGTAGTGGGCAGTTTGTTTGCTTGTGGACCACGGGTCCACCTCATGAATGGTATTCAGTAATAAAAAAAAAAATAAAAAAAAAATTTGGTTATTGTTCAAATTCCAGAAGATAGTTTAGGAATTATTAGACAGTTGATCTGAGCCACTCTTTGTTTGCTGTGGAGTCGGTGTGTATGGCTTGTCTTCTGGCCTACCAGTATTGAGGAATAACAATGTTAACAAAAGGTAGATTATATCCACGCTTTCACACGGGGGTTATTGGTTCATATCCGGTTTTATTAAGTCGTAGTTATATCGCCATATCCGTGAAGAACCCAACCCCGGTTGTGTGCCGCTAGCTTGATGTTTAACTTGGCATTCCCAAAATGTCCGCCGTTCTGCTGGGATGCGGACATTTCTTTGTCTAACCACACACTCGTGTGATGTAGGGGGAAAACGGCACCGAACTGCTCATCTCCGTCTTAAAACTCCGCGTAAAACCACAGAATTGGTGTGTAAACGTATATCCTGAGGTAAGAACAGCCAAATGTTTGCTTGCTGGCTTATGTCCGACCACATGGTTGAGGCTAGTTGCTAGAAGCGCATCAAGAGTTAGCATCCTGGCTAACTTCGTATACTCGTTTCTCTTCCTGATCTGAGGATATTGAATCATAATAAATGCAGTCTTCCTCCCCCACCCACCCACCCAATATAACACACCTGTAGTAGTTTTGTCTGATAGTGCAGTGGAGTATTTTCCCCTCAGGCGGTTTGTACTGTATTGTACAGTATCGGGCACCACGTGTGTGACTTGTGTGTTTTCCTGTTTGAGCCCTCACTGTGTCATTTCCTTATAATAATGAGTCGGCGTTGATTCAGCTCACTGACCTTTATGTGAGTCGTAATACGAGAACTGTTTACCCAGGATAAAATGTCCTGTACTTCAGGTTTTCTCTGAATTGAGATTCAGCTCATTAACAGGGCAGTTTAGGAAATAAAGGGCTCTGATAGGAGCAGCTGGTTCTGCCGACCAGCGGTTTTAGATCATGGGCTATAAACAGCGCAACAGTTGGAGGCCATAAATAGTTTCTGCTTCGGCAAAGGTTTAGTTTCCTGATGCTGTTTTCGTAGCTTGGCTGTTGATTTCATTAAAGCATCGCTGTGTGTTAAATATATCAGGTGCTGCAAAAGCTCATTGTTCATATTCGTCCTGTTTTATTTTTTTTGTTTATCTCCCCTTGTAGCAACAAAAGTCCTGGGGACAGTGAAGTGGTTCAACGTAAGAAATGGATATGGTTTCATCAACAGGTAAACAAACCGAACCTTAAACGAGACAGTACATGTGGTTCAGGGAATGTCGTCAGTTCTATTCAAGCTGCCAAGTCCTTTAAACGGCATGTGACTGTTTAAACTGTAATTATTGTCTAATAAAATAATTCCCGTTTATTTTATTTCAGTGAAATTTGTTAGATGTCTAATTTTTTTTTTATTTTTTATTTTTTAAAGGAATGACACAAAAGAAGACGTCTTTGTACATCAGGTAAGCATTCACTCGCTATGTGTGATGACTGTTTCTTGGTGTTACATGTGTTGAGATGAAAGTTTCACTTCATGTGATCGTGATTTGATGTTGGTTCTCTTCAGACTGCGATAAAGAAGAACAACCCAAGGAAATATCTTCGCAGTGTAGGGGATGGAGAGACTGTGGAGTTTGATGTGGTTGAAGGAGAAAAGGTGAGCTCTTCCTATTGACCATGTTAACAAAGGTTCCTATTAAAAGCATAAATAGACTATACACAATTTCTCTGTAACCTATTTACCTTTGTAATCATGAAACCTGTAACTTATAGCGGTTATATGAAAATGTATCTATAGGGAGCAGAGGCAGCCAATGTGACTGGGCCAGGTGGCGTTCCTGTCCAAGGTAGCAAATATGCAGCAGACAGGAACCGTTACAGACGTTATCCGCGTAGGAGGGGCCCGCCACGTGACTACCAGGACAACTACCCAAGTGATGGAGAAGGAAGCAAGAGGGAGGCAGGGGACAGTGCTGGTGAAGGTGATCAGCAGCAGCGCAAGCCCACCTTCCCTGGCAGGAGGCGCTACCCCCCATACTATGTCAGAAGACGTTATGGTCGCAGACCCCCCTATACCAACACTCCACCCAGGGGAGAGATGACTGAGGTATTCTAGCTTAAGACAATGACAAGCATGGATTTAAGAACTTATCATTTTAGACTTGTAGTTGTGTGTAAGTATTCACAAATGTTTTTCATGGTTTGTAGGGTGGGGAAGGTGATGAGAACCAGGGTGGTCAAGACCAGGGCAATAAACCAGTGAGGCAGAACTACTACAGAGGCTACAGGCCAAGGTTCAGACCAAGGTTCGCATGCTGTGTGTGTGTGTGTGTGTGTGTGTGTGTGTGTGTAAGCAAGCATAAGGACCTGATTATCCGGTCATACAAGTGTAAATGACTTGTAAGATGTACTTAAAGGATCAGGACTGAATGTGAAGAATTTTCATTCATCACCACCTACGTACTTGTATTGCTGACATTGCTGTGTGCACACAGAGGCCCACCTCGACCCCGGCCCACAAGGGAAGGGGAGGAGGATGATAAGGAGAACCAGGGCGAAGGTGGTCAGAACCAGGAGCCACGGCAGCGCCGTTACCGCCGCAACTTCAACTACCGCCGCAGACGGTCTCAGACCACCAAGCCCCAGGACGGCAAGGACAACAAGGCAGCTGATGCACCAAGCGACAAATCAACCGCTCCCGAGGCTGAACAGGGCGGGAACGAGTAGACCAACCGCCACCGGCGTCACCATCTCGCACCATCCTGCCGGGTTGGTTTTAGCCCTTTCTGTATCAGTCACTGTTTCAAAAGCAGGTTACACTAATCATGGTGAATGTACCTAATCAGAACAAGTGGCTGTGAATCAGGCCCCTGCATGCATTCTAAAATCTACAAGTCCAAAACATTTATTTCATCTATTACACCACTTACAGGGTTGTTTTGAATAAAATGCCCAGATAGTGCAAATTATTTGGCAATATTAACTGCATTCACTCTGTATCCAGGACTTGTCAGAGTAGAAACCCACACCATCATTATTTCTGGAAAAGTAAACAAATGATATGACTCATCAAGCTGCTAGTAGAGAAAAATCATTTAGCTTGTTTTAAGTCATTATAGCCCAAGGCTTACAGTATATAATTAGATATCGGAGATGTGTATAATTGCTATACAGTGCAAGTATATCCTCTGGGTATAACTCCACCAAATCCTGTAGAGAATTTTATTAGAAAATTATGGGATTGTCCTTATACCTAGTTAGCTGATGATTACTGTGAAGGGAAATAATTATTTATAATTTAAAATTATAAGGGAAATACCAGTGTACTAGAGGGTGATGGTTCTGTTTGCACTTTCTGTTGACACAAGGCTGGACCAGCCTTAAAAATACAGCCACTATGAGCTTAATGCTCTACACACTATTCATTTGTAGTTCTGATTTTAGTTGTCGTTTGTAATAAAGGAAGATTGTACTGGTACTTTTGTGAACATGATGCTAATTCCACTCTAACTTTTTTCCTCCCTCATTTTCTTTCAGTTTTGTCATCAAGAAGAAACATCCAAGACCTGAGCAATAAGAACCAGATTTGACCTGACGATCGTCTAAGCTTGCAACATGCATTTGACCAGATTACCACCGATTGCCTGCAGAATCTATGCAGACCTATTTTGTTTTTTCCATTTTTTTGTGACAGCTTTGGGGAAACTACAGATGTTTTTCTAAATCGGTCTTATGTTTTTACACCAAATGGTTTTTAAAAAAAATTTGATATCTGGTCAGTTTGACATTTTTAAATAACTTTTTATGTATCCAAACATGAATTTTAACAAAAGCAAGCTCAAAATAAAAATCAAAGGTGAAGTTTCTCACTGCTTGGTTGATTCATTTCACCCTCCTGGCAAAGTGCAGAGTTCATTCACACTATCAAAGGGTCACATGTCATATTACTATTCAAAGAAACTGCCATCTTTTCTGTATTATCTGACAGCAGGTATTCTGTGATTTCAGGATTTTCCGTTGTGTGGCGTGTCATCTCGTCTCTCATCAGACATTTGTCTCTTTGCGTAATCGCTGCATGCGCTGTATGTTGCTCTCGATGGCAGTGCGGTTGGTGATCTGGGTAGCACAGTTGGCTGGAAACCAACCCCTTTCTCCATCTCTCATCCTCTCTCCATAGCACCAACCTAACAAATGTACACATGTAGTTAAAGAACAAAATACTGAAGGTGCACTACTGAGATCAGCCCAGTGGAAAACATACATGTGAAAATAAAGAAAAGGGCAGCACTGATTTTAAGGAATAACGAGTTCCCATGCATGATGTGCCCCAGGGCAAAGTCAGTCCACAGTGAATAATTTTCCTATAATAGGACAACCCTGAGAGTTCCAGTGATTTACATCACACTTCCTAACTGTTATCACTAGCATAGCAAGAAACCAACTAAAGGCCCCAGAAGGGGGATTTGCACCCAGATTATAAAAAATTGGTGCCAAGTTGCTACCCTGAAAATTTAACAGTGATATGTCCTGCAGTCCTTGACATAGGTGTGCATAGCCACGTGTTGCAGCTGGTAAAATGTAAGCTACTGTCCTAAATACTTCCCTGATGGAACATGTACTGTTAGAAAGCACTGACACCTGAGATTCCTTCCACAATATTCATTCACAGCATATTTTTCTTAATCTGTTTACTACTGAGCACATTAATAAGCATTCATTGAATGAGGCAAAGTACGATATGGAGAATTATTCAGATTAAAGAGATTTTAACTGACAAGGTCAAGGCAGGCGACACTCCAAGCTCTAAACAATTGTCCAGGTCATTCAAATAAATGTTATAATTGTTTTATTCAACTTATTCCAAAATTTACACTGGATAAGTCAGCCTGTAAAAACACTACGAATTATTTGATGGCTTTCCACCAATTAAAAACGAGAATATTGTGAATGAATAATAATTATAATGTAATTTATGTTACAGCCAGAACTCCTATCAGAGTTGTGCTGTTACTAGAAATTAAGTCACACCTCAATGCTATAAGGTGCATGTGATGCACATTAATTCGGTGAAAATACAGTACAAGTGACGTTCAGGATGAGTTCTTTATAGAACCGGAAATGGGTAATTTGTGCTATATATGAACCCAGGTTTGTTATGGCTTTCTCAGTCACACTGGAACGCTGAGTTTAGGCTGTAAGTTTTTTTTAATGAGGTCACCACACACTAATAATATCTTAGTTTTAGGATCAGTGGTGAACTGGCTTCCCCTTTGCGGAATAATCAAACGAGATAAACTGCGTCCTACTAGTTAACAATATCAAACTGACTTGTCCCTATGAGCTTCTTTTCACTTAACGGGCCATAAAGTGTGTTCTAAAATAGCATGAAGAAGTGTGTTCCCCCCCACCCCAGTAGCTGAAGCAAAAGTTCAAGTAGCATTTGTAAACTGGTCTTACCTTCCACTTCCTGCAGGACAATGACTACTTCAGCTTGCTGCAGACTCAGTTCATCTGGCTCTTTGGGCATATGGGTTTTATTGGCTTCATACTGAGGAAGCGCTGTAACAAAGTATTATGATAAGTGTGTGAAATGTGGGTTTTTAATTATTACACATGGATTGATATAGTTTCTGCACTAATGTAGAATAAAATTATGATAAAAGCACAAAAGGCAAAATTCTACCATGGCTAAATGACATGAGAGAAAGATGCAGATTTTACAGGGAACCCAATCATTTAACTTGGATTTGCATGATTTACTAAACTGAGTTCACACTCACCATCTTTGTTAGGGGAACTCGCTCCTTGCTTACACCAGCACAGAGCAGTGACCCAGCGAGCTCTGTCTAGCCTGCAAACACAGACATTTATACTCAATAAAGAATGGCCAGAACACAGTCAATTCTTGCACGGGGGGGACAGACGACAGAAGCATGTGGGAGAGACCCCAAACATATGAAAGAAGGTGTCTGGTCTGATGAGACTAAAATTAAACTTTTTATGGGGTAAAAAATGTACAAGAAAAAACGCAACATCTAGTGCAAACCAAACACCTCTCATCGCCCCAAGAACACTATCCTCAAGTGAAACATGGTGGTGGCAGGATCATGCTGTGGGGACATTTTTCATCGATAGGGACTGGGAAAGTGGAGAGAGTTAAAGGAATGAGGGATTTTGAGGGCAAATTTTTGAGAAAGAGAAATTTTTGAAGAAGCCAGAACACTTTTGCTTCAAAGAACGGGCAAAATCCCAACCCCAGGCAACATGTCCCAAGCTCAAAGGACATACCCAAGCAGACTTGCAGCAGTAATTGAAGAAAAAAAGGGCTCTTCAAAGTACTGTTTTTTTAAAGTAGTTATACACATACATTTGCTGTTTCTTTTTTCTTTGTACTATTTCTTATCTTTAAATTTATTTCGGTTTTATTTGTATAGCGCTTTTTACAATCAACATTGTCGCAAAGCAGCTTTACATAGTAAAAGTCATTTAAAAAGGAATTTAAACATTTTTCTACAACCCCCTACACATCCCTAATGAGCAAGCCCACGGCGACAGTGGCAAGGAAAAACTCCCTCAGTTGACACGAGGAAGAACTCAGGCTCCTAAGGGAAACCATCCTCATCTGGGTGAAATCACAAATATTTTCCATCTTCAAGGTTGTTGGCATGATGTGTAAATGAACTGACATCTACACAAATATCGATTTTAATTCCAGGTTGTAAGGCAAGAAAAAATGAAAAATGGCAATGGGGTAATTAGTTTTGTAGGCACTAACAGGAGTTGATGTCTGTCAGCAGGTGGCACTACAAACATAAACACTTACTTGCTTTCAGCCACCAGATTCATCTGCTCACAGCGCCCCTCGCTGTTGGGTTTCATCTCTAGCCGCAAGCTGAGCTTGTCAGTCTGCTCCTCCTCAACCTCCACATTCTCCAGAGTGGCATAGTCAGACACCACGTAGCTTTCTTCACTGCATGTGTACACACATCATGCATACAAATACATTACAAAACTATGATGTGTGAACATAATGACAATAAAGACTCTTGAATCATGAACACACTTCAGAATCATTTCACTGAGCTGCATTTATTTAAAACAGATGTTTTCTGTTCAGTTTGATCTCAGATAGACAGCCCTGTATGAAGAATTGTGGTGTTTTGTTTCTTAAGTAAAAATAATCATGATTAGCACTTTAGAAATTATTGTGCAGAACCACTATGCGACAGATTCTTTTCACTATACTGTTCTAGAACCCTGAGGTTCACTGACTGACAACAACAACATATGTTTATGAGTTGTGGTGGAATGTAAGGCATGCTTTGTTAAACCATTTGTCCTAACCCCACTGTATCGCTGTCTCCAAGCTCGGTTTATTAAGCCTTTTCCGCCCTTAATGAGAAAAGGTGTTTTTTAGTTTTTGGCTGGGAAACACGTCACATTTACTTGACTTGCCTCCCTATTCACCTGATCTAGCGCCATCAAATCTGTACCCAGTAGAACCTTAAAAATAACACAACCCCTGAGATAACTAATAAGAAATAAAGACCTACTGCACTGCTTTGATCAGTGGAATACCAGAATGCTATGGTATGTAGCTGCAGACAGGGAATGAATATATTGAAGGGGAAAGGAATTGAACAGTAAGGTTTCTTCATTAAAATTTACTTACACCATTAGTCATAGCTCTTATATCTATGTGGAAAATAAACCTATCTACCTACCCTATCACTTAGGTTTGAAAGCATAAAATACTTGAAAAATAAAACATTTATGTGACCATGAGCGTGAAGATTATGGTGCCAGTGCTCTGTGTCCTACTCAGAATAGCTGAAATGTGTTGTTGTGAAAACTACACCACCACTATCTCACACACACACACACACACACACACACACACACACACACACACACACACACACACACACACACACACACA
>JBCNYH010000012.1:13455124-13499741 GCA_039654325.1 Tandanus tandanus | reverse complement strand
GAAATTGTATTAATTTATTCCCAACAGTCTATTCTCCTCATTTCGTAGTGTGTCTCTTGGCTGCACTGCTTCCAGTAGGTGTATGTGAATGTTTTTGTCCAATCAGATTTCAGCCTCTATATGTTGCCATGTCAATCAAACCCGCCCAGGGCCTTCGGAATCAGTAGTGCTGGCCGGTGTCACTTAAACTAATAAGTGATATATTACAGTTAAATATTAGCGATGAGGCTGTTTCTTTAACCAATCAGATTTCAAATTCACCTCACAGGGCCAGCTAGCATAATGTCAACATTTTTCCGTCCTCTGATTGGTTGGTCAGAGAAAAGAAAGGAGGATGGATTTTGTCTATAAATAATAATTAGCATCTCTGGTGAGTATGATGTATTTAATTTAATTTTTTTATGCTTTTGTCAGGTTATTAAATAAATACTGATTTTGAACTGCTCCAGATGATGTTGTAGTGTAGAGTTTTGGAGCTGTCTGAACCCTTTATCACCAAGCTGTTACATTTACGCTTGTTACATTTGGCCGAGCACCAAATTTACTTTAAGCGTCCACTAGTGATCAGTGGTGGAAGTTACGCAATGCTCGGAGTTACTAGCAGAAATGTAACTCAGGCATATCGGCGATGATGCATTCAGAGATAAAGGGTTAACTGGTTTCTTGCTTTAGTAATAATAATATTCACCCTCAATACGCGAAATGCCTCTCTCTCTCTGTAATGCCAGGCCTTATTATATTGCATTTTTGTATATTACTGATGGTTTCTATAATTGCGACGTGATAGTGGTGGTATTAAGAGGTGGATTAAGTCCATTAAGTCCCCACTGAAGGCCCAGGTACCAAATGCACGTCACTGATTAGCATAATACATAACATAAACTTTATTATTATTATTATTATTATTATTATTCATTCATTTTCTGAACCGCTTAATCCTAATTAAGGTCGCGGGGAGGCTGGTGCCCATCTCAGCTGACTCTGGGCGAAGGCAGAGTACACCCTGGACAGCTCGCCAGGCCATCAAAGATTATTATTCATTCATTTTCTGAACCGCTTAATCCTAATTAGGGTCGCGGGAAGGCTGGCGCCCATCACAGCCGACTCCGGGCGAGGGCAGAGTATACCCTGGACAGCTCACCAGGCCATCGTAGGGCAGAAACACGCTGACAGCAATGCAGCCTACTCTTGACGAAAATCAGCAATGGTTCTTTTACATGCCTCTCACCACAGACAGTGAGAGACATGGCCGGCCTTTGATAACCCAGTTAGCTGCACTGGGGGACAGCAGTGACATCCCGTTGATAGTGGGGCTTGAACCCCGAACCTTGGGATCAGTAATCCAGCATCCTACCACCAGGCCATCACTGCCCAGATTATTATTATTATTATTATTATTATTATTATTATTATTATTATTATTATAATGTTTTTATTTATTTTTATTTTTTTTGTAATTCAACTTTTTTTTTTTTTCTCAGCAATGACAGCACCATTCACAAGCCATTGCAAATCAAAAGGCCTTGGACAGATACACATTCCCATTTCCAAAACAATCTCTATGATCACAGTATTACCACTATAAAAAAATTTAAGAAATGTTAATTAACATCTTTCCTAACTAGAAGCTTCTTTAAAATGTAAGACAACTGACCATGACCTATTAAAGTTTTCACACTGATTATTAATTCTGGCTAACAGTTCTTCATGTGCTACAACTTCTAACATTTGTGTCAACCACATTTTGAAATTAGGAGGTGATGTACTTTTCCAGCATCTGAGATTCACTCGAGCAGCAGTAACATCCCCTAGGCTTATCACCACTAAATCATATTTTGATACATTTGGTATTTCCGTTCGATCCTCTAAAAGGCACTTTGGGGATTTAGAAACCGTCATACCTAGCCACTTCCCAATGTGTTCCACAACCGTTTGCCAAAATGGATTCACAAGTGCACTTAGTGGAGCTTAGATGGAATAAAATAAAACTTTCAACACATCAGCTTCAAGGACTGACTGTTCACTTACTGCCTAGCATGTTTTACCCTATGAGAGATGCCCATATAGTTAAATAATTTACAATTATTCACTGAAGATGAGGGGGATGTCGCTGAATAGTCTGTTAGATATATGTGACCCACTCCAGCATAAAACAGTCGCAAGGTAGTGTTTTGAGTAAGAGCCAAAGTAAGTTGAAAATGGTTTACCTGGATGAAAATGCATAATCTTCAACATGATCAAGTTCAAATATCCATGAACACAATCTATCCATGCTAAAATGCTTGTTTAAGAAAGGGTTCCATGTCCAAGTTGTTGTAAAACAATGGGAATATTCATTTATGTTGCAGATTTTCAAACCGCTTTTGTAATTGCTCAGGGTATTTTCTTATTATTCACATTCGGTACCAGAATACTGTCCCTACTCACAGAATCCCCCAAAAATTCCCCGAATCACATAACGGCAAAACAGTGAGAACCCTCAAAACAGACATGACTCGGTGTAAATAGAAATCGTCTTTTGCTAGGAAGATGCTAGGAAGATCGCGCGGCTTGGTCGAGAGCCGGATTCATTTCGTTTATGGATGTTAGAGAGTTTCAAATGCGGACATTTAGAAACTGGTTCTGCAAGTGTAATTGCTATTTTCTCAAAAGTAGCATTTCCTGATTAGTGACATACAAAGTGATGTAACTCGGTCAATTGTCATGCTATAATCATGTATCACCTTATTTTGAAGCATATATTAAATTCTCTTTCCAAATATATCAATATCTCAGTATGTCAAATTATTTACTTAATCCGCATTATGCTGAAGTGGGTCACATATTTATAATGGATAGAAGGATGGACAGATATTGATGATAGATACATAGATATTGACTAAACTACAGGATTACAGGGAGCCTCTATACAAGGACATACAGCCCCGAGTCCAAAAAAGTTGGGACGCTGTAAATGAAAGCAGAATGCAATAAACAGTGCATAATATCATCAAAAGATTCGGAGAATCTGGAAAAATCTCAGTGCACAAGGGATAAGGCTGCAAATCAATATAGGATGCGTGTGATATTTGGGACCTCGAGCGACACTGCATTAAAAACAGGTAGGATTCTGCCATGGAAATCAGTGCATGAGCTCAGGAACACTTCCAGAAATCACTGTCTGGAACACAGTTTGCAGAGATGCAGTCTTTTGAACAGAGCACTGATAACAAGCTGGATGATCTCTCTCTTCATTAGTCTGGAAGAGATTTCTGATATAATAGGATATCTGATATGATATTTTGTTTTATAGATGACGAGATATTGAAAGTCTTTGCAATTTTACATTGAAGAACATTTTTCTGAAATTTTGACTGATTTGTTGCCAATTAACAAAATTAGTTGCAAAATGTTTCCTCCAGCTTTTTCTTTTCAGTACCTCTTACTTTCCCAGTCTTCTGTTTCCTGACTCCCAACTATTTTAAGCCATCAAATTCAAAATCAGCAATATTTGAATATAAATAAATTATTGATTAATGAGATTCACAAACCATTGCATTCTGTTTTTATTTACAATTCACACAGCAACTTGTTTTTAATCGGGGTTGTATAGTTAAAATCTCTACATGCACAGGGAAAATGAACTCCTTTTCAGCAAAATGTCATTCTATTTACAAAATATTCTACAAGTGAACACCTGGAGTCATCTCTCTTAATGATGATGAGCTCGTGCAAACACACCTGGTGTTACGCTTGCAACTGCAATTCCAAATGTATTCCTTTAAATGATTTTTGTGCTGTAGCAATGAAAATGATTTCATTATGTTATTCTTTTGTCATTGATTGTAAAGGCATTCTTATACTCCGTAGGAAAGATTTCGAAAGACATTTTGCTAAAAAGTGTATTAGGTACCCTGTTTAATTATACCAACCAATGAATATCAATAAAATAAAATACTACAACATCTATCACTCCTCGATCTTGTGTATATCTTACCTTTTCTGCTGCCTGCCCATCCAGGTGGTACATAAGAAATATTAGAAGGTTAGATGTATTTTTATATTGAAACACTGAAAGTATTAACCTGATTGAAGAAAACAAACAAACAAAAAAAAATAAATGACATACATATACAGTTATTGACAAAAATCTTGTCGCACATGTAGACATTCGTGTATAAAAGCCCATATCTCACCAACCTATTAACCGATTTTCATCAACTCTGCCTTACATTAATCCTACAAGTATACAGATTGATTTGTGAAATCTGTAAATTTTAAATTTCAGGAAAATTCCAGGAAAATTGTAAATTTATTTATACTTTTTACAGCTAATAAAAGACGAACATATCCATTCTAGGCTGGACAAAAGTCTTGTTGCAATTATGTAACATCAAATTCTTGATCAAAGTAATTAGTAAAATTAGTAAAAAAAAAAAGAAAAGTGCCTGATTAACTAAATATACATAAAATACAGATATTAAAGCAGCTTTCAGACAATTTATAAAATCTTTTTGCAAAAACTGTAGAAACCTTCAAGACTTCCTAAAAGCAAATGAAAATTATTTTGCAAGCAGTAGTAAGACATTTCAGACACCCTTGGTACACAGGTAAGCTCGGTCATGCAAGGAAAACTATCCACAAAACAACTGGCTGCACAAAAGTTGTAGTTCACCTCCTGATGACTCCCTCAAAAGCTCCATTAGGACTCATAGCTAGCAATGTCTGCTTCAGCATGAACTGTACATCATATTATTTCTTGCAATGGTCTCCATACACCATACAAGTCCTGTACAAGACACAGCTAGAACACCATGACATGTTTACCACATGTGAATATGATGAATTATTAATTCAATATCATATTGCTATGCCACCAATGTTGTTACTGACCATCTAGAAATTTTCTGGACCCAGAGTGCACCGAAGAGCCAGTCATGTATGAAAGTGAAAAATCATGGTTTAAGGTCACCTCCAGTACATAGGTATCACAAAGCTAAGTAAGATGGGTGGTAACATTACACACACACACACACACACCTTTCTATCACAAATGTTTCACTGTGTGCCTTTAGTAAATCCAGACAGTAGGTTTTTTTTACTGCCAAAAAGAGGGTTTGAGCATATCGCATCCCCTTAATCAAATCTAACCTTTAATACTAGCAGATTTCTCCAAAACGTTGTCATCAACAGTGGACATAACAAGAAGACTAAAATTGCAGAATGTAAGTGCTTTTACTCACTTCTCTTCATCCAGTTTTTTCTTCATGATGTCTCTTCTCCAAGCAGGCATGGATGCAAGACGGGTTGCTTCCTCCTCAGCCTATCAGAAAAGAGGCAAAACGTGATCAATGTGCTTACTGACATAAATATATAAAGAAACCAATGTTAACTTTAAAGCACTGATATTTGGTGTGCAGCAAGTCCTTAACTGGTGTGATACAAATTTAGTCTTGTCTGGTCTAATGCCATCCTCTATACTACTCAGGAATGGTGCGATCTGATTGGCCCAATAAAAGATGCTGCTAGCTACACAGCACTTAGCTCTGCTTGGTGTACTATTATTATTTTATACATTTTATTTTATATATCATTTATTACATATTATTATCTTTTCTGCTTATATAAAACAATTAAAATAACCTATGTGCAGTATGTGAAATGTAAACACTCAAAAAATCAATACATAGTGTTTTCTCAGGCCTCGAGATTCCCCAAAGGATAGCTTTGAGATAAAAGGTAAGGATAAGAGGTAGAGGACCTGAAACCAAATTCTGCTACAGTTTGTAGTTCAGGTCTACTGTTCTGTCTTCACATGGAATGAAACCTTACCTCCTGCGGCCTTACACTTTGTAAGAAGAGGCCAGAGCAGGAGGTAGCCATTTTAAGCTTCTCATCTTTCCTTTAAAGTGGATCAATTACTCTAAATCTGCTCCAGTGAAACAATTTCACTGGCAAAGTCTCCAGCATCTAGGTAATCTAATCTACACCTTAATATTTAATTACTCCCCTGGGAATTACAACTGGAGAAAAAAAAAAACAATAACAACAATAAAGAAAACAAACAGATTAATCATAGAAACAAGTTTTATAAGTTTAAGTTGATGCTATCAGTTAAAGTTAAGCTTTAGATGGAACGGGGGTTTTGACTCTGGTTTCCTTGTGGTGTCATCTGGCAGCATTTTTGGGGATCTGCAATGTACACATGACGCAAATCATTCATCCACCCATTATCTGTTAGGGTCGCAGTGGAAGCTGGAGCCAATCCCAGCTGACTTTAGGCAGGGTACATCCTGAAAAGGTTACCAATCTATCACAACCATTCATACTCACATTCACACCAATGGGCAATTTAAAGTAGCCAGTTGACCTAATGTGCATGTCTTTGGACCTGTGGGAGGAAATAGAAGCACCCAAAAGAAAGCCCACAAAATAAGTCTTAAATTGTCCCAGGGTTCCAAGAGTCTTTGTTGGATGCTCAAGTTGAAAAACTTTGATAAGTTTAAATGGAAATAAAGTCCCAGATTTAATGGAGATTGGCAAGATCATGCAAGGTCTGAAATCTTTTGGCTGTATGGTTAAGGTTGTTGTCTTCTTCAACCTTCGACTTTCTCCTCAGATTTAGAATTTAATTTGATCAGATTAAAGGCTCTACTATTATACCACAGTAGATGTTTCCGTCAGTGACATGCCAAGTCTCAGTGCTCACAGGAGAATTACTGCCAGATTTCTATTTTTGTTTCATCTGACCAGAAGTTATTGTTAGCAAATATTTCTGATTTGCCTAAAAGCTTTTAGATGTGGTACTTTGAGCAGCAAAAAAAGGGAATGGATTGTCTGAACACATGTTGTGAAATTGTGCTGGTGCACCTGCCTGGGAATGATTGTGGTTTCATGTACTTTCCACCTGCAGATTTAAATAGCTAATTTTACTGACAAGGATGAGTGCCTTTTGGCTTGCTGTGGTGCCTGTGAAAAATTCAACAATTCAAATGTCCGTGAGAAATTTAGGAAGCTCTTTCACCTTCACCATGATTGCTATTAAAAATCTTTCTAACCAATAGCAAAGTTGTCTTTTATAATAACACCAGGTGTAATTTAAACAAGCATATTTTTACATTTATATACAAAGCTCGATTTATATCTTAGTACCCTTACATAATATATATGTTTTAATATAGTGTCTTTGTTTATTTTGATGAATACATGGGCTCTCGTGGGGGCAGTGGTGGCCTGGTGGTAGGGCGCTGGATTACTGATCCCAAAGTCGGGGGTTCAAGCCCCACTATCAACGGGTTGTCCCTGCTGTCCCCCCAGTGCAGCTAACTGGGTTATCAAAGGCTGGCCATGTCTCTCACTGTCTGTGTTGAAAGGCATGTAAAAGAACCATTTCGAAGAGTAGGCTGTATTGCGTGTTTCTGCCCTGCGATGGCCTGGCGAGCTGTCCATGGTGTACTCTGCCCTTGCCCACTGTCGGCTGAGATGGGCGCCAACCTCCCTAATCAGGATTAAGCGGTTCAGAAAATGAATGAATGAATGGTGCATCGTCCTTGAGATCACAGGTTCAAATCCAGCTTGATGCCGATCCATGGGAGCTAATTGACCGGGCTCTCCTGGGAGGGAGGGATGGCATACGCTCACCTTCCTTTCACTCACAGTGATCACCAGTCAATCATGGGCGTCTGTGAGCTCATTCAATGGGGCGGATAGGGATTTCCCTCCGAGTGTGTTAGGTCGCCGCCAAATGAACATAAGCAGCAGTTTGTAAAGATGCGGGTGGCAGCATCATGTCATGGAGAGGGCACATGCTTATGCCCATCCCTGGTTGGTGATGGCTGTATGTGATAGGGAAGTGATAGTTGACGGTAATTTAGATACGACTAAATTAGGGGAGAAAAGTGGGGGGGAGGGGAATACAATAAAATTAAAAATTCACTTTTTTATATTTCATATTTAAGACATTAAGTGTTAGAATTTAAAGTGGAAAAACAGACTGGTAGTACATATATTAACAAAGATATTGTCCATATACTGTATGTATTCCTCCACACTTTATCTTTATTTTGGGGGCAGCCGTAGCCTAATGGTTAGAGAAGCGGGTTTGGGACCGAAAGGTCGCTGGTTAGATTCCCGAATCAGCAGGAAAAGTGTGTGGCGGTGGGGGAGTGAGCTGCACCTTCCCTTCCTCCACCTTCATGGCTTAAGTGCCCTTGAGCAAGGCACCTAACACCCAACTGCTGTCTGGGCGCCCCAATGTGTGTGGCAGCCCACTGCTCCGAATGTGTGTGTGTGTGCTCACTGTTTATGTGTGTGTGCTCACTTTGGATGGGTTAAATGCAGAGAAAATAATTTCCCTTGCGGGATTAACACAGTATATCAAAATAAAAAATCGAAATTTAAAAAATCTATAGAAGCATAAGTATATAAAAAAGAAATTACACAAAAATGCACATTAGAAAGAAATGTATCCTACAGTTTTTATTGATATGGAACCAGAAAACAAAAACACTTCAACCGTGGATAACCTGTTAAACCAATTAACATCCAAAGCATCATTAACATCTGAAATTACCATTAATAAACACTTTAATGATATAATCACTGTAGTTTGAGTTTAAAACATCAAAAACAGTGAATACGCTGAGTTCACCTGCATAGCAAAAACAATTACAGTGGCGAAAAAGCTAATTAAAGTACTCGAACTGTAAAAATTACAAACTACAAATAATTTTTAAAGCACAATAATAATCATATGACTTAATAATAATTGAACATTTAAATAATCCCACAGAAAATATACAACGGGACCACCTGACCACAAGGTTAATAGATAATTATTCATCTTTAGTATCATGTTCAGTCACACATGAATCTAAAGCTTATACTGGAACACTGGGCACGAGGACACACCCTGAATGGGGTACCAGTTAATTACAGCAAACCTTAATATTCATTAATTCATTTCAGTCGCAGGGAGACTGGAGCCTATCTCAGCCGACACTGGGTGAAGGTGGGGTACTCCCTGAATAGCTCGCCAGTCCATTGCAGGGTCAACACTCACAACCATTCGCACTCACACTCACACCTAGGGGCAATTCCCAGAGAAAACCCACGCAAGCCCGTGGAGAACATACAAACTCCACACAGAAATACCCTCACCGAGCCCGGGACTCGAACCCAGAACCTTCTTGATGAGAGTCGGACTTGCTAACCACTACACCACCCTTCATTAAATTCGTATAAAAATAACATTGAAAAAATGATAGTAATAAGCAGGACCAAGAAAGTAAACCTGAAAGAACATTTAAATTTACCACAGAAGCAAATTTATTGAGCCAATGTACATTTGTGGATAAAATAACTCCGAAAATTAGGAAGAGCCAAACTTATTACACTTTTATGAATGCAAATTACACCTGACTATAATATATTATTTCTTTATTATCGAGTGAATCGGCCCATTTTTTTTGTCTTTTCTGTCTCTGACTTAAACAGCAGTAATGTTATGTCTATATTTACAAGCTGGAAATGGTAAAACAGTAATGTTTATCCATATTGCGCAAGTGTGAACTAAGACAAACAAATAAACAAAAACCATTCCATCAAGAAATATGTAATTTCAAGAAAAATACTGTATAACAAAAAATATTAGTTATTTCTTAACAATAGAAGAGGTGGCTTATCCTGCATATCCGGCATCATTTATGTCTTTGGCCCATTTACTACTCACTCACATGCATTTACCAAACTTCTTAGTCCTATTAGGGTCGCCGGGAGGCTGGAGCCTAATTCAAGGCTGAAGCCTTTTACACAATGAACAGTTCACCAGACCACCCCAGGGCCAACACACACACACAACCATTCACACTCACATCTAGGGGCAATTTGGAACAGTCACTTAGCCTAATGTGCATGTCTTTGGACTGTGGGAGGAAACCAGTGTACCCGGAGGAAAGCCTGGGGAGAGCATGCAAACTCCGCGGCACATGGCTCGAACCCAGGACCTTTTTGCTGTAAGGTGGATGTGCTAACCACTACTCCACTGTGCCCCTGCCCATTTACTAGTAAAGCTGAATTGCTTTGCACTACACCATGGGAGGATACTAATTGCTACCTCTGCCAAGGAGGTTATGTTTTTGTCAGCATTGCTTGGTTTTACTGTTTGTTTGCTTGCTTGTTAGCAACTTTACACAAAAAGTTATGAATGGATTTTGCTGATTTTCTTTTGGAAGGATGGCGTATGGCCTAAGTAACGTTCCATTAGATTTTGGTATCGATCCGGATCAAATTCTGAAGCCAGGATTATTAAAAATTACTTTATATTGTGAGATAGTGTGGTAGTACAGCAGGCGATTACAGGGTATTTTCAGTTTTTTTTGGCTTGGCAGTGGTTTGCGCTCTTCTAGTACCCATGCAGTTATAATTGTATTGACTTGCAATACAACAAAAGGCAATCAGCAATCATCAAGTACAATGCCCCACCACCAGCCAAGACTATAATTTGACTACAATGCAAATTCTAGTGTCAACAAAACCTTATTTCTTTATTTCCGTATTCCAGACAAGTCTTCTGCTGAGGACCTTCTACACTTGCTCCAAAGTGCTCACCATGTTCAATATGGATATCAGATAAGAACTGGCGTCCGGATTTATAAAAAAAATCAACAGATTTCTGAAAATACTTGAAATAACCAGACATTATGTTCACATGGTCACTAGATTTGCAGTAGTGTTCGCAGTAACCTGCAAGGAGAGAATCTCTGATTCTTCTTCACTAACCAAATCTCTCACATGTCTGGACAGTCCTTTCATTTCATAACATTTCCTAGAATTAAGTTTGTTCAGATATCGAACAACTCTGCTTCCTTCTCCTTCCAGAAGACAAAACTTCTCTCAATGTATCTGATTATATCCTCGTTGCTAAACTCTTTAAGATCGTAAATAAGCTTTAGCGAGTCCTCGTTCAGCTCTTCATTATCTTCTGTTAGAATTTGATTCTCAGCATGACCGTTCAAGGGTTCAGATAGAGGTTCTTCTTCAGTCACTTGTGTGGTTGTCTGGTTCTCTGGCCCTTCTGCAGTAGGTGACGTTGTATTTTGATCATTGTCCAGTATGGTCGTCTCATTACTCTGTTCTGAGTTTGCATTTTTTGAAAGATTGTCTGCTGTGTCCTGTACAGGCTCCGGTATGGAAGCTTGTACGTTGTCAGATGCAGGCGTTTGTGTTGAATTTTGCTCAGTATTCTGCTCAGTATTTTCTAGAGACTCTTGTTCTGTCTGTGTTGTCTCAGGTACCTCTTCTGAGTTTAATACTTCCAGATTTTTGGGGGGTGAGTCAATCTGAGTCATCTCCAACAGCCCTCCCCCCTCTGTAGTGTCGCCAAAGAATTTCAGCTTGATATCCTCAAAGCCATCTGACCAATCCCGATTCCCTCTCTCAACGCTTTCCATCACTTCTCGGTGGAATTCACGGATCACTTCCCAAGGATGGCTACCAATTCGATCAAACATCTCATAGCACAGCAAGTGTCTGAACTTCCTCTCACTGCGAGACATGTTCATTTCAAGCAGCTGGAAGTAGCCAAGCATGAAAAGATCAAGGGTCAGGTTATCATAATGAACGGAAGCCCCATTTATATGAGGGAGAAAATGCTCGGGCCAGTAGATCATTTGAGCACGGCTGAGTCGACGAATCTGACGTGAGGGTACCTGGCTCATAATGGTCTTCCAGTGGCCAAGCAAGTTCCCTACTACCTGCCTCTGTTTCATGAAGTACAGGAGCTGGTCATCTTCGCTTCCATCCAATTCGAACTGGTTACTGATATCCTGAGAGTGATAGCCATCAATCTCAACCCCTTGACTTCTTATTCTCCCGGTGTACTTGGGTCTGTAAGACTCGGTCATAGTGTACTTTCTCCAGTGCTCGAGAAACAAAAACACAATTCTCTCCTTTCGCATCTCGATAGACTCCTGAACATAACTTAGGTCTGTTTGTACCTCGAGGGTGCGCGTGAGGGAGACACACCTATCTAGGTTTCCATTAAGTGCACAGTCACAAGATAGGTGCGTCTGGTTATCCATATCTGACTGGGTGACACCGTTAGCTCCACTGTATGTCAACGGTGCATATGATGGTATAATAATCGGCTCATCTACTAATGGCAAACTTGGATCCTGCTCTGGCAGTAGACCATTACTGAATTGAGAGTTGGTATTGCATGGTGTGAAGAGTAGTTCATCTTCCAGAATAGGCTCAGGGGAATAACTACCCTCACTCACCACTGGCAAAGACCTCTTGCGTTTGTATACTCGGTTCATCTTGTCCTCTTCATGCTTGGATTGGTTCTGGATCATCTCATAATTGGCCTTCAGATTTTTCACTGACACACCACACTGCTTGAGTTCCTTCTCGACGTCCTCTCGAGTAGAGAAAGACTGTGAGCGCCCAATGTTGCCTGAGGTACTGGACATTGTCTGTGCCTTTCCACCTTTTATTCCTTCGTATGTATATCCTTGATTAATCATTTCCAGAATGTCAATTTCCTTACCACCCAATGTAGCAAGGAGGATGGCCATGCTTTTAAGCAGTGTAGAAATTTTGCTACACCAAGCAGGAAGGTCCTCTGCTTGCCCGTGAACCTGTTTGGGGTTGACAGAGAAGTGGTCCTGGGTCAAGGCAGCAGACACAGGGAGAAGTTGATGTAACTCTTTCTCCAGCTGCTCCAAGTCTTTTTCCACCTCTGTCACTTTGTGCATCACTTGGATGTTCTCAATCTGTCTCTCAATGCGAATGAGGTCATCCTCGGTCATCAGTTCACCAAATGGACCCAGTATAGCATTGTGTGTATGAGAGTAATGCCAGTCTCGTGCCTGGAAATATCCACCGGTAGAGAACTAATGCAGGGTCAGAAGAGGAGACAGAGAGGAACAAAAATAGAACGACGTGTTGTCCTTCAATCTGTAGGTCCAAAGCTTCTCGGGCATGCTTCTTCACACCAAATGTTTCAAACCTTACATGGATTTAGTGGTGCAATGGTAGCTGCTTTACTATGGCTGAGATGAGCTGAGTCAGTGTGATTTTCTGCAACTTGCAGTTGCTGAGAATCTCATATAGAATGTTTATTTGGGGAAATTTAGTCAAGATGCTTCCAATTTGACTAGCTTTTCCACTAGATTAATATGTAGCTATATGAAATTCCTATTTAACAGGAACACTTAGCCTAACATCTGTGAATTTGTAGCCTGGTTTATGAACCAAGCCCTTAAGCAGTCATTCCACATAATTAATTCATTCCACTTGCAGTTCAGTTGATGGATGTACAAGCACAAATGACCTCAAATGAACATACTAAATTTATGGAATGACAAGTGCTTCTAGAGGACTTGATTGACAACCACTGGCCTTGACAGACTTTGAAAACATAGACATGAATTTTGAAAAATAGGGAGAAAAATAGACAGACATTTTCATTCCAGGTTTTAGACATAATCTGCAGTGTGAGGGCACCTTGCATCACACCACTGAATCCCCATGTAAAGACTAAGAGCTGTCATGCCCCATCACCAACATCTGTATCAGCACCGACTAGGTTTCAAGCAATACTGATATCACTTATAATTATCTTGGGATGGTCACAGCAGCCCCAAAGTCATCGTCCAGCCAAACAACATAAAAACACATGCAAAAGACATAAAAGAATGATGGTGCAATAATAATAGTACATGGATCCAAACCACTGAAAACATTCAGAAGGGGGGAAAGGGGTGTGTGTTTTAATGCCAATCATGTTGAATGCATTTGGTAAAATATTGTTTCCGGACTCAAGACATATTAAGGGGGCAGTGTCATGGTTGTTTAAATAAAACAGCTTAAGTAACATCAATGGGGTTATCAAAGAAGCCATAATATAGAAAATTGAAGGGAAATTTGGTTTACAAAGGATACTAGACATGAATTAGGTTCATACAACCAATTTGCCAGGACTGTGCAGTAGGATTTCAATCTTTGAAAACTGTTCAGCTTGAAAAGATTTCAAACAGGGTTACGATCCATTTCTTTCTGCTCCATGTCAGGTTTGAAAACTGTAAACTTGATTTGCAAGTTGAAAGGCTATTTAACCAACATAGATGAGTATTTTGGATACTTATTGCATATTTACACGATTTTGGGAGACTGAAATTGGGTGAAAATCGTGACACAGCTCCTTTAAGCTAGTATCTCACAGAGCAACGAACAAAGCAAATTTTGGATTCAAAAACTTTTCTGATGATTGTTGGTGAACACCAGGGATCGCCTCTGTCATTAGCAACATTTGGCGACGTTTCGTGACAATTAGCAACATTCATGCGACAGTTGGCAAACATTAGCAACTGTTATCAAATTTTAGCAAGTGTTTGCAATGATTAGCAACTATTTGCCACTGTTTGGAAACGTCTGGAACCTTTTGCCAACTACTGATAAACTACCAGGTGCATGTCAGTGGAATCTTAGAATTGAACCACCCTTACCTCAATTGATGTACTCAACCCTATAAAAAGGGTGAGCAAACTATCCCCAGCATTGTGCTCACGACTTGACAAACCAAAAAGAACTTTAGCGACACGTGTTACACCTGTTTTGCAATCGTTTGCAAGTGTTTGCGGAAAAAGTAACATGTTCAAAATTTCTTCGCAAGAAGAAAAACTGTTTTTGATTGTAAAAACTGTTTGCGAATTGTTTTGCAACCTTTTACAAGCCGTGACCAAACACAAAAATTCGCTACGTTCACAGCATTCGCCGTTCCGTGAGATACTAGCATTAAGGTTTCACTTTTTATACTCCTTAAATACATAACTAAACCACCAGAGTCTACTATTTGGTCTTTGATCGATATCACATATAGGTATCTAATATTAAAGCTAATCAGATGAGTCTATTATAACATGCACAGGTCAGATGGTGCGCTGCTTGTATCAGACATGCCAGACATTCAGCCCTGCCTGACAACCCATCAGCAAGTGACAGGTGTGTTTACTTACATATTTACAAAGAGCTGGGATGTTCTGTCTGTTACATTCTAGGCCAAGTCAACATTATACAGGTTGCATTTTAGGCTTTACTGAGCAAATGTTTGACCACAACATGCCCTTGTTTAAAAAAACTACATGGCCCCAGTAGAGAATATTCTTTCTCATCCATCATATGTAAATATTAAACAAATGCTGCAAAATTATAATTTTAACTAGTAATAGATTTGAAGTCTAAGACGTCTTATAAACATGGATATGACCAGAGAAATTATGACCAACATCTTTTAAAATGCTTCATTCAAATATTGGGAATTGTAATTGTTAAATGCTCATCATTACAATCAATTCTATGCTGAATATTTTTACAACACCAGCTTATTTTTATATTTGAGCCCCCTTCATACACGAGAAAGCAAAATATCTGGGTTTAAAATTATGTCATAACAGACAGGAGATTAGTACCACCGTCCAGAGGTTACCTGTGTGGGTCTGTTTGCCTGTGTACAATATAACTCAAAACGTTATATACAGATTTGGATTAATTTTTTTTCTGGAGTAGGGTGGGGTACAAGTAAAAAAAATCATTACATTTTGGAGGCGATCCATGCAATTCCAAAAAAATGCCTATTCTTTAATATGATTCAAAATATTAATCAGTCGCCCACTAGGGGGAGACATTTCATTATAACTACACCAAGTTATAATTACACTATGAGTGCCCCTCTAGTTGGTGAGAAATGATTTAAGAGTAAATGCACACAAACACACCACAACATGCACAATCTCACATCCACACTCTTTAGGTTCATTTGTGCAAAGCCAGAGACAAAACCGAGAAAGTGACTTCCTTGAGGCACACATGCTCAGGTAAATTATTGCTATAAATCTACTACAATTACCAGCTGAGAGAAATGTAAAAAGAAAGCAAAGTCAGTTTATCAAAAAAATTTCTTATCAAAAATGGTTCACACGTTTCCTTACCTTTTTCTTGCTCTCCTGTTCCTCCTGCATCTTCACTTGCAATTTTCGCACCATCACCTGTCTCTTCCACTCTGGAATGGCCCTGCCTTGTTCGTCATGGATGGGCACCAGAGCCTCTATATCCA
Organism: Tandanus tandanus; assembly: GCA_039654325.1. Classification (NCBI taxonomy): domain Eukaryota; kingdom Metazoa; phylum Chordata; class Actinopteri; order Siluriformes; family Plotosidae; genus Tandanus; species Tandanus tandanus. The sequence continues at coordinate 13,483,648 of JBCNYH010000012.1, read as the reverse complement.
CAATGCTGGACATGCGTGTCTGACCTGAGGCACTGTTGCCATTGACAACAGGAAGCTGTTCAAAGCTTTGCGATGTGCTCAGGCGGCGGGGTGAATTACCATGAGCGACAGCATTTGTGGATGTAGATGGGGACGTGGGAGCAGATATGGGTTTTGTTGGTGGGACTGTATTGAACTTTGGCAGAGGCTGAGGCTGAGGCGGAGGCGGAGGCTGAGGCTGAGGCTGTGACTGAGGTTGAGGCTGCGACTGAGGTTGAGGCTGAGATTGGGGCTCAGGTTTGGATTCCGACTGGGGTTCAGATTGGGACTGAGTTGGCGATGCAGAACTTTCTCCCTGAAAAGGAAATTAACAATATATAATAAAATCAACAAATATATCATAATGATGATATTAAATCAAGTGAAAAAATATATACTTCTAGCATTTATTACTGTTTTTAGGACTTCTTTAGTACAGATCAAGCCAAAAGCGAGACCAAGGAATGATACCATTTCCCTGTATAGGCCGAGCAAACAAGGTTAATTATTTTTTAATTTACTTCATTCCCTGCTACTTTTTTTTTTTTATTTCAGCTGGGGTGCTATCTCCATACTGCCTACTTCTATACAAGGCATCTTCATATGTGTCTGTGTGGACTTTGCAAGCTATTGGCTTGTTACCCTTTCCTGAATACTTTTCTGGAAGCTACTCAAGATCCTAGCACACAGTGCAGCTAGCTAACGGCATATTGCTGGTCAGATATGTGATTTATTGCTTGTGCGTCAACCAATCAGACCTTGTGTACTGTCATTGCCATATTCATTCACTAATTTGCCGAATCACTTAATCCTATTATCCTTGCAGTGAGGCTGGAGCCTATCTCAGCCGACTCTGGGTGAAGACACCCTGAACAGCTTTTTGAACCAACACACACACAACCATTCATTCTCACATCCCCACCTAGGGACAATTTAGAACAGCCAACTAGCCTAATGTACATGTCTTTGGACTAATCAGATGAAACCTATGCAAGCACAAAAAGAACATGCAAACTCCACACAGAAACACCCTCGCCAGGCACAGGGCTCGAACCCAGGACCTTCTTGCTGTGAGGTAGATGTCTTAACCACTATGCCACCATGTCACCCATTATTGCCAAAGGATAGATACAACTACTGACTGAAGCCTGTATCCACCAGGTAGAATGTCTTTTGGCATGGTATTATCTCAGAAGTTTGAGATGAGTCAAAAGATTTCTGTGAGCAAGCTGGTGTTCATTCATTGATGGAATGGGAAAGTTGGAATCACTGCTAGGGCCAGAGTTAGCCAGTTATCTTGCTAGTGGATCATTCTCAGTGATACTGACACAGTAGCGCTATAGCAGCCAGAATACAAGCTGTTTCATCTTCTCGGATTATATTACATCTTCCCTGTTTCTCTCCGGATCACGTTTCACTTTCTTCTTGCCTCTTTTGTCTCTGAGGTTTTTCTACAGTATTCCATGTGCATGGGGTTCTTGTTATTTGTGGTTTGGCAGGGAATCATTCACAACTCTTCCTTGTTTCACTTTGATTAGTTTGCCTGTTTAATCTTTTAGTGTTCCTAGTTGTGTTTGTGAAGTTTTGTCCTGGATGTATGTAGTCATGCATGCACCCCGTGATAGGTAAAGAATAGTGCACACAGTATTACACGTCTACTTACAAATAACTGGCTTTAAAAATGATTTTATTGATTTGTAATTGAATGCCTTCCGAACGCCTCCCTGGTGTGGTGTTTCGGGCATGTCCAACCGGGAAGAGACCCCAGGGTCAGCCCAGAACACGGAGTAAGTGGGTGGGGAGAGGGATGTCTGGACCTCACTGCTTAGGCTGCTGCCCCCGCGACCCGACCCCGGAACAAGCGGAAGAAGATGATTTGTAATTGATTCCATTGCTTCCGCTAATGATGCGCTCCATAGCAACGGTCTATTATTTCTTTCCTGTAATTCAATACCGTAGAAGAAGAGCCAGCAGTTCAGTTTCAGGTTCACGACTGCTTTGAGTTCTACTGTGTTTGTTAAACAAAAACGGCTAAAGTCTGTACATGTGACCCATCACCATAAGTATTAATGTATCAAGCTGACTTTTTAGCATGTTCTGTTTTAGTAAGTCTTGTGAATAAATGTGTTGAACTTGAGATACATTTTTGTGTGAAATATTTTCCAAATTTTTAGTGGTTTTATACATTCTTGGGTCATTTTAAAGCTCAAAATGACCTCTCTTTATATATCTATTTATATAATATATGCATATCTCAAAAACTGGTGCCTTTAGACTCATTTTGTGCTGACGGGTCACATATGAGCCCTGTAAACTCAAAGCCAAACTCAGTTCTTAAAGACAGCTTATGTAACTCGTAAAATGTTAATTAACTAACAAACAAGGGGCCCAATTTAACAAGCCAAATATTTCAGAAATCTGGTCTAACAAAGCATTCACACAAACCTTTACTAAAAACTAAATAAAGTCCAAGTTCTTAAAGATGAGGATAATTACTTTATATTTTCTAACGTGGACATATTGTCTGAATAGTACTTACATTATTCGCTGCAGGGCTGCTGCTGGAGTAGATGGTCGTGAAGCCTTTACTTTGAGGCGTGGGCTTCAGACTTTTCCCGGCTTTAATTTCAGCCAGAAGTTCAGAGTTATCACCAGTAGGTGACATCATGTTGAAGGATTTAGCACCTAAAGTAAACACAGGAAATGTGAGTCAAATGTGTGTGTGTGTGAGAGAGAGAGAGAGTCTATCTAAGAAATCAGATACCTAATTTGAATTTGAATAACTAAATAACATACAAAATAATGACCTCAGAATAATAAATGCTATTGTTGATGAAACCCTGAACATTTTTGATTAAAGGACAATAATACATTTTACAAAGCGGTATTTTAAAAACATATTGTCTTGGCTATATAAATAATTATTGTACCTAGTTTTTTTTTAACACTTTCACTCTCTGTAATTTAAATGAATCCTAATTATTAGATGATGGAAAAACATTTAATCACGTGTTAATAATACATATGACCTGCCTGTGCACCATGCACACTACGCATGAGAGTACAGTTTACTTTAAAAAAGCTATTTTGCTTTAAAACAAGTTCTTCAATTCAATTAAAAATATTTTCAACAAACAAAGCAGTGCTATTATAAGAATGCATTTTCTCAGAAACACTCAAATTAATCTTGATGCAAGATTAGGGAATAATCTGCTTACAAAGAATTTTAATCACATTGTTTATGCTGTTCTGTGCTTAAAACAAAAACACACTTGTTGGTAATTCTTATCAAAAACAAAAACAATGAAGCATTGTGTTCGGCTCGATTGAAAGCTCAACAGTTCATACAAGGAAATGTAGCTATATGAAATATATCAGAGGTTTTGGAGAAAGGAAAGAATGGAAAGAATGGAAAGAAAATCATTGAACGCAGGCAAATTATGCAAAGGATCTAAATGAAAGTCATATAATCATAGACTAAAATCAAATACTTAGGGCTACACCTATACAGCTTCCTCCATTTTTAAACTAAAAGCAAGTATTTGCAATCCTGGCATTATAATAGTAGCACCAAACCTCTACCTCACCTGCTGAGATGAGCTGTCCTGAGGAACACTAACATTTATACATCACTAAACTCGCACCACTGCTTCAATGACTGGGAGAAAAAAAAAAAAGTCGAGGCTCTGACTCGTCACAGCCCTAACCCCCTAAAGAGATCAGCTCTAATCAGCTTGGACACTAACTCGCTGCCAAATTTGAAGTGGATTTCAAGTTGCTCACCCCAGACTCCCCTTACTATATTCTTTCTCTCTCACTTTCACACAGTCTCAAATGTAATCGTTGCCCTCTCCCTAATCCTCTCATCACCTCTTCAGTTGGCTCCATTACACTTTCCCTTCCTCACCTCCTCCATGCACTACAGAAGAATGAAGAGATCTCTAAATCCATATTATACACATATACACTACACACACTTCTCTTCACAAACACACGTTCATATCAAACACATACGCAATACCATGAACCTTCGTGTCCTGATACATCTTCAGCTTCAAGCACATATCACTTCTCTCTCCAGTCATTCACAAAATGGACAGAGGTGCTGCTCGGGACTCTCACGACGGATGTGTGAGCCACGGTAGAGATCGGACTGATACAGGAAACAGCAGACTGATGAAGGCAGGGTTCAATCACCATGGTGGTGTTCTATGACAAACCCACTGGATGTTTACAGACTTTTGTTCGCTTTTTGCTGTGACTCCAGAATTAATTAATACATTTTAAAAAGACCAAAAATATATGAAAGTAAATAAAAAATAAACATTAAAAAAATAATAATAATATTAGTGTAAACATCAAATAAACTTCATGTTTACACTAACACTTATTTATTGCTCTAACTCTAATTTTGTTGCAACTTGTACCATTTTAAATTTAATTTGCCTATTTATTGAGTTTAAAACTTTTTAAAAATTCTCCATACAAATGCTACTCACTCACTCAATTTGTCGAACTGCTTAATCCTACTATTAGGGTTGCGGGAAGGCTGTAGCCTATCTCAGCCAACACTGGGTGAAAACAGGGTACACACACACACACACACACACACACACACACACACACACACACACACAAAACCATTCACACTCACACTCACACCCAGGGGCAATTTGGAACAGTGAATTAGCCTAATGTGCATGTCTTTGGACTGTAAGAGGAAACCAAAGTACCCAGAGAAAACATGCAAACTCAACACAGAACAAAATGCCAATAAAATACGAATGATAACAAAATACATGGAATTGCCATTCACGTCAGTTGGTTTTTTATCGCACAGGGTGTGCTCACCCCCTTAGCACCATGCCTACTGTGTTGCCCTGCATACAAATGCTAATAAATTAAAGGCGTAAAGGTGTGCAGATGCTATTCCAGGTAATTTTACTATTTTATATATTACCAAATAATATTTAGTAGCAATTTTCTTAATAGTGTACAGGTTAAAATGTAATACACTACAGGCAGTTAAACTAACAAAACATGACAAAACTTCTGAGGTTTAAGAGATCCATCTTATACTAAAATAATATTCCAAAAAACAACACAGGATGACACTATGTATACCACAGCGCTGCTGATCAGTCAGAAGGTATTGCTTGAGTTTCTACAACAGCGGCTCTGACAGTGGTTCCAGCTGCAAGGTGAATATTAATACATGATCGTTTCCATAGTAATACCACACCTGTATTTGTATTCTATACTTTCCACATAAACAGGAAAAGATGCATAATTATTGATATGGTGAAGCTTTCTATGAGCTTCTACGAGGAGTCTCCAGTATCAGTGCTTCGTAACAACTTTTACCTTTATGACAAATTAAGGTTTTGAAAGAAAAAAAGGACAGGCTGGTGAAGGAACGACTGTTTGCAGCTGCTATAATGTATGACAGGACATATCCTGAACAATGTATTGATGCATTATTCATTAACTAATAACAATTGCTGGCAAACTGCTGTGGTATAACAGGAATAAAACACTTTAGGCTGTTACAGGAAAATAATCAATGACTGATAATTATGACTCATTTTGCCTCACCCCATCCTCAATTTGATTATTTTGCTATAACAGTACGTCCCATTGTGCTTTATTTCTTGCATAGAAACAGAGCCACTGGCTATAAGAGAACATAACCCCATGATGTTGAATCAGATGCAAATAAGCTTACAGGAGAGCAGGAAGTGAGAAGGACATGTATTGTATAAAGACTAAATACAACCACAAACACACATGCATAGAGAGAGAGAGAGATCTGTGACATGGCAGGGAATTGAATACTTACTCTTCCTCTGCCGGAGTGATTCTGGGGTAGGAGTGACAGAGGAGGCAGAGGAGAGGTTTCCTCCTTTAGAGCAAATGCATAGGGTGAAAGAAGATTTTGTCCAATGGAGACACGAGAAGAAAAACAAGCTCAAGTTCAAGTCCAAGTGAAAGAATATGACAGAACGAGTGATGGAAAGACAATGACAGCAGGCAGGTGAGAAACGAAAGACAGGATGGGGCAGAATGAATGTACGAGGAATAAGAGAAAAGGACAAAAACAGAATTAGTAAATTATTCAAAAACATGAACTGCTTGTTGTTGTTTTTTTGTCACACGTGGTGATGGAGAGATTGATAAAGCATGTAAAGCTGATTTACTATCAAAGTTACCAAAGTTTATTTATCAGTGCATCCCTACACTGAGTGTATTACACGAACGCATACACATAGCTTATATAAGTACTTCGATTCACGTGTAACGAGTCAATCTATTTGTCATATCGCTTTTTTGTCCTCAGCCGCCCTTGAGGCATTAAGCCTCTTTTGTTGGCTCCCTATGTACACATCCTGTTCAGGTTCTCATTCAAATTTGTCTGAGGCACAGAGGCTTTGATGAACAAATGCACTGTCGAACACAAAAAGCCAATACCAGCGATACAATGCAGTGTATTTTGTTGACATAATCCTGAACTGAATAGTTCGAGCCCCATATCCCTTGGAAGAGGAGCAATTACGCAAATGGTATAACACTAAACCTGATTTGGAGGTAACGATAGCCACCACGCATTAATTCGTAAACGGGTATTTGGGAAGCGCAACCAGGCTGCTCTCATGGTAACAGGGTGAATCTTTTAAATATTTACATCGTCTCCTGACTGGGTTCTACGTCAAATGCGTTGCAGGCTGTAACCTAGAGGGGTCACTACTGGATCTTTTCACACAACAGAAACTGAAAGAACATCTTGCTATTGCTGCATATAGAAATAAAGCACGAATGTCATCCATAAATCTGACAGAAATATGAATCTGTGAATTATCCTTTAATTCCCATGTGACCTTTATACTTCACATGTACGTAGGTGATGCCTGACACGGTTTTTTTTTTTGGTCACATTAATATCAATATTTAGGCACTGCCTAAAAGTGAAGCTCCGAAAATGTTTGCATGTGTAAGTTTACAGAAACCTGCATACGTAAAGTAAGAGAATAAGCCCTGAAGTGCATGTGAACTGTGATGCGGGATTTACGTTACGCTGGAAATTGTGTGTGTGTTTGTCTGTCCGCAGTCCACGCGTGCATGCTCGGTCCTAATAGGTTATTACCTTTTGCGCAAGCTATATATTATTCGTGTTATTATTACTAGACATCTGAGAGCTTACGGAAATTGTACTAAAGTAAAGTAATATTACGATGGTAATCGTAATCATGATCATTACATTTACATAGACAGGAACTTTCCAATAGGTCTAATGCCGGGATCTAATTGGATAATTAGAAGTTCAACTTCTTCATCTTCCAGGTAGACAGAGCACGCGTGTGTCAGAAGACTCGGAAGAGGTAAGGTTTTAAATCTGGATTTCTCCACTAAGACATGATGACATAGTGACTAATGTCATCACAGTAGTAATGTTATTAGTAGTATTATGTAAACACGTCATTCAGGAAACGTAACCAAACATCAGGGCCATTATTTAATAAACCAGAGAACATTGGAACTGGGCTTGACTCTAAATGCAAACCCCTATTCCTTAAAATAAAAAAATATCACTTCAGTATCCTTTGATATTCATGATAGCACACCTTACTGATATTGCACTTTAACCAGTAAAAACCCAGAACCCATCATTAATGCAGAAGTACATTACACTCTTTACTCACGTAACTACATACTGTTTGTTTGATTTTTTTCTCAATTCATCATATCTTCTAACCTACCTTTTTAAATATAGCAAAATAACGAGTGCCTAATAATTATTCTTGGTCAGGAAATCTCAATAAATCCTTGAGGCTTTAAACTAATATGTTTGTTTACATATAGCAGATAATTGTCACAGTGCCACATTCTCACTCTCTCTCACTCACTCATTTGCTGAACCACTTAATCCTACTATGGTCGCAAGGAGACTGGCGTCTATCTCAGCCAATACTGGGCGAAGCTGAGGTACACCCTGAGGTACACCCTGAACAGCTCGCCAGACCATTGCAGGGCAAAACACACAATCATGCTGCTATCATGGGTAAAACTTGTTATATATTCCAATGATTGGCCAAATTTGCATAACAGCTGTGGCGATAGGTTAAAATTGCCAAGACATGCAGAATATACAAGGATTGGCTGATTTTGCATGAACTGATGCGAATGGGTTGTTGCAATTCCTGGAGGGACTGTATAAACCGTTTAAAAAAAGGTGTTCATTCTTGCCACACTTAACCAGTTAATATTATTTTCCCCACAGGATTACTCTCATTGGCTAAGATGTAAGGGAAGGTGATGTACAATTTAATGAGCATTAATAATGCAACTAAACATCCAGAGTCTATCCCGGGAACACTGGACGCAAGGAGAGAATATGCCCTGGACTGGATGCCAGTCTATCACAAGACACTTCCAATCAAAAATTTTACAACACCCCCATCTTTTTTTCACTCACTTTCACTTGTTTGCCGAAACACTCAATCCTATTATGGACGCGGGGAGGCCAGAGCCTATCTCACTCGACACAGGGTGAAGGCGGGGTGCACCCTGATCAGCCCGCCAAGCCATCGCAGGGCCATTATTCACACTCACACCTGGGGGCAATTTGGAACAGCCAATTAGCCTAATGTGCATGTCTTTGGGTTGTGGGAGGAAACCAGAGTACCGTGAGAAAACTCACGCAAGCCAGGGGAGAACATGCAAACTCTACCGAGAAACACCCGAACCAACCTGGGATTTGAACCTGGGATTAGATTTTTGTTTCTCTAGGTGATGGTACATGCTATCCTGGTGCACATTTTATATACAAGTAACAGAATCTTAGATAGAATCTCAGCACAGGAAGAACATGTAAACTCCTCACAGAAACACCCTCACCGAGGCCGGGACTCAAACCCGGACCTTCTTGCTGTGAGGTGGACATGCTAACTACTACACCACTGTGGTGCCCAGGAGTTTTTTATCACCTTTCATCACACAACATTGGTGAATACTCAAATGTGATTGGTCAGAAGGTGTTGATTCATTTTCTATTACAACAGCTGGGAAAGCTTAGTTTGTATTGCATGGTGGATTTGTAATACAGAGAAATTCTATGGTTTAAGACTGCAGGACAGAAAAGATTGCACTTCCTGATTTCTAAGCAACATGATAACTTTGGTTTAATAGTCTCAGGTCTGTTTACTGTTCATATAAAGCATTATTCTGATGCCTGTTGATCAACTAAGGCTATTTAGATCGAGATGGTGTGAGGGAGATCTGGCCATAAACAAAGCAACCGCACGTGGATAAAATGGCAGGAGTGACAGGAGAACAGAGATGAAGATGGAAGGTTGTCAATGAGTCAGAGAGTACTCACTGCCAGAAGAAGATGACATGCGGCGCTGATTGGAGGATGCTGGAGCAGAATTGATGCTCGGAGGAGGTGTGGGGACTGGAGAAGGCAGAGGGGGTGCTGGAGGTGGAGCCTGGACAGGAGGCAGAGGAGGCGGAGGTGGAGGTGGGGGAGGCCCCTGGCTCACTCCTGTCCCATTCTGCACTACAGGGGAGGAGTCAGCTGGTTCTTCCATCACCAGTGAACCCTGCACGGAGAAAGCAGACACCATCATTTTACTGTCAAATCATGTCAACCTAAAACAAAAGCAAAGACTCATCAGTCATTTTATTTATTTATTTATTGTACTTTCATTATAGTATGTGCATATACCGTTAATGTAAAGTGTTTAATCAAGATACACACACACACATTTTATTTATTTATTTTTTATTTTTTTACCAAGCATTTTATCTTCTCAGGTAATTTTCTGGTAATACTTTTACATTTATTTTATTTTTTACAAAATGCAATATAATATTCATTCATTCAATCATTTTCTGAACCACTTAATCTCAGCTGACTCTGGGCGAAGACAGGGTACACCCAGCTCGCCAGGTCATCCCAGACCATTGCAGGGCCAACACACACACAACCATTCACTCACATCCACACCTAGGGTCAATTTGGAACAATCAATTAGCCTTACGTGTATGTCTTTGGACTGTGGGAGGAAACCAGAGTACCCGGAGAAAACCCACGCAAGCACAGAGAGAACATGCAAACTCCCCATATAGAAATGTCCAAGGCCGGGAATCAAACACAGGACCTTCTTGCTGTGAGGCGGACATACTAACTTCTACGTTACCGTGCCACCATTCATAATTAAGAGTTAATTTTAATATGTTAATTATTTAATTGTTTTAAATAATACAATTTATATTTTTATTATTAAAATTTAATTATTTTTGTCTTTCAAACAATATACAGGCCTCCAAAATTAGTAAATAATTCCATCAGAGTTGCAGATGATTACAATAATTAAAAAAATTAAAACCTTGTTATTATTATCTTAGAGGTGTTTCAAAATCATCTCCTCACCCACATATCCAAGCTGCCTCATTAAGGTTCAGAGGCTAAGCAAGAACGACTTGGAGGAATGAGCAGACATCTGTTGTGACTTAAGCCCTGCAATCCTCCGCACTCCTGCTCTCAGGGGACTATTATTTACCCTGTCAGCACCCCAGCTGTCACAGTACTAATAAAGGACCCCGCCCCCCCAATCAACTCCCCCACCCCCCTTATGGCACGTGCCCCCACAGCCCCCAGCGTATGCGCGTGCCAGACACGTGCGTGTTATTCCCTCCCTCCATTACGAGAAATGAACCCACGCTTCTCTACTCTCTCCCACCATATGGTCCACTTCATGTCACAATGAATGGAGCAGCTAATGGGTCTTTACTCTGGGGACATGTCAAGTGCCATCTGGTTCCACTGGAGAGGGTGGATTCCCACTGAGAGTGTAATTAGCTCAACAGAGATTACAGGGAATAATGAGGTGTGGGTGCACTGGGTATCACTGAAGAACTTTACTACAAAAGCTTCGGCTAATTACCGAATTTCTTTCAATTCCCCCCAATATCTGGCTCTACCCTATTGTCTCCTATTACACAGTGACAGCAAGGGACATTGTACATGAGTCTGCTTTGGAAACCCTGGATTCACTGGATTCTTATTGTTGGTGCATCCGTGGCTTGGAAGGAGATTTTTTATACAGGTTGAAATTTACGTCAAATACAATTTATGTTAAATGAACAGATATTTCGATGATACGTATTGACTATTTTGGGTTCTGGGACTCTTGGTTCCAAATGGCAGTGACATCATCTTAATTTGTCCTCTGATGATTATCTTCTGATGATATTATGTCGAGTACTTTTCTGTTACACCGATCAGGAACATAAATTGCAACAATAAAGTGTGTAATATTATACATTAAACTTCCCGGAGGAAACCAAAATTCAGAACACACTGGGACACACCGACAACCAAAACCTGTTTGCTAAACTCAAAAACTAACAAATAATTTACAGGAGACAGCTTTATTTCTATTATTAAATAATAATAAACACTTTTCATGTATTTAATCCAGTCTAGTCCTATTCATCAAAACAGAATTCGCTTCTCAGATAAGAAGAAAGAACAGAGTGTATTATATCTGTTTGGCTTATTTTAATGATCAGAGGACTCATATTCAGTTTTGCAAATGAGGCGTAGCTGTGTTTTGATGATTGATATAAAAAATCCAAGGTCCCAAATGTCAGGGTTATGTAACACGAAAAAAGCGCTGAGCAAACTGTTGTGTTTAATGAGCAGGGCAACTGATATGAGGATTAAAAGCCAGGTTCTGCCACTGTTGGGCCACACCTTGCACGGATTTGTGCTGTAATACAGCAGGTGAAAGAGAGGAGCTGCTACCTATATCCATGCACATACAGGACAACTTAGTCGCCATGCTGATATTAGTATTTTGTAATTTTGTAATTAAAAAATTGCACATAAACAATATCTAGAAGGTTGAACAGTTCTTGATGTACCTCCTCATTAGGTGCCATTCCTTTACTGAGATGCCCGTCCGTGATGTCGATGCCCAGAGACTTGTAATAGTCTCCAGTGCTGGGGTGCTTACTGAAACTTCGTGACTTCCTGTTGGAGTCCACCCGCCGCAGTCTGTCCGAGTTCTCCCTTCCTGATGACTGGTTCTGAAAATCAGAGCACACGAACCAGAACAAATGATAAATGAAGTCAACTTGAGCCTACTTAAATATGAAAATTAAGATGAATTTTCTTCTGACCAGCTGTTACAATTTTTCCGAACAAGGAACAAATCTGTAGTTAATTATTTCTGTTTATATTTTCTTTCATCTTTTTTAGTTCAAGAGTAAAATAAAACTTAAAATGAGACACCGTGTTCTTACTGAAATTAATAAAAAAAAAGGAATTAAAGTAAGTCAAACATGCACTCGGGACAGCCATGAAATAATCATACAGAAGACTACAGAGGTTCTTCTCCTCTCTTTTCTTTTTGGCCAGATGGATTTTCCTACACCACATGATATATTCTCTCTGGCCAAATGCACAATTCATGGCTGATGACTTGGAAGTCTGATGGTTATCTTCCTAAGCAACACCTTCCTCATCTTCTGTCCATACACTGTACCATGCACCTGTTATATTCATTCTACTGCACATAGCATTGTTAATTATGGTTTATTCATGCCTTTCTTTTCATATCCAATAGTCTTGAATAAAAAAAGGGTAACATTGTGGTCATGGATTTGCATCCGTCCACTTGTTTTCAAATAAAATCAAACAAAATCCAGTGACACTGACTCGACACAAATTTCCCCAGCGGTCAGGTCGGGGTGGACACACTTTGAGTAAAGTTAGAGTGGCATTTTATAGAATTACTTCTTGCATGGATTCTCTGCCAATTGTGTGGCAGTAGTACATTAGATAAAATCATGAAGGTACACGTCATCAGCTTAAGGATCCTATCAAACATCAGAATGAGGAAAAGTGTGAACTCTGTGAATATGATTGAATATATATGGCAGACATGTTGGTCTCAGTTTGGTTGGGTTGAGTATTTCCGAAACTGCTAACCTCCTGGGAAATTCTTTCAAACAATCTTTAGAATTTATGCAAAATTGTACAAAAAACCCCCAAAACAAAATAACACTCACTGAGTGACACCTTGGTGAGAATAGAATGCTTCAAGCTGTCAAGAAGTATATAGTAACGCATATAATCACTCTTTATAACCGTGGTGAGCAGAAAAGCATCTCAGATTGAACTTCATGGTGGATGGGCCACAAAGGGGAAAAAAACACATCAGTTCCCACTCCTTTCATCTAAAAGCAGCAGTGTGAGATGAACATGGTTACAGGTTCACCCAAACAGAAAGCTGAAGATTAAGAAACTTTTTCCAGTCTGTCCAGTTTGGTAGTATAATTCTATGCTACGCTGTAATAGCCTCAGACTTTTGTTCTTGCCCTGATAAGAGCACCAATAACCATGCCACAGTTATACCAGCAGCAAAATCACAGATTTCTCCCCATTTTAAAGTGTGATTTAAATATTAACTGAAGCTCATGAGCTGATTTTATATACTGTAATGCTGCCACATGATTGGCTGATTGAATAGCTGCATTAATAATCAGGTGTTTATGTGTTCCTATTAAAAAGGACAATGTATGTTTGACTTCACAAAATACAGTACAATGAGATTTCATTGTGATATGCTTAAAAATCTTCATCTTCATCTTCTTCTGCTTGATCCCGGGTTGGGTCGCGGGGGCAGCAGCCTAAGCAGTGAGGTCCAGACGTCCCTCTCCCCAGCCACTTCCTCCAGCTCTTCCGGGGGCACGCCGAGGCGTTCCCAGACCAGACCAGTCCCTCCTGCGTGTTCTGGGTCAACCCCGGGGTCTCTTCCCGGTTGAACATGCCCGAAACACCACACCAGGGAGGCATTCGGGAGGTATTCTAATCAAATGCCCGAGCCACTTCAACTGGCTCCTGAAAGGAGGAGCAGCGGTTCTACTCTAAGCTCCTCCAGAATGACAGAACTTCTCACCCTATCTCTAAGGGAGAACCCTGCCACCCTGCGAAGGAAGCTCATTTAACCTCACATAACCAAAGCTTGTGACCATAGGTGAGGGTAGGAACATAAATCAACTAATAAATTGAGAGCTTTGCCTTCCGGCTCTGCTCCCTCTTCACCACGATGGACCGGTACAAGCTCCACTTTACAGCAGAGGCTGCACCGATCCGCCTGTCATCTCCCGCTTCATCCTTCCCTCACTCGTGAACAAGACCCCGAGATACTTGAACTACTCCACTTGGGGCAGGACCTCATTCCAGATCCGGAGGGTGCATTCCACCCTTTTCCGGCTGAGAACCATCACCTCGGACTTGGAGGTGCTGATTCTCATCCCGGCCGCTTCACACTCAGCTGCGAATCGCTCCAGCGAGAGCTGGATGTCTCGACTTGATGAAGCCAAAAGGACAACGTCATCCGAAAAAAGCAGAGACGGAACCCCTGCTTGAATCGCCACCTTATTGTGGTGGAGGGATTTGCGTGTCCTAATGATCCTGGGAGCTATGTTGTCGGGAGCATTATGCCCCTGGTAGGGTCACCCAAGGCAAACAGGTCCTAGGTGAAGGTCCGGACTAAGTGAGGTTCAGAAGACCTCTATGAGCATTATTTCAAGGAAATAGTTTCCCTTGCCCGGATGCGGGTTACCGGGGTCCCCCCCTGTAGCCAGGCCTGGGGGAGGGGCTCAAAGGTGAGCGCCTGGTGGTCGGGCTTCTGCCCATGGAGCTCGGCTGGGCCCAGCCCGAAGAGGAGACATGAGTCCACCCTGCCATGGACCAACCACCTGTGGGAGGGGCTACAGGGACCGATCCTCGGCTACTGCTTAAAATTAATTTGTGCTTAAAAATAAAGTGTAATTACGGGATCGCACAAAAGGTTACATTGAGCTCATGATGAATTTATCTGCTCCTTACAAAAAGTAAAACTAATCTTGAAACAATTGTCTAAGAAATTTAATCATGCCATATTGCGCTTAAACTTTCCAAGACTCTATGAATTGGCCAAAAATATGATTGCTTTGACTGCAATGTCATTCCTACTGATACACAAGCCTCGGAAGGAAATAGATGATGATATTCAATATGCATAAGCAATAGGATAAATGAAGGAAATAGATGATGATATTCAATATGCATAAGCAATAGGATAAAAATAGCTTCTGATTCACAGATGATTCCTTTGATGTGCAAATGTAGATCATGCAAAAAAAAGGAAAATACATGGTGTAGTATAGAGTGGTATATCTCTTAAATCTGCTTCACTAGTGACATAATAAGCACACGAGCAAAATGGCCTTCATGAAATCTGCCAAAGAATGCGATTTACACAATCCCCTTCTCCTTTCTTTTGTGCTTTGTAATATTTTAAAACTCCCAATCAAGTCACTGCTTAATTCTACTTATCCTTTTATTTGATTATACTTCACTCATACCTGATGACAGTCTTTATACTAATCCTGATTGATATTAGAGTCACATGCTGCTTTTCTATAGTTCCTTTCTATCTAAATACATACAGCCATCTTCTAAAATTTTCCATGCATTCAAAAAAAACCCCAAAAAAAACCAATGCAATGCAGCTCTTCCGGGAGTCAACGCATTTTCCTAATGCAAAACCCCTCTATTTGCATTCCAATTCCACCTTTCCTTGTACGGTCTCAAAAGCACTCCAATCATCAGCCATGGAAGCTGTACGGTTTGTTATTATACTATAATACCAACATGGCAGTTGTGATCACTACCAAAAAGCACGCTAGGAAAATGGTGGAAAAAGAAGAAAACAAAGCATGACAGTATAAAGGAGTGGAACAGGTGACAAATGAATAGACTATAAAGACAAGCCTGAATAATTTAAATGTGCATGAAACACAGAGGACGCGGTGATGCCGCACATGCTTTTATGGCAACCTTGATGACATTAATTCAACAATAGATATATTTCAAGTACCTATCTATATATGTATAACTCATAGTCTATACCCCGCATTACCCATTAACAAACACTGACCCCGATATGCCAAATCCACCATACCTATTTGCATTGTTGATTTAAGCCCCTTCCTCCCTTTAAACCGGCTTCTGGTGTAATGCAAGCCGACCCTGTGCAGGTGGTGTAATTGTCATAGCTCAGGAAAACTGGTGGAAGCCTTTTTTGACCTCCAGCTCACATAGACATGACTTTCTAAACCCATCTCCATCAGAACTTATTGAACCTTTCCTTACTTATCCTCTGTACTTTAAAACTTTTTTAAAACTTTGCCCAAATATGACTTACTGTAATTATGACTCATAAGCTCTGATAAAGATCTACATAAAGGTTATTAGCACTGATAAGTAGATATAAAGCACTCCTTACTGGCAAAACAACAACAACAACCAAGAATATTTACCTTCACATTTATATTGGACCTCCTACATAAGGAGTTTCAAGAGGGATCAAACTCTTGCCCGAGTCTAATCTAAAAATGTTGAAAAGCATATCCTACCCTTTCTTTGTCGCTGTAGTCCAGTCAGATTCAGAGAAGCTGAGAAGCCCAGAGTTGCCGGTTGCAGAGGTGACACCAGATCCCCATTCCACTGTGCATGTCACACTCTACCTGCCACTGGCTTTACCTTTCCCCGCCCTCACAGACGCACTAGCCAATCCTAGCCCTGCATAGTGATGTAACTGCCAAGGTGCTGACCAATCACAACACACAGCTTTTTATGCAAAGTGCAGTGACACAGCGGCAGGGCATGGCTACCTGGTATTGAATCTCCAGCCGGCTTAACGATTGCGTTATGCGCACTGGCAGTGAGCGGGAATCTGATTACAAACACAGAGCTCCTTTATTGTGAAAGTATGCCAGTTTCAATACTGGAAAGTATAAGAGTGCACTGCCGCTCCCAATAACAAAAGCAATATAGCAGTATTTTTAATAGCAGCTACGGTGACGAGAATAAGTAGAGTAAATCCTGGAATTCCATACATTCATGTCTAAATCTAGCTTAAAATACAGTCTGGTCTTCATTTAACACTATCAGTTCATATTAAAGACCTCATTCAAACCTTTGAGGTGTATGTTGGAAAAGCAATGTAAACCTTAATAAAAGTGCAACGGGTTACAATATAATCTTTAGATATTCATCAGCCTAGACAAAATTAAGCATTGTGGCTAGTCTACATCGAAGTGGCACTGAGATTAGCTTGGATTCCTCCAAAAGGTCAAGGCAGAATCCTTAATAAGAATATATAAGAACCCTGGAGTAACAGTTAAAAGCTAGAAAGAATCATTGGATCTCTGTTCATGAATCTACAATACACACCTACCGTTATAGAGGCAGGGGGTCCATGGAAGGACACGGTACAGTGCACCTGAACTTTAAGTACCTTGACACCAAAGAGCACCCTGACACTATACAATGTAACTGGAAAATGTTTTGTGACATGATTAAAAAACAAACAAACATACAAACAAACAAACAAAAAAACACCCAATGGTAAAGCATGGTGGTGGGAGCATCATGATTTGGGGCTGCTTGGTGGTATCGGAGTCAGGAAACCTTGCTATCATTAACAGGAAGATGACTCCCCAAGTTTATTAAAGTAATTTACAGGATAATGTCACTATTCTACCTAGCAAACCAAAGCTCAGGAGAAGTTAATTGATGCAGCAGGACAACAACCCTAAATACTGAATAAATCTATACATTTTGGTGTGCTCCGGTCAGTATTTAAACCAGGGGTGTCAACTCATTTTAACTGAGGGCTACATCACTAAATTTAAAAGTGATGCAGGGCTGAATAATCACTGAACTCCTACTACATTTTCTGACAATGCTTAACAGCGACAAGCTAACATTCAATCTTTCTTGAGTCATGAATGACTAGATGTTTATTTGAATTAAGCTACCGCCACATAGTGGCAGGATGATGAATTAGGTTTTATGGTAATGGTTGCAAAGAATGTACGATAATCATATTCTTTGAAAGCTCTTGCAGGCCACATAAGAGGAGTTGGCGCATCGAATTTGACCCGCAGGCCTGGAGTTTGACACCTGTGATTTAGACCTTGATCCAGCAGAGACACACTTCGCAGACATCCTATGAATATAGCTCAGCTGAAGCAGCTCCGTAAGAGGAATGGTTCAACGTTCTTCCTGAATGTTGTGCAGGTCTGATCCACATCTATCAAAAGTTTTAACCAGTTATTAAATCTTAAAGCTTCACATACTGTTTTTTCCATCAGCACTGTAGATGTTTAAAGGGGTGGTGTCATGGTTGTTTGAAGAAAGTAGCCTATATAACATTGAAGGTGTTTTCAACCAAAGCATAGCTACTTATATAAATGCAAATTCAGTTTGTGAAGGCTAACAATAATGAATTTGGGTCATAAGCAGTTTACTAGGACTTTGCAGCAGTATTTGAATCTTTGAAAAGTGTTCAGGCCCAGAAGATTGCCGTAATCCATTCCCATTCACGTCATGTGAGGTTCAAAAAACTTAAAATTCCTTTTAATTTTTAAGTTAAAAGGCTATTTAACAAATATTGACTATTTGTACTTTTGACATTTTGTGAATTCAATTTTTGCGAACTTTTATGAGTGTGTTTAATACAGACATGAAAGTTTATAGTTGCTTCTGCGCTATTATGAAATTCCAAATTCCACTGTTTAGGCAATACAACTTATTTTTTTATCCTCAAATAACACAGCAATGTGTATTAGACATATGGCAGCATGCTATTCAAATGAATAAGACATTGTCAAATAAATGGAACTCCAGTGAACACCATTAGGCTAAACAGGAGTCTGTGGAAGTGGTTTCCATGAGCACCTGTGGTTTTGCGGTAGCCTCGGGGAATTGTTTGTCATGCACAGTGCTTGTTATTCTCTTCCTAACTATTGCGAACAAATAGTGAGTTGCAGTCTGCATGCGAGTGTATATAGTGTATGTGTGTACATATGAAAGGGTGGGCACGGTTGAGTGAAAAACAAACAACATCTGTAAACTCTATTAACTGGGATGCCAGAGTGAAGAGACATGTGCCATGCTTTTGGCTACCAAATATTTTATAGTCAGAAAAAAGTAACAAAAATAAACCGGAAAAATATTTTTAACAATAATATTTGACTGTTAGCGCAAAAGCACAGTGCTGCAGACGTTTATCAATCAATTAGCCAACGTTCAGTCACTGGATTAATTTGTGTAAAAAAAACCCCATACATTTAAATTGTTTATTATATTTACTGCCATTTTTTTGCCACTAAAAAACAATGCACAAATGTGGACATTATATACAGCAAGCGGTGCTGGACCAAGGCCAGGAAGATAATGAAGGACCTCAGCCATCCCAACAATGGACTCTTCTCTCTGTTGCAGTCAGGGAAACGTTTCCGTTCCTTGAAAGCAAACACAGAGCGAATGAGGAGGAGCTTCTTCCCGCAGGCCATTCGGGCCCTCAACCAGAACACCTGGTACCTGGACTTTGTAGACTCTACCCTACACATGAACATTACATTCCACCTCAGCTGATTGTTGAACACACAAAATGCACTTCTTGTACACCTTGCACTACTCTGCACACACAATAACCACACTCACTGGACATCTTCGTGTGCATACTGCACCGGCACTTTACACACCGTATTATTCATCGTCACTACATTTATATTTGACTTTTAACTATTGGTGGTTTTTTTTATATTTTATCATGTCTTTAATTTCTTCTATGATAGTTTTTATTCTTCTTCAAATATAGGACAGTCGTAATAAGCATTTCACTACATGCTGTACTGTGTATGATTTTGTATGTGACAAATAAATTTGAAGTAAATTGAATTAACCTTTGAAAAAAGGCAGGAATTCTCAACTCCAGAACTAAATGCTTACATTTACATACACACACCAACTCTGGAAGGAAACTGAAGTACAAGGCTGAAGGTAATTATAATTATAATAATTGTTTTATTTATTATTTATTTACATTATTTTCAAAGTAGACATAACTATTTCAGCGTTGAGTGAGTTGTCCGTGCGGTGTGGCCTACTGAGGGTGACTGTAGGAAAGTGGTGCTAGTTATAGCATGCTATTCCGCTATTAATGTTTCTGATCCTTTATAGGCAAATTCCACAAAAAGCAACAAAATATGGGATTGAGAATGTATTTTTTCCCCCAGAATTACACTTTTTTTAACCAAGCATGATTTTTTCAGTTTGTTGTGAGAAGCACGCCTCAAGTCTGGAAACTTAAAACTTCTTTTTTGCTTTTTCTGGGAGGTTAGGAAGAGTGAGGTGCGTGATGTTCAACTTATCCAATGTCAATGATGAAATAAGTGGGGTCATGAAAGAATACCAAAAATTAGTTGATGCCTTTTCACCAATCACAAATATTTTAAATGTACCATAATATTTTTAGGCGGCACATTGGTGTAGTTAAGGTGAGAAGCTCGGCCATCCGGGAGGAGCTCGGAGTAGAACCGCTGCTCCTCCGTGTTGAGGGGAGCCAGTTGAGGTGGCTCGGGCATCTGACTTGAATGCCTCCCGAACGCCTCCCTGGTGTGGTGTTTCGGGCATGTCCAACCGGGAAGAGACCCCGGGATCGACCAAGAACACGTTGGAGGGATTATATCTCTCGGCTGGTCTGGGAACACCTCTGCGTCCCCAAAAAGAGCTGGAGGAAGTGGCTGGGGAGAGGGACATCTGGACCTCACTGCTTAGGCTGCTGTCCCCACGACCCAACCCCAAAACAAGCGGAAGATGACTGATGACTGACTGACATTGGTGTAGTGTTTAGCATGTCCGCCTCACATCAAGAAGGTTCTGGGTTTGATTCCTGGGCTCAGCGAGGGCTTTTCTGTGTTAAATTTGCACATTCTCCACGTGCTTGCATGGTACTACTGTTTCCTCCCACAGTCCAAACACATGCACATTAATTACGCTAGTGGGATGTTCCAAATTATCCCTAGGTGTGAGTGTGAATGGTTACACATACACATTAGGTCAACTGGCTACTTGAAGTTGCCCACCGGTGTGAATGTGAGTGTGAATGGTTGTTTGTGAAATAGATGGGCAACCTGTTCAGGGTGTTACCCGGCTCTCACCCAAAGTCAGATGAAATTGGATAAGTGATATAGATAATGGATGGATGATGAGAGAATGAATGTTTACAGCATAAATAATTACAAGAACTAACTTCCCCTTTCACTAGAAAATGTTCCATAATATTAAAGAACCATTAGTGCTTAAAAGTGTGATCTGTCATGCATAAGAAAATTCATTCACTCAGCCGACTCTGGGCGA
This sequence comes from Tandanus tandanus, assembly GCA_039654325.1. Lineage (NCBI taxonomy): Eukaryota > Metazoa > Chordata > Actinopteri > Siluriformes > Plotosidae > Tandanus > Tandanus tandanus. The sequence continues at coordinate 13,462,365 of JBCNYH010000012.1, read as the reverse complement.
AGGCGGGTTTCACCAGGAACAGCTCGCCAGTCCATCACAGGGCAACATCCACAAAAACACGCCCACACCTTCAGACTATTGAGAATATCCAATTAGCCTCATGTGCATGTCTTTGGACTGTGGGAGGAAACTGGAGTACCCAGAGGAAACCCACACAAGCACGGGGTGAATATGCAAACTCCACATAGAAATGCCCTCGCCGAGCCCAGGACTTGATCCCAGGACCTTCTTGCTGTGAAACGGACGTTAACCACACCACTTTGCCGCCCACATAAATAAATGAAAAATCATTCACTATTTTCTGTTTTATGCTTTATTTATTGTGACAGTACATAACAGAGCTATAAAAAATAACCCACAACGTTCCCTCATTGGAACCAAGGCCTCATTTGTGTAGGCGTTCTGGCATAGTAAATTACTTGAAGTAATGTCAGGCACATCATTAAAAGCAGTGGGAGTCTGGCTTGGCTAGTGGGACTCCTTCATTAGGCCAAGGACACAATAGTTGCATTATGTGTGTCTCCCTTGCTTGATTAGTGGGGATTGGGACATGAGTTTTAACCAGGCCACAAGTTCATTTCCCAAACAGTCCAGCACTTTCTCATGGGCCCCAGCCACCACAGTACACCATGTTGTCCTTTGTGTCATGATTTGAACTCAGTTTTACTGTTATTTTACAGAATTGTCCTCCATCAACACATATTTCAATCTGAGAATGTGCAGGAGGTGTGTCCTACATCTGGGATACACTTAGTGATTCCCTATTGTGACATTTGTTGTGAACTGAGATTCCCTCAGGACAAAACTACTATTGGGAGAAAATTATGTTCATTCCTTTTATTATATAAATAATAAACCATCCATGATGAGGTGTATGTGTTCCCTCAGTGTGTCATGTGACTCAATGTTGAAGTCTGGCTTCAAATTGATGGTCCTGCAAAAAATATACTACTATTCTTATGGAGGAAAGTATCATATATGGCTATTGGAAGAAGTTCAACATTAGTTCAATATTAGGAACGAATGAATGAATGTTCAGAGAGTCTTAGAGAGACTTAGAGAGAATGTTCAGAGAGTTTTATCTCAGAACGGCACAGTGGTGTAGAGGTTAGCATGTTTTCCTCAGAGCAAGAAGGTCCTGGGTTCGAGTCCAGGGCTTGGGTGTTTCTGTGTGGCGTTTGCATGTTCTCCCTATGCTTGAGTGGGTTTTCTGTAAGTACTCTGATTTCCTCCCACAGTCCAAAGACATGCATATTAGGCTTACTGGCTGTTCCAAATTGCCCCGAGGTGTGAATGTGAATGGTTGTGTGGATGAGCTCCCTGCAACGGTCTGGTGAGCTGTTCAGGTTGTACCCCACCTTCACCTAATGTCGGCTGAGACAGGCACAAGCCTCCCCGTGACCATAATAGAGGATTAAGCGGTTCAGGAAATGAGGGACATGAGAATTTTATCACACTGAACAATTCAATATATGTATTAGATCATTATTTAACTTTTTTTCTGCATGGACCCAAAGCTGAGTGTTAATTTTAAACACTTCCTCCATTATGCTTTAGCACTTTATGCACCCTTGCACATAAGTGATACCCACTTGCAACTCAGCACAATGCTGTCTTCTTGTTACAGTGCTTGTTCATGCGTGATGTAATGCCCTGCGAGGCCCTTGTAATATATAATGAGGCTGTGTGTAATGGACTGACAAGCTGCCTTAAATTTACCAAGGTTTCAGTAACACAGGCACCAATCCTCAGGGGCTCAATTGAGCTGCGTTTGATAAGTGTATGAAAAACAATACATCATTCAAACACTTGAGATTAGCGGATTACTCCGTGCCATATTATCTTATAGTCTTGGCTATCAACTGTCCATTAGGTTAAGTATGACCTCTTTATCTTCTTCTAAAAACACTGCTATTCCCTAAAGCATTGTATGTGCAGAAGCTTTAGAGCCTTAATGAACTGATATCCGATTAGTATATTTTCCATTTCTATTCGAGAAGCCACACACTAGTAGGCATTCTGTAATGTAACTTTCTGTAATGTTTATCCTCTACAGACCAACCACATTAAGTACAAGTGGTCTTTTGAGAAACGAATGGGGTTTCATTTCAGCAAACTCATGAATATACAATATATATAATAATGTTTAAAACTCACATAGACAGTGCGCCAAACAAGCAAACTTGAATGACACAGTATTGCAGGATGTGTTAGGATCAAAGAGACCGTGGTACTGTTTAAGCAATGGAAACTTACACAGGAGTATAATTCTTCCGTTTGATAGCAATATTAACCGCAGCAGTCATTGGTGAATTCTGCTAGGGATGATAGTAAAATGTTTATTGATATCTGGAAGCATTCCTGAGCCCATGCAGTGCTTTCCATGAGAGACTCCCGCCTGTTTATAATGCATTGCATCAAATATTGATTTTCAGCCTTGTCCCTTGTGTGTGTGTGTGTGTGTGTGTGTGTGTGTGTGTGTGTGTGTGTGTGTGTGTGTGTATGTGTGTGTGTTTGAGTGTGTGAGTGTTGGCCCTGCGATGGTCTGGCGAGCTGTTAAGGGTGTACCACGCCTTTGCCCAGAGTTGGCTGAGATAGGCTCCATCCTCCCCACAACCCTAATATTATAATTAAGTGGTTTGGCAAATGAGTGAGAGCCTTGTCCCTTGTGCACAGATCTTTCTCCAGATTCTTGGATTATGTGCTGTAGATGATGAGATATTCAAAGTCTTGAGTTTGCATGTTCTCCCTGTGCTTGTGTAAGTTTGTTCCGGGTACTCCGGTATCCTCCAGTCCAAAGACATGCACAGGCTAAATGACTGCTCCAAAGTGCCCCAAGGTATGACTGTAAGTGAGAATGGTTGTGGGTTTGTGTGTGTGTGTGTGTGTATGTGTGTGTGTGTTGAATTAACACACACACACACACACACACACACACACACACACACACACACATATCTATTTATTCATTCATTTTCTGAACCGCTTAATCCTAATTAGGGTCGCGGGGAGGCTGGTGCCCATCTCTGGGTGAGGGCAGAGTACACCCTGGACAGCTCGCCAGGCCATTGCAAGTCAAAAACACGCTGAAGGCAATGCAGCCTACACTTTATGAACAACAGCAATGGTTCTTTTACATGCCTCTCACCACAGACAGTGAGAGACATGGCAGGCCTTTGATAACCCAGTTAGCTGACTGATATATATAAAAAACACTTATTTAAGTATGTGGAACTCCTATTTAAAGCCACTATCAAGGACTTATATTGCGTAAACAGTATTTTCAACTTTATAAAGATTCATATTCTGGTTATGGTTAATGACTCAATTGCCCCATATATTTCATCTCTCACTCACTCATTTGCTGAACCGTTTAATCCTATTAGGGTCACAGGGAGGCTGGTGCCTATCTCAGCCGACACTGGGCAAAGGCGAGGTACACCCTGAACAGCTTACCTGACCATCACAGGGCCAACATACACACACAACCATTTACACTCACATATATGGGCAATTTGGAACAGCCAATTAGCGTAATGTGCATGTCTTTGGACCATGGGAGAAAACCAGTGTACCCGGAGAAATCCCACGCAAGCATGGGGGGGAATATGCAAACTCCACACAGAAATGATCGAGTCCGGGACTCGAACCTATCATATTAGTTTTATCATAGTTACTAAATAATATTATTTTAAATACTACTACTACTTCTACTATTACTACTACTACTATTACTACTACTACTACTAATAATAATGATAATAATAAAATAAGACTCATCTTTGTAATGCTCAACATCTTGACTATTTTTCAGTCAATTAAAGCATGCAGCATACTACATATTAGCATACCTCTTTTTCCAATGAGTAATTGCCCACGCGACGCAGGTTGCTTTTCACCTTCAGGAATTCAGCAGACTCCTCCTCAGGCAGATTGGGTGCTGGGTAAGTGGGTGGAGGTGGAGGTGTAGGGATTTGTGGAGAGCCGGGTAGAGGAGGTGGGGGGAAAGTGGGAGGAGGAGGAGGAGGTTGCGGTGGCCTCACCTTGTTCTGGTTCCCAACAGTATTGTCAGGGTTCAGCATGTCCATGTAGGTCTGCATGCCAGTGGTTGCTGTCTCAGAGCACCCTTTTGACAAAAAAACATATATAGTATTCATCCATCGAAGAAAAGCCTGCTATTAGTCTACTCATCCAAACAGAGACTTGCTTAATAATAATGAATAAGCACAATTGTTGTTTCTTGCGAGTTGCTGAGTAGTTGTGTACAGTACAACTTTTGAACTTTCTGAACATTAGAAGTAGAAAGCATGTAATATACATGAACAGTGTGATCTTGTTAGTTTGCTATCTTGGGATAAGTAACAATTATGCACCCAGGATGAGGTGGATATACAAAGACATTAAATAAATAAACACTTTTTTATTTTATTTTATTTTAACTTGGAATGAGTTTCAAAAGATGCTGTAACAGAGCGTGCATGTCCATTGTGGCTTTACACTATAAAAATATGGATTTAATTTGTTTATTTTACCATGCAGTATATACTAAAACAATTATCGGCCTCAGGCTCAATGAATATCAGTAAATAACTGGTACTAGGAAAACTACATAATTAATGGTCATTGTCTCCATTTGGTTTTACTCACTCACTCACTCACTCATTTGCCGAACCAGTTAATCCCATTAGGGTCGCGCGGAGACTGGAGCTTATCTCAGCCGACACCGGCTGAAGGCGGGGTACGCCCTGAACAGCTCACCAGAGCATCGCAGGGCCAACACACACATAACCCTTCACACTCACATTCACACCCACAGGAAATTTGGAACAGCCAATTAGTTCTAGGTGCATGTCTTTGGACTTTGGGAGAAAACCTGAGTACCTGCAGGAAACCCATGCAAGCTTGGGGAGAACATGCAAACTCCACACAGTAATGCCCGAGCCTGGGACTCAAACCCAGGACCTTCTTGCTGTGAGGCAGACATGCTAATCACTTGACCAATGTGCTGCCCCCATTTGGTTTTAAAACAGCCTTAAGTGTTTTTAGGATGGAATCCTTGAGCATTATTGAGATTCAACAGTTCAGGCTGTACTCACAGCCAGTAGCCAAGGCAACCTCAGCTTTTTGTTCCTGGATGACTGTAATGTCAACCTGATGTGGTACCAACAATCATGTCACTGTCAAGACCACTGAGGTCGCATGTTTCCTCCATACTGATGGGTGATGTGGATATTACCCAAAGTCACTGACCTGTATCTGCATGATTTTTGCATTGCAGTGCTGGACAATTGCTTGAATAAGTATGTGTACAGGTGTTCCTATAAAAGTGCTCAGTGAGAGGATACAGGCAAATCAAGGTAATGCCTCATAATGTACATTGTATGCGTGACCTAATACAGAAAAAAATAAGTCTTAAGATCTAAATTTGTAATCTAAGAACCAGGTGCAGATCCTTTTGTTTCCACTGGAGGGCACCACTGATTTGGCTCTGAGCATTGAAACACCTTGAGGAAATTTGCATATCAACTTCCTTCCAGTTCAGTGAGCATTACTTTGGCATAGCATTGCTGGAAATAAAAATAAAAATTCTGCATTATGCAGTCTCGGATGTGATATATGTAGGTTATGGGTTACTAACAATGCTGTGGGGTGTTTTTGTTTTTCAAAACACAATGGAATTCTGGGAAATAATGCCAAAGCCTAGATTTCAGTCTTTTAAATGGTTAGAATGTTACAAAATTGTGTGCATTACTCCAGTTATTACAAACAGAGTACCATCGTATGTGTGAGAGTATGTGAGAGTGTATTACAGGGAATGAATGGCCATTTGTGTGAGAGTTTGACAGCATGTCAATATGGAATATGGTTGTGTGTGTGTGAGACTATGATAGAACATGCAATAGATATGTGTATTGAAGAATATGTCTATAGATATCAGGAAATACTGTATGATATTCAGTGAGAAGGATCATGAAAGAGTGTGTAAGAGGTCTGGTAGTGTGTGTATCACTAAGCGACAGTGTGTGTGAGAGTTTGCTAGTTTGACGTGCATGTGGCATATATGAGGTTTGCTAGTGTGTATGGCAGTACGTAAGAGTATTACAGTAAGAGATCTGTCAGTGTGTGTATCAGTGTATGTCAGAGTTTGATAGTATGTGTATGAAAGAATAAGAGCTCTAGTTGTGTATATTACAAATTATTCTATCCGTACTCACTGGATATGAGCAATCCTATGTTCTGATTAGCTAACCTACTACTAGTATATTGCAGCATACATCATTAGTAGCTACATTAATAAAGAAAATAAATGGAAGCGGTTGCGTTTTGTGCTAACCTAACCTCTAACACTAGCTATCTGGCTCTTTTGTTTATTTTAGACTCATTTCTTGAAAAGCAACAAGTAAAAGTATTTGATGGAATGAAAGTATTTGATGGTAAGAACGTATTTTTTTTTTTTTTTTTTTTTTTTTCACAAAACGCAAGTTAATTGACCTGCTGTGATGAACAGGCCTCCAGTCAATTTCAGCCCCTTATGTGGCACGTGGAAGTGCAGCAACTGTTCGGGACTCCATGCAAGGATAAAAGCAAACTAAGATCTAACTGTAAGAACATATATTTTTAAATTTTTAAGAATTTAAATAGTTGGCACAGTGGCATATCGGTTAGAACGTCTGCCTCACAGCAAGAAGGCCATTTCTGTGTGGAGTTTGCATGTTCTTCCTGTGCTTGCCCAGGTTTCCTCTGGGTCCTCCAGTTTCCTCCCATAGTCCAAAGACATGTACATTAGCCTAATTGGCTGTTTCAAATTAGGAGTGGATGTGAGTGTGAATGGTTGTATGGTTGTAATGGTTGTACACAATTAACTCTGGGATAAATAAAGTATTCTGATTTTGATGATTCTTATATGTTGGCCCTGTGATGATCTGGCGGCGAGCTGTTCAGGGTGTACCCCGCCTTCTCCCAGTGTCAGCTGAGATATGCACCAGCCTTTCCATGAGTGAAAGTGAGAGAGAATCTGAATAAAATAATAAAAAGGTTCATGTCTCGCCAGCTATTCGGTCATATATAACAAACTGATCCGCAAGGCCAGTAACGTTGTGGGGATGGAGCTGGACTCTCTGACGGTAGTGTCGGAGAGGCAAATGTTGTCCAAAATAAAGATGATATTGAACAATACCTCCCACCCGCTTCACAACCTGCTGATCAGTCACAGAAGCACGTTCAGTGAGAGACTGATACCA
>JBCNYH010000012.1:13436381-13447401 GCA_039654325.1 Tandanus tandanus | reverse complement strand
CACACACACACACACACACACACACACACACACACACACACACACACACACACACACACACACACACACAGAGATGGCCATCTCAAGTTACTGCAACAGTGGGGTTATGTCCTGCTGGGAATTTGCTCCATTTCATATATAGTGAACTCGCCTTTATTTTTGTTCTCATCCCATTAATTGGGGACCATCAACATTCCCTCCCATCCACTCAGCCTCATTAGCAAAAATTAGTCAACCATGACACAATTCAGTGGAAATAGTGGTCCTACTAACCACATAATAACATCTGTGACAGTGTTACTCCCCACCATATGTCAAACCAATGGGTGAGTTCAAAAGAGCATCTTGTTGAAATAGTATGTTCATGAGGACAGCTATCCTGCGTTCAAACTCAGAAAGAGTGCGAGTGTGCCCTCGTTCTCTCTGGACCACTTTCCTGGGATAAAGTTACTTATATCTAGGTCTGCAGTCTTATTAAGTTTGATTTATGAACAGGGCACATCTGCCTTATGGACCCCCTTAGTACATCTGCCTCACAGCATGAAGGTCTTGGGTTTGAGTCCCGGGCTCGGCAAGGCCGTTTCTGTGTGGAATTTGCATGTTTGTCCCATGCTTGAGTGGGTTTCATCAAGGAACTCTGGTGTCCTCCCACAGTCCAAAGATTTCTACAGCTGACTTGACACGTGTACTGCTTTTTAATCTTCTTAGACAGTGATACTGTAAGTTTGAGTCGTGTGCATTAAGTAAATGGCGAGCAAACTCCGCAAATACAAATACACCAGCCCCGCTGCTAGTAACAGAGCTAACTCACCGGTGCAACCTTCACCTGCTCAGCCGGACCAAGCACCCCCCCCTCGCCCCGGAGGGAAAGATGGATGCTGTGGCCTTAAAAGAGGAAGTCCTCGCCTCTCTGAGAGCGGACATTGCTTTAATCATCAGGTCTGAGCTGAAATGTGTTCTTTCCGACGAGCTTAATGCTGTCAGAAATGAGTTAAAAGAACTCAGGTCGACCGTCCGCTCTGATATGGACTGTATGAAGGCCACAGTTGCCAGTGTGGAGGAAGGCTTAACAACATGGTCGGATGAAGTCACCGTGTTACAAACAGCTGTCGCCGAGTTAAAAACGGAGGTTGCAGAACTGAGAGAGAGGAATGAGGATATCGAAGGGAGAGTGCAGCATTCGTATTATGGGCATCACAGAAGAACCAGGCTCGAGCTCCACTGCTTCAGTTTCCAAACTGCAGAAGTTCTCTAAGTTCTGCACTTAGAGAAAGACATCCTGGTGGACCGCTCACATAGAGGGCTCACACCGAGGAAGCCAAATGGTAAACCCCAGGTCATTTTTGCAAAATTACATTACTACCAAGACTGCATGGATGTGCTACGTTGTGCTCGAAAGCAGGGACCACTGCGGTACAGAGGGCAGCCGATTGCCATTTTTCCGGACTACACCGCAAGGACTGCTAAAGCCCGTGCTGCCTTTAACGACGTCAGGAACCTGCTCCGTGGCAAAAGTGATGTCTGCTATGGAATACTGTTTCCTGCACGTCTCCGCATCTCATACAACGGGGACACCAAAGAGTTTCGAGACCCGGAGGAGGTGATGGCCTACGTGAGAAGCACGGTTGTGACAGCTGAATCTACCAGAGAAACTTAACCAGACTCGTGCTTACACCTGGAGAGGCAACTTATTTCTTTCTCTCTTGTTTTTTCTCTTTCTCTTCCTGTGTGCCTTGATGACTGTTAACTGGTGGGAATTCTGAACAATGAACGCACACGGATCATATATTATATTTATAATGAGGTTTATGACATACACTGTGGTTAATTTCAGTTTGCCGTTACTGTGCAATATTACAGTATCTTCTATATTAAGGGTAGTTGGCTGGAGGTACCATGCTGTTCACTTAGTAGTTCCGCAGTATCCATATTCATGTGTGATTTACCACAGGATAGGGCATATTGTCATTATGTTCTTTTAGATGACAGGGGAACGAAAATCGGGAAACCTGCTGGGCCTGTATCACTGGGTTATATTGTAAGTTTTTGGTATAAGGTGCACCATCCCATAGTTGTTAGAGGTTTGAACTGTCTCCTTCTCTGTGTAATCAAAAATGGCTCATGTTAATGCTGCAGGACAGGATACAGGCTGCTTGGTAAAATTTGTAAGTTGGAATGTTAAATCACTGAATCATCCTGTGAAACGTAAAAAGGTACTCACACACCTAAATAATCTTAAAGCTGATATTGTTTTTCTCCAGGAAACACATCTCCGGGTTGCTGACCAGTGTAGATTAAAGGGAGGTTGGATTGGACAAACCTATCATTCTAGTTTTAACTCTAAGACAAGAGGAGTAGTGATTCTTATTAGCAAAAGAATCCCATTTATAATGTCTAAAGTAGAGTCTGATCCTTCAGGATGCTATGTGATAGTGGTGGGCCATCTGTATGGACTTTCAGTTGTCTTGGTGGACATTTATGCCCCAAACTGGGATGAATATTGTCTTCTTCAACAATATTTTTTCTCGATTTCCTAATATGGATTCGCATCATCTTGTCTTGGGTGGAGATATAAACTGTGTATTCTCTTCAGTTTTGGATCGCAGTTTGAGTTTTTCCTTGTCCATAATCAGACCCCAGGAGTTTCATACTCCCTTAATATGGGAATCACTGAAAGCTTATCTGAGAGGGCAGGTCATTTCATAATGTGCAAAGCAAAGGAAAGTACGTACAAATCATCTGATGCAAATGGCATTCTGAAGCTAGACCTGTTGTATAGTGTTTCACCTTCAGATGTCTTGCATAAACAACGCCTGACACTCAAAATGGAATTTGACCTCCTTTCGTCCCATCAAGCAAAAAATTGGATTTTGAAATCTCGGCATAAATACTATGAGCATGGGGAAAGAGCTGGTAAAGTTCTGGCGCATCAGTTACGCCAGAGAACCGCTAACCAATATATATCAGTAGTTAGGAATGATCAGAATTTAAAACATACGGTCCACTCTGATATTAATTTGTGTTTCTATAATTATTATTTGCACTTATATATCTGCATTCGATTGAGTTGAATGGCACTATCTTTTTTATGCTCTTGAAAAATTCATTTTTGGTTCAAAATTTCTGTCCTGGGTTAACATTCTTTACTTATTCCCAATGGCTGCAGTGCGCACGAACAGTAACATTTCCGCTTTCTTTAACCTACAAAGAGGCACTAGACAAGGTTGCCCATTGTCACCACTCCTATTCGCAGTTGCTATAGAACCATTGGTGCTTGCTATAAGACAGGATACCAATATTAAAGGAATTACTCATGGTGGTCAAGAGTGCAAAATTTCCCTTTATGCTGATGATCTGCTCCTATATATCAGTGACCCCCTGTGCAGCTTCCCTCAAATAATGAACATTTTGGATACTTTTGGGAGAATCTCTGGTTATAAAGTTAATTTCCAAAAAAGTGAATTGATGCCAATTAACCCAGCTGGGAGAAAGATATCCTTTAGCTCCACACCTTTTAAAATTAATATTAAAAAGTTTAAATATTTGGGCAACTGGATAACCTCGAACTATAAGGACCTTAACAAATGTAATTTTTTGCCCCTCATAGATCGGTTGAAACAAGACATCAGAGTTTGGGATATGCTGTCCCTCTCCTTAAGTGGTAGGGTTAACACTATTAAGATGGTTTTCTTGCCTAGGCTCCTCTATTTGTTCCAAAACATTCCTATTTACTCAACAAAATTTTTTTTTCAGTCTATTGACAGTATTTCAACCTTTATTTGGAACAAGAAACCTCCCAGAATTTCCCTTTTCCAGGGTGGCTCAGCACTCCCACATTTCTTACACTACTATTGGTCAGCAAACTTTTTGTTTTGATCTACTGGATGGAGGGTGAGAGCTCTCATGACGCCCCCTTGTGGTTAACCTTGGAGAGGGCTGCTTGTGACTCTACCTCCTTGCCAGCTCTCCTGTGTTGTGAACTTCTGTTTCTAAAACCAACCTCTCATTATACTTGCAGTCCTGTTGTGCTACATTCTATCAAAATTTGGAATCAATTCAGGAGGTCATTTGGGATCTGCTTTTCAGCCCCAATTGCTAAGAATCATATGTTTCCCCCCCTCAATCCTTGACCGCGCATTTCACGTCTGAGCTAATGGGGGATTTCCAAACTAAAGGATTTGTATCTGAATAACAACTTTGCTTCCTTTGAGCAGCTTGTGAATAGATTTAGTATTCCTAGATCTCAGTTTTACAGATATCTACAACTGCGTAGTTTTGTGGCTTCTCATTGTAATTACTTTCCCTCCCACCCACTGAGTCCCTGCTAGATTGTATACTTAAACTTAAATCCAACTCAAAGTAGGTTATAGGTAGGGTTTACAAACTTCTCTGCTCACATGATTTAGCACCTTTAGAGCAACTAAAAACTAAGTGGGAAGAAGATTTAAATGAACAAATCTCAGATGCAACCTGGCAGAAAATCATTCACAGGATTTACACATCATCAATCTGCCAGTGGCACACTGTGGTCAAAGGTCAGATTATCCAAGATCAGATCAGATGTGGACCCTGTATGCGACAGATGCAAGCGAGATCCTGCAGACCTCCACATGTTTTAGGCTTGCCCTAAACTGTTCATTTTCTGGCATTCGATCTTTGAGGCCTTTTCTAAGATGTTGAAAGTTTCACTCAGTCCATCTCCATTGACTGCTATATTTGGATTTGGACAGAATACAAATATTAATAAATGGCAGGGAGATATGCTGGCCTTCTGTACGCTTCTAGCCAGATGACTTATTTTATCCAGGTGGAAAGACCCTTACCCCTTACTTATTCACATTGGATTAAGGAGGTTATGGCATATCTTAAACTTGAAAAAATAAGATATTCTATTCAAGGCTGAATCAAAAAGTTCTATGTTACCTGGCAGCCTTTCTTGACTTTTTTTTTTTTTTTAGGAAATACTGGTGCAGAGAAATTGAGACAATGAGGAAAACAATTTGACTTTTTATTCAGCTTGGATAGTGATTTAAGCCTGATTTTGTTTTAGTGGTGCAGGCCTGGCAGGTGGGGGTGTTCAGGTACACTCGGACAGTTTTGTTAGTGTAGACCTGTGTGTATCTGCTTTTTATTTTTTTTTTTCTACTTATATTCTATAAACCAGCTTGTTATATTGCTGTTTTTTTTTCTTTTAGTTGTTTCTGTAAACTGAAAAATGCAAATAAACAGATTTTGAACATAGACATGCACGTTAGTCTAATAGGCTGTTTCCAGCTGCCCCTGGGTGTAAGTGTGAATGGTTGTGTATGTTGGCCCTCTGATGACTTTGCAAGCAGTTTAGGGAACTTCACCCAGTATTGGCTGAGATAGGCTTCAGCCTCCATGCGTCCCTTAAAAGAATTAAGCGGTTCAGCAAATGAGAGATGAGAGTAAGTGAAATACCGTATTATTACAGCCAAATGAATACAACTGAGCAATTGAGGGTTAAGGGCCTTGCTCAAGGGCCCAACAGTGGCAGCATGGTGGTACTGGGGATCGAACCCCATTGAACTTTCGGATCAGAGCCAAATCCACTGAGCCACCACTGAACTTAAAATGAAATGACCCATTTCACAGATTACGAAACGTTCGACATGGGCGGGAAAGTGACGCACATTGCCTTTAATGGTAAAGTCTTCTCTGTCAGAGCGATTACGCCTTAGTCTGCGCCTCATGCAAATGCTGGTCTTCCACTTTGCATCTGGATGAACTTACACCTGCTTTCCCTTCTGTGGGCAAAGCTTATATTCGATTTATTTGAGTTCCACAGCAACTAAGAGCATAATTATTAATTTGATGCTATTATTAAAATTGGATGTGCTAATTGGCCGAGCTCTCACGGGAGGGAGGGATGGCATACGCTCACTTCCCTGTCACTCACAGCGATCACCAGTCAATCATGGGCATCTGTGAGCTCATTCGTACGAGGGGGCAGATAACGCTTTCCCTCCGAGTGTGTTAGGCCACCCCCAAATAGGCATGCTCAGCAGTTCGAAAAGAGGCGGGTGGTAGCATCGCATGTCACGGAGGGGGCATGTGCTTGCTTACGCCCCTACCTGGTCAGTGGTGGTCGTGTGATAGGGGAGGCAAAAGTTGATAGGTGGGGAGTGGATACGACGAAATTAGGGAGAAAAATGTGTGTGTGTGTGTGTGTGTGTGTGTGTGTGTGTGTGTGTGTGTGTGTGTGTGTGTAAATAAATAAATAAATAAATAAAAATAAATTGGATGTTGCATATACTGTACAGGTTTTTTCCATTGGCTAAAGGTTCTTATTTTCATGTCTCATAATTCCTTGGTATGTAGTATGATAACAGAGAACAGACTGTTCTTTGACACTTAATCATGTCAGTACCCACCTCCAGCTCCCCGTTTTCAGCTGCGTCATGGAGAGGCGTCCCACCCCAGTTGTCTGTCACGATTTCGCCACCGTGGAGGAGAAGCCAGCTGAGAACCTTGGCATGACCACGGCTGGCTGAAAAGTGCATGGCAGTGGCACCGTCATTGTCCCGGTCAGACAGGCTGATGTTTGTGAAGTCCGTCTGCACAGAAATGAAACAGACCCAATGTATGGGATACTGGCACACAATCACACTGGCTCACAGGATGTAAGGAGACATGCAAATGCAAGAGATAGTGAAGCATCTTCATAACGTTGAGAGAAAAATCCCAGACTGCTTAGGTTCATCCTGATCACTGGGGACGAAGACATACGCTTGGATGGCTTCATACAGATGTGGATTACTTCCGATAGCAAGGACAGTCTGTATTTACCTAGATCAATTCAAATTACATTGGAATTACATTGTTCTCTGAGCAATATTTAGCATTCAATGCTAATTACTTCTTTAAGCTTTGACGTTCTAAGGTCTGAATCAAAATGATTCCACTTGGTTTTGCCCTCATAATATTACAGCGGACTACAGACCCCTGTGCTCTAAACCACATTGGATTAAATCTGCAGGATATAGCTGAAGAGCTGAATTACAGTGTGTGTATTGTATGCTTTTTTTTCCCCCAATATGATTTTATTTGTCAAACAATTCCTTTATACTATTTCTATTTGAGTTTAAATAATGTATAGGGATCAAATAAATTCGGAGAGGAAAATCTCACAAAAGTGCAGCAGCTTAAAGGGGCTCTTTCACATTTTGCATATGTGCAAGGTTTTGAATCTGTGTTCACATAACAAGAAATCAAAACACACTTAAAGAAGCTGTGTCACACTTTTTACCTAAATTCAGTCGACCAGAAGTTGTGTAAATATGCAATGCAATGAATGCAGTGAATGCCCAAAATATTACTTTGTGTTTGTTAAATAGCATTTAAACTTAAACAAAATAAAATGATCAAACCTGACATGGAGTGGATGGAAATGGACTGGAACAAGGACTTTTTGAGATCTTGTTGGACTGAACAGTTTTCAGAGATTAAAATCCCCATGCAAAAAATTTGTTGTACAAACCTATTTCATGTCTAGTATCCCTCGTAAACCAAATTTCCATCAATAATTATGCCCTCTTTTATGACCCCAGTGATGTTATTTAGGCTGTTTTCTTTAAGCATCCATGACACTGCCCCTTTAAGCTTTGGTCTTACATAGCTGGAATTAGTGGAGCCTTCTGGAGGCCAACTGCCATTATACCATAAGAAGCTTCCATTCCCAGAATGTTTGATTGTGTTGAAATTTGCCGTTGGCGAAGTGGCAGATCAATTTAACAGATTTTTTTTTTTCTTAATTGGCTACCATGTCTTAATTTGTGAGTTTCCTCCTGCAATATTTGAAGATATACTGTATTAATCCCACAAGGGAAATTTGCCTCTGCATTTAACCCATCCAAAGTGAGCAAACACATGTAAACAGTGAGCACTCACACTCAGAGTAGTGGGCAGCCAGATTTCAGTACCTGGAGAGCAGTTGGGGATTAGGCATTTCAGCCAAAAGCCCCCCATTTTTTCTGCTGTTTCTGGAATCAAACCAGTGACCTTTCGGTCTAAACCCGCTTCTCTAACCATTAGGCCATGGCTGCCCCAGATATTTGTGACAGACCACCTCCAAAGTCTGCTGGAATGGCCATGATTCTCATATATCACCCGGCTTTGTGAAACCTTAGAGTTACATTTTCGTGGAGAGATATCTGTGTCTGTTAACCAATCACTTTGATCTCTTTCTAAAAATTCAAGTTTGACCAAAAGTTTATTTTATATTTAATGTTTCCGGCTGTTTGTTTTTAGACTGAATTTTTTTTTTTACAGATTTTAAAAGGAATTGCAACTGCTGGGTGAAGGTACAGTGACTGGAGGTGAAAAGAAGTACAAACTGTACTCATGTAAATACTTTATATGCATAAAGTGTACATGCAAATCAGAAATGACTGCAAAATCCTGCAAAACCTTTTTCACTTACCAGCCAAACAATGACAGGATTATGTCCCATCTGGGCGGCAGCATGTAGAGGCGTCATTCCATCATTGGCTCTAATAGTTGGCTCTGCACCACAGTCCTTCACCAGGTACTGGACAGCCTCTAGATGGCCTTCCTGACATGCAAGATACAGAGGTGTGGCACCGTTCTTGGTTTGGAAGTTGACAACACTGATGGAAAACAGAAAGGAAGAACTAGCTCAATTATACAAGACCAACCTGAAAAAAGAAAAGGGGACGGGATGAATGACTTCATTTAACAACACAATCAAACAATGCTTTAGACTCTCAAGCATCAGAAATTGTGAAGCTTTAAATCTCTGATTTTTGTAAAACTGAATTGATGGCCACATGCTTAATGACCACCTGAAATGCTCACGATATTAGAGCTATAACAATCTTTCATACGGGCGGCAGAGTAGTGTAGTGATTAGCATGTCCACCTCACAGCAAGACGGTAATGGGTTTAAGTCCTGTGCTCGCCAAGGGCGTTTCTGTGTGGAGTTTGCATGTTCTTCCTGTGCATGTGTGGCTTTCCTCTGGGTACTCCAGTTTCCTCTCACAGTCCAAACACATGCAGAGTAGGCTAACTGGCTATTCCAAGCCCCTAGGAGTGAATGTAAGTGAGAATGCTTGTGTTGGCCCTGCAGTGGACTGGCGAACTGTTCAGGGTGGTAGCTTAAGCTACATCTGTTTATTGCTTTTGCTTTTGACAAACTTTCAGCCAAATTATTTTCACTGTTCATCAAGAATAATAAATTAATGCTTAACACCCTCACAGATAGAAATAGTCTATCCCCCCTATTTTAGGTCAATCAATCTCTCTACCATGTTTTCATTGTGGCTGATCAGGATGCTGTTTCCACTGTGTGATGTACAAGAATCATGTGATCACTTCTGTTCGTATCAAGTTCACACAGTAATAGCACTGATCTCATTATGTTGCAGTTTAATTAATCACTCACTTACTCAGTCATTTGCGTAGGGGAGGCTGGAGCCTATCTCAGCCAACACTGGGCAAAGGCAGGGTACACCCTAAAAAGCTCGCTAGACAATCACAAATTATTGTTTGTGATTATTGTTTGTATAATTTGTTGTGTTTTCGAAATGTTATATATCTCAGTAAAAAAGGCATTTTAATACAGTTTTTCAGTTGGTCTTTAATTGGCGGTATAGTGATGTGCTACTTCACCATCTAAGCCATTCTTATCAGCCAAACCAAGCTGAAATCTCCAATCACATCAGGAGCGCAGAGCGTAAGTGAGAGCCTCCTGTCTTAACCCTAAGACAGTTTAATTTGGACACCAGCTGACAAGTTAGTAACAAGTTCCCTAAGAGGATTAGTGTTTCTCCATTAGGTTCAATACACGGCTAAGTAATGGAAATGGAGTGAGGGAGTCATGGAGAAGAACAGCCGGAGAGTAATGTACAATTTTATCATTCTTCTCTCATGTTTTTTCTCTTTCTCATACACGCTGGAGGAGATACTCTCTTAATCCTACTTGGGTCGTGTAGTGGGGTGGGGTCGGGGTGTCCCATCGCAGGTCTCACACACACACACACACACACACACACACACACTCACACACACACACACACACACACACACACACACACACACACACACACAAACACACGCACACACATACCACACACACACACACACACACACACACACACACACACACACACACACACACATAGGTACATATGTACATATGCACAGATACACACACACAGTGCAAGTACATGTACACATACAGGTACACACACACACACACACACACACACACACACACATTGGTTAATGAGATAGGTGAAGTCTCTTTGATCTCCTAATGAACAGTATAATTAAGGGAATGTGTAATTAACAGTGTGTGTGCTTTGAAAGGGAAAAAGGTGATGAGGCTCAGGCACAGTGGACGCCATGCTGCTTCACTCCAATGCTCTTTTAACTTCTTTCACATTTTTTTTTTCTAAAAGTGGAAGAGAGGTAATGCGTTTCAGCTTTATTTATTGTCTTGAAAAGTTGTTTAAAACAATGTTATTTCTATAAATTCAGTGATTTAGTGTTTTACAGGAGGAGTTGGTTCTCACAGTCAATGGGAAGGAACACTCAGTCTCTATACAACAGCATGTGCACTCTGTAGAGCAATAATAATGTGAAGATTGATCTCATAATGACTGAAATGCTCTAGAACAGCGCTGGTGTAAAGTCGGATGGGACTGTGTGCGCTGTAACACTATTGAGTAATATACAACTGCTAAAGTATGTCTCAGCGAAACCCTCCAGCAGAACAGTTACCAACAGAACCAGATGTGCTGCACACACACACACACACACACACACACACACACACACACACACACATCTCTCTCTCTCTCTCTCTCTTTCTCTCTCTCTTTCAAACACACACACACACACACACACACACACACACACACACACACACACACAGATATACACACACACTCTCTCTTTCACTCTCTCTCTCTCTCTCTCTCTCTCTTAAACACACACACACACACACACACACACACACACACACACACACACACAC
>JBCNYH010000012.1:13422592-13436281 GCA_039654325.1 Tandanus tandanus | reverse complement strand
CACACACACACACACACACACACACACACACACACACACACACACAACCATTCACACTCACACCTAGGATCAATTTGGATCAGCCCTAGTAGGATAAAGAGGTTTGCCAAATGAACGACTGAATTACTCACTCTCTCACTTGCTCATTTGCCAAACCTCTTAATCCTATTAGGGCCGTGGGAGGCCTGAGCTCATCTTATCTCGAAGGTGGGGTACACCCTGAACATCTCGCCATCTTGCCATCACAGGGCCAACACACACAACCATTCACTCACACTTATACGTGAGGGCAATATTGAACAGCCAATTAGGCTAATGTACATGCCTTTGGACTGTAGGAGGAAACCGGAGTACCCAGAGGAGACATATGCAACCATGGGAAGAACATACAAACTCCAACCCAGGACCTTCTTGCCCAAAAACACCAACAAAAAAAGTTCTAATATTTTAGAGCAGGGCTAAATGAAAACAAAGAGGCACTGAATATTTCAAACTACAAGAAGAGGGTTTATTCAGGGGCTCTGTCATTAGGAAGTGGTCAGACAGGTGAAAGATTAATGAGTGTAACCTAGCAGCCTCAGTCACCTGTGTACTGGGTCAAGAGAGAAAGCAGAATAAGCTTAGAATCACTCTACTATGCTAACACACACACACACACACACACACACACACACACACACACTACAGGCATGCTACAGGAAACAGAATCCTTAGAAATGTAACATATTCGACATTCAATATCGGGCCACCTTAAGAGCTGACTGTTTGTCTCAGTGGCAGGATATATGTGCATAATTTAGGCTCTAGTAAAAAAAAAAGTCTCGTCCTCTAACACAAGTCAGTACAAATGGATTAACAGCTGAAAAAAAAAAAAAAAAAACCCATCCAAATGTCTAACATGATTTTTTTTCTCGAACGACAAACATTCTCTGCTAAGCTAAGTGTCACACTCATGTTCATAGCACAAACATATTGGGTATCTGGAGAGAGATACTGAGGGCTTTTCACACCGAGGTGAACTGCGGTTCAACATGCTAACGTTACTGCAAATGAACCGACTAACAAGATTAAAACTCATTCTTTGCTTGCGGTAGCATTTATCATAGCTACTAAGTATAATACGCAGTATGCTATGCTATTTTTACATTTAGTCAATCCCTAAGCTACAGAGACATGGCTATGAACATAGCTTTATCATTTTCCTATTCAGAAGTTAAAAAAAAAAGGAAAGAAAGAAAACATAGGATTTTTATGAGAAACTGGACCGAATTTCCCAAAGCAATGCTGCTTTCAAAATGCTATCATAGCTAGCAATAAATACAATTTAGCAAGAACTAGCCAGCAATGTTCAAGTCACCTAGCATTGATTAGACATAATTAGCAAGGTTAGCTTTCTTTTACACTGGCATGGTGGCATAGTGGATAGCACATCCACCTCACAGCAAGAAGGTCCTGAGTTCAAGCCCCTCCCCCAACCCCCGCCGAGTTTGCGTGTTCTCCTCATCCTTGTGTGGGTTTCCTCCGGGTACTCCGGTTTCCTCCGCCAGTCCAAACACATGCTTGTTAGGCTAATTTGCTGTTTCAACTTGCCCCTAGGTGTTTATGTGAATAGTTGTGTGTGTGTGTTAGACCTGCAATGGTCCGCCCAGTGTCGGCTGAGATAGGCTCCAGCCTGCCCACAACCCTAGTAGGCTTAATTGGTTAGACATAATTAGGTTCTTTTAGAAGAAAGCAAAATATAAATCTCATCAACTTTTTCACAAATAAATCATTCAAAAAGCCACAGTTTACTTTTATTACTCTTAAGCGTTAACTAGTAGCTATATGCTAACTCAATAAGAGATTGCTCCAAATATAAACAAGCTTCTTTTAAATAATATGATGGCTAGCAATAAAGAGGGTGACCCTACATGTCAAATTACAGTAATGTGCATCTCAATTTGTCATTTTAATTTGTGAGTATGTGTGTTTCTTCAGCATGGGCTTCCTCTTTGGATCAAACCACTTGCTAAGCCCAGCTAAAGCCTTTAATCTGCACTAAGTGATTGCATAACTGTCCACTGCCATACAAAGTGTTATGTCTGTGATAAGTTCTATATCTGTATGCCTTGTGTTGTTTTTATATGCCATTAGCATTATCAGTGGACAGCCACAGACTATAGTCCACGGCCTGTGACACCAGGATACGAGCAGACAAAAGCACAATCTGATCTGTCTCATAAATCACTGCCACACTGTCCGATCCCTTTCTCTATTTCACAAAAGAACACTGATATCCTAACGAAAGACAGATTACACACCATTAAACATCTGGCAAAAACACCTGTTGGTAAGAGGCAGCATGTTTGCTGTACAGAACAGATAGCAAGGGAACAAGGTTGGACAGTTTAGACTTTTTGAGAAATCAGAGTTCATTTCTGATACAGTGCTACTGAGCCATTTAGCCTTCTGTTTATCTGGTATTTGTTACACAAGAAAGAAAATGTTTCAGTTGTACATGGGGGTTAAAACTTATTACACCTACAACTTAAGTTTCTTTTACATCAACATGGAGCAACACTGAAATTAAACAAATTTGTATACACCAATTAGCCATAAAATTAAAAACATGAGTATTGACAATTGACGTGAATAGCTTTGATTATCTTGTGACAGTGGTGTATTAGGCAAACAATGAACAGTCAGGTCTCGAAGTTGATGTTTTAGAAGCAGGAAAAATGAGCAAGCATATGGATCTGAGCGACTCGGCAAGAACCACACTGTAATGGCTAAATGACTGGGTCTATTCATCTTCAAAATGGCAGGTCTTGTGGGATGTTTCTGGTACGCAGTGTTAAGTACCTACCAAAGGGGTTCCAAGGAAGGACAACCAGTGAACTCAGTAATGTACATGAGGATCGAAGACGAGAATGTCTGGTCTGATCCCACATGAGAGAAACTGTAGCGCAAACTGATAAAACTGCTAATGTTGCATATGATAGACAAGAGTCAGGACAAACAGTGAAGTGCAGCAAGCTGTGTATGGAGCTGTATAGCCGCAGAACAGTCAGGTGGTGTTAATGTTATGGCTGATCAGTGTATACTTCTTTTCTCCAAGTCATTCATTCATTTTCCAGACCGCCTAATCTTACTAGGGTCAAGGGGAGGTTGCCCTCTATGTCAGCCGACACTGGGAGAAGGTGGGGTACACCCTGATTAGCTCACCACTCCGTTGCAACACACACACACAACTTTTCACACTTACATTCACACTTAAGGGCAATTTGGAACAGCCAATTAGCCTAATGTGCATGTCTACTCACTGTGGGAGGAAACCGGAGTACCCAGAGGAAACCCACCCAAGCACAGGGAGAACATGCAAACTCAACACAGAAACGCCTAATCCCGGTACTGGAACCCAGGACCTTCTCGCTGTGAGGCAGATGTGCTAACCACTACACCATTGTGCCGCCCTCTGTACTAATCTGAGGAGGAAACCATGAGAGGAACCAGGCTCAATAGAGAACCCATATGATCCTACTGGACAAACATTCCTGTTCTAGACTGTATTGCTTTAATCAAACAGATGCCATGGCATAAAGTGTATTGTTGTTCCCGATTTGATGTAGCTTGCTTATTTTCTCAGTTCCAGAATTAGTTTTGTATTATACAAAATGGGTGGCATGGTGGTGTAGTGTTCAGCACGTCCGCTTCACAGCAAGAATGTCCTGAGTTTGAGTCCTACAATTAAGCATTACTGTGTGGAGTTTGCTTGTTCTCCCCATGCTTGTGTGGATTTCCTCTGGGTAAATCAGTTTCCTCCAGTTACAAGACATGCACATTAGGCTAATTGGCTGTTTCAAATTGCCCCAAGGTGTGGGGGTCTGTGTGAATGGTTGTGTGTGTGCTGGCAATATGATGGTCTGGTGAGCTGTTCAGGGTGCCCTGCCTTCACCCTGTGTCGGCTGAGATAGGCTCCAGCTTCCAGAAGCGGTTCGCCAAATGAGCGAGTGAGTGATTATACAAAATAATCTCCATGGTGTCATCATAAAGAGTCTCAGTGCAGTTGTGTTATATCGCCACTGCAGTGCTATCAAAAGTGTCCTCAAGTGGAAAGCAAGGAGAACACAATAACCCTAATGAAGGTCATTGTTAGCGTTTGGATGCCAAATCTGCAATATTTCAATGAGGTAACAAATTCTGCCATAGGGGCGTTATCACCTGTCTACAAAAACAACCCTATCAACACAAGGCAGGTCTGGCAGAAAGCGGACCTCTATTCAACAGTATTTGTTTACCTCATTAGGCCAGGGCTCACCATGGTGACGGAAGCACATGCTGCTGAATGGGACTGAGGTACTGAGCACTAGCACAGCTTTCTTCCTTATTAAAATTTCAGGCGTATTGCATCTGTCCAAATCGAGAGGAAGAAAGGGAAAGAGTGAACGCAGTCTGGACTGGGCCTAAAACTCACTTATGCTGCAAGCGTATCCAGCTCACGTGTAATCCTTTCAGGAAGGTTCACT
Organism: Tandanus tandanus; assembly: GCA_039654325.1. Classification (NCBI taxonomy): domain Eukaryota; kingdom Metazoa; phylum Chordata; class Actinopteri; order Siluriformes; family Plotosidae; genus Tandanus; species Tandanus tandanus. Next base: position 13,431,776 of record JBCNYH010000012.1, on the reverse strand, counting down.
TCAGTTTTGAGTAGTTATTTAGTTCTTCATCTTAGAGCATGTTATTCAGTAAACACTATGAATTATAAAAATGAATACAGTAAAATTTATAGATATATATGTTATGAAGTTATAAAAACATTAAATGTCTTTGGGAAATAATCAATTCGATCAATTATATAAACAAATCAATCTAGTTTTAAGCGTGTATTGATGACCCTGTCTGTTCTGAGTGACAACCTGTGTCCATCATTTTGACTTAAGCATTATCCATTCGGAATAATAATTTCTAGTCCCGAGATAGCGGACCAATCAGATCAGGCCATTCCCATGTAGTATATACTAATAAGCAATTAATGAATACGGCGGGCAGTGGTGGCCCTGTGGTAGGGTGCTGGCTTACTGATCCAACAGTCAGGGGTTCAAGCCCCACTATTACCGAGTTGTCACTGCTGCCCCCATAGATAGGTTATCAAAGGCCAGCCATGTCTCTCAATGTCTGTCTGCGGTGAGAGGCATGTAAAAAAAAAATATTGCTGTGGTTCATGAAGAGTAGGCCATTGGGTTGCCATCAGCGTGTTTCTGCCCTGCGATGGCCTGGTGAGCTGTCCAGGGTGTACTCTGCCCTCACCCAGAGTCGAGTGGGATGACTGAGAAGCAGCCGTTTCCATATACAGAAGAACATGGATATCAAAAAGATAGATAGGCTACACCCTACTGACAATGCTGTTGGGTGGCGGAACTTTGTAGCTGCCATCTTGATCATTACTATTAATTCTCAGAAACAGCTAAAAACAACATAAATAGTGAGAAAATAAAATGTGGTTTTGTTCAGGGCTGCAGTGCTTCGCTGAGGAGGAACACTGGCGCATGCCAATCATGCAGTAATCATTTGACTTATCCGACGTCAACAATGGATAAATTGGCTCATAGAAGAATACCAAGAATTATGGCTTTCCACCAATCAGAAACAAGAAAATTTTTTGTATAAATAATAACGGGTATAATAAAGAATAATACTTAAATCAATTTGGAGGAAAAACGCAGGGTTTACAATGGTCAATGATTCTGAAATTCTTGAAATGTATAAAATGCCATCCAAAAATGAAAGAGAAAGCTACACAATATGGCCCTTGTGTTTTGAGTTTCTAAAGATGCTCTAATGGAGTATGCTTGCCTGTTGTCATGCTTTAAAAATTAAAAAATAAACCCCAAAAATCTCATTTTAGTTTGCTTTCCTTTCGTTCCCATGAATATACTAAAACGATTATTCACCTGAGGCTCAGAAATATTAATGAATAGTTCTGTGGATGTTCCACCTTGAATATTATTCCGTGATTCACTTCGCCCTTGGTGAATAATTTTTAAATAGAGTACACTCACCACCCAGTTAATTAGCAACACCTGAACATCTGTGCATTCATGCAATTATTCACTCAGCCAATCACCTTGTAGTAGCACAATGCATAAACTCATTCAGGTACAGATCAAGGGCTTAAATTACTGTTCACTTTAAACACTGGAATTGGGAAAACATACGATCTGAGTGATTTTGACCATACCACTGTTGTTGGTGCCAGATGGTGTTGAGTGCTGTTCTCCTGGGATTGCACCACCCAATACACACAAACTGGTATTTCATACACACACAAGTTTGATACAGATTGTGTATATGCTTTGTTGATGAGATGCCAGACTAGTCTGTGCTGACAGGAAGTCTACAGTAACTCTTTACAACCATGGTGAGGAGAAAAGCATCTAAAAAATATCCATCAAATTTTGAGACATAGGCTAAAAGCGCAGAAGAACACAGTGGGTTCCACTCCTGCCTACCAAAAGTAGGCTCAGGCTCAGTGAAACCTGAAACTTACGATCCAACAGTCTGTTGGTCCGACTGCCCTACTCATATAAGATGGGCACCTTGCTTAAATCAGTTGGGCACTCTAGTCAGTTCAGTTGTGTTAGGGTAGGGCTGTCGAACCAATGGGGTGTAACCTGTCTGACCAATGGGCTGTGGGACCAATGGGCTGTCGGAATATAGGGCTGGCAGCTGAAGAGTAAAATCTCTGACTGAAAAAAAATCGACTAGTAATAAAAATGTCAACTTGGAAGACTTATAGAGTGCACACAGTATACAATATGTCTGGGATTTGTAAATGGAAAGGCACATGCACCTGCCACAGTGCTCTCGTTAAGGATGTATGTGTTCAATGGAGCATGTAGAATCTGAAGCACAATAACAAGGCCATATGTGTTAAGTGTTATCTCTGTGGGGGCAGAGCTCCTCTGAGACAGAGCTGATTAGCAACTGTGTATACGTGTGTGACATGAGAAGGAGACAAGAGGGTAAAAAGCAGAGCTTATTTTACACTGCTGGTTTCTGCATTTCCTAAAATCTGAACAACAACATAATGCACCAATGAACTATGACAGATCATCAGATTTCTCCTTTTTTACCATCATGCTGATTTGCTGTTTGGACAAATGCTTATCACTCACTGACATGCATTTACTGAACTGCTTAATCCTATTAGGGTCGAGGGTAGGCTGGGGACTATTTCAGCCACCACTGGGAGAAGGCAGGATACACCCTGAACAGCTCGCCAGACCATCGGAGAGCCAACACACACACAAGCAAATTCAACTCTGGAATGTTGGTGGGTTTCCTCACATGAACTGCTCGCTTCAGGTCCTTCCACAACATCTCAGCTGGATTAAGTTCAGGACATTGACTTGGCCATTCCAAAACTTTATTCCTCTTTAACCATTCTTTGGTAGAACGACTTGTGTGCTTAGGATCATTGTTTTGCTGCATTACCCACTTTCTCTTGAGATTCAGTTCATGGACAGATGTTCTGACATTTTCCTTTAGTATTTGCTGGTATAACTTAGAATTCATTGTTCCATCAATGATGGCAAACCATCCTGAGATGCAGCAAAACAGGCCCAAACCATGATACTACCACCAGTATGTTTCAAAGATGGGACAAGGTCTTTATGCTGGAATCTGGTGATTTCCTTTCTCCAAACATAACGCTTCTCATTCTAACCATAAAGTTCTACATTGGTCTCATCAGTCCACCAGACATTTTTCCAGTACCCTTCTGGTTTGTCCATGAGATTTTTAGCAAACTGCAGATGAGTAGCAATGTTCTTCTTGGAGAGCAGTGGCTTTCTCCTTGCAACCCTGCCATGCACCCCATTGTTGTTCAGTGTTCTCCTGATGGTGAACTCATATACATTAACATTAGCCAGTGTGAGAGAGGCTTTCAGTTACCCTGGGGTCCTTTGTGACCTTGCCGACTATTACACGTCTTGCTCTTGTAGTGACCTTAGTTGGTCGACCACTCCTGGGGAGGGTAACAATGGTCTTAAATTTGCTCTATTTGTACACAATCTCTCTTACTGTGGATTGGTGGAGTCCAAACCCTTTAGAGATGGTTTTGTAACCTTTTCCAGCCTGATGAGCATCAACAACCCTTTTCTGAGTTCCTGAGAAATCTTCTTTGTTGGTGCCATGATACACTTCCACAAACATGTGTTGACACTTTGATAGATCCGTGTTCTTAAAATCAAACAGGGTGCCCACCACTGATTGAAAACACCTGACTCTAAACTTTAACCATCAAATTACTTGCTAATCCTAGAGGTTCACAAACTTTTGCCACTCACAGATATGTAGCATTGGGTTATTTTCCTCAATAAATAAATGACCAAGTAAAATATTTTCATCTTATTTATTTAACTGGGTTCTCTTTATTTACTTTTACGACTTGTGAAAAACTGATGAAGTTTTAGGTCATATTTATACAGAAATGTATAAAAAAATTTTAAGGGTTTCGCAAACTCTCAAGCACCACTGTATGTTTAATAATCAACTGAGTTTTAGCCGAACACAATCATGTAATTCAATACGCTCTAAGCTTCTAAGCCGTACCAGAGGCTATCCTGAGCATTAATCCTCCACTGTGTGCGCCTAAATGGTCTTACTTTGGGCTGTGTTTCAAGAGCAGTCTAAGCATGGCCAAGTCTCCTTTAGAAGCAGCGTAGTGAACAGGCAACGCGCCTGTGTCCATGGCAACAGTTGGATCCCCCTCTCCACTTTTTAGTAACCAGTCTGTGACCTCATGATGGCTGAAACGTGAAGCCAGGTGCAGGATGGTGGCTCCGGATTTGTCTTTATCCTGCAAGCACAAGAGAAAACTTTAATAAGGAACAAAACCCTGAAGGGGTGTGTGATTATAGGAAATTTATCAACGGTGTGGTCTGTAGGAATGCTGTTAATACCTCAAGGTCATTATTTCCAAAATCAGTATTTCAAAAAGTATTTTATTTTACTTTAACCAAAACAGCTTGTCAATTATTATAATGTAGTAATGTAATGTGGTTACCACGCCTGCCTCATAGAAAAGAGTCCCGGGTTCAAGTCCCAGGATGTAGTTTGCATGTTCTCCCCGTGCAGTGAGTTTCCTTCGGGTACTCTGGTTTCCTTCCTCAATCCAAAGACATGCACATTAAGCTAATTGGCTGTTCCAAACTGCCCCAGGTCTGAGTGTGAGTGTGTGTGTGTGTGTTGGCGCTGCGATGGACTGACGCACTTTCCAGGTTGTACCCTGCTTTCGTTCAGAGTCGGCTACGACAGGCATCAGCGTCCCGCAACCCTAGTAGGATAAAGTGGTTCACCAAATAAATGATTGAATTAGTTTTGGGTTCATTTTTTTAACGATGTCTTGAATTGATGACGGGGAAAAATCAAACCACTCCATAAAGTCTTCTCCAGCACATCCCAAAGACAAAGATTTTATATCTGCGCCATCAGGGAAGAAAAAGTACAGTGATATGACTTCATTCAACTGACTTCATTTTATTGCCACATAATGTTGCTGAGCCTCAACCTGACCAACTGAAGCAACAATGGCATGGAGATTACACCCTGTAATCAAGGATAAAGACACTCAACAAAATATTAGCGTGTGGGACATTTTAGGCCAGGCAGTGTATTTGAACATAACTGAACATATTTTAGTCCCTCATGCTAATTAGACACTCATGCTAATTAGAAAGAATGTGATTAAATCTTCAATATATACCACGGGTGACACACTCAAGGCCCGTGAGCCAAATCTGGCCCACTGACTCATTTATGTGGCCTGCGAGATATTTCAAAGGATATGATGATCACACATTCTTTTCATCGACCATTACCATGAAACGTAATTCATCATCCATCCACTAGGTGATGGCAACTTATTTCAAGTAACTAGCTAGTCATTCACAACTCAAGAAAGATTGCATGCTTGCTTGTCAGGCATTGTCAGAAAAGGAAGGTAAATAAAGGTAAAGAGGACAAATACCTAAACTAATCGTTTTGCCATGCAAATTTCATGGTTGCCCTTTTTGAATAGATGTTCAATGATTATTCATCCCTAGATGACCTCGAAGTTTAATGATGTGGCCCTCAGTGAAAATGAGTTTGACACCCCTGCTATACACTTTCACCACGACCCTAGTATTAGTAAGCTGTTTGGCAAATGATTGAATGAATACATTCTGTTATGTAACAACTACAGTATATAACTAGTTTGTTCTTTAATGTGTCTTTAAAGTGCAATTAATAGCAACCACAAAAAGCTCATAATAAATAATTCGGTGCTCAAAAAACATTCTGAAAAATCAATGAGCTTAATTTCTTTTCGCATGAGACAGCATTAGCAGTGCTATGGCTACGATGCTGTATAACTAAAGGAAGCCTTTTTTTTCAACTGATGTCAGGCTTTTCATCAGTGCTTAGGGCGTTGGCTTTTAGAGCAGACTACATTTGAATTCTGCTGGGGAAAAAAGGGTTACAACATTCGGTCAGTTTCATTCAAGTCTGTTCAACTCCCTGCTGCTGAGATACTAGATGGTAACCCAGAGCACAGTCAAATGTGAGAGCTTTTTGACGTAGCTTTGTCTGAAGCTGTGTCATTTTCAAGGTCATCCTGCTCCACATAAACCTATAGTCATATAAGCATATCGGTCATATAGGCACTCACAGTATTAAGTTTTAGATAGTGAAGAATGGTAAAGCAGGACCAGTATTATGAAGTGTTAGCTTGTAATAGTGTTTTTCTACCACAGAGGGCAAAATTATAAAATCCTATTGCTTAAAAAGGAAGTTCAAAGCCAACACTGCATTTACATCATTTAGCAGACACCCTTACCAAACTAAATGTGTTGATCAAATGCATAATAAATCAGATGTGTAAAAGACATAATAAGGAATCTCAAATTCCTCTGATCCGGGACTTTAATGTTGCTTACTTCTTTCTTGCATTGTAAAAGATGCAACTTGTTTATTGGAAAACAGCAGCGACTTAGTTGTGTGCATGGACATATGATTAATTAATAGTCTTTTCAGCTTCCTAGTAAAATATATCACAATCCAAAAATATAGGCATGCTTATTATAATGAAGGTCGCCAAACAGTGCCCAATAATATGTTTTATTAAACGGGCAGCAATAAATTTATCAAAATGCTTGATGCATTTGTGACTTTTCCAAAAATGTCAATTTGCACAAAATAGTTGAATTGTATACATCTTAAGAAACAAATTACATACTTTTTAGAAGTTTATTATTAATATCCCACAAACAAATAACAAGGCAAAAATACCAAAAATATGAAAACAACACCATAACATGAGATAAAGACAAATGATTAGTTTAATAGTCACAGTGTATATTGTACACGTACAAAAGTGCTAAATCATTTTTAAATTACTCGGTGCCTGGCAGGTCTGGTGAACTGTCACATACTGGCAGCTGTTCCCAAAACTGCCTTCAACTCACTGGCATCAAATTACAAAGATTCCACAAATTGCCAATAATTTAAAAAATAATTTATCATTGTTTTATTTTCACAAAATTTACATCATTAGGACTTAAAATAGACATATCTTTGTTCCTTGCTTCTATTTGGTATTGTTTTTGCTTCTCAAAAAATACTATAATACTACAGAACTCATTCATAAAGATGTAACTTACTTCCAGTGCACTTGCTTCCTTTTGGCGTTGTAATACAAACAAACTGTGTCACTTCTTTTTTCAAATTTCATTCTGAACTGCTGGTTTTTATTTTCACACAAACACACTTTTAAAAGGTGTAAAACAGCTACCCAGAGCCCATTCTTTACAAAATCTCATTTTTGACCAAAATGTCACTTACTTCCTTTTGGCGTTGTAGGGCAGAGTGGCAGGTTGGTGGTACCAGGGGCTTGAACCACAAACCTTCTGATCAGTAAACCACACCCATAACCACAGAGCCACCACCGCTCCTGTAACAAATTAGCCTAATGTGCATGTCTTTGGACTGTGAGGGGAACCCGGAGTACCCAGAGGAATCCTATGCAAGCATGTGGAGAACATGCAAACTCCACACAGAAATGCCCAAGCCCAGGACCCGGACCCTCGCACCTTCTTGCTATGAGACGGACGTGCTAACCACTAAGTCACTGTGCCGCCCAAGAATAGCTTGCATTAGCGGTTTTCCCCCACAGAGGAAAAAATTCGAAAATTCTACATTCTGCTGCTTAACAATGAAGCTCAAACTAGCAAAAGTGCTTTCAACAATACTTAAGCAGCAACCTCTTTTATTAAACACTAGGGTGGTTCTTAAAAATCGAATGTCAGAAGGTCTTAGCTACAACCACTGAAATTCGTTGGAATAGCTGAAAAACGCTCCTGGTGAATTTTTTCAGAGGTGCAAGAGGCGCTTTTTGTCTGGGAATAAACAGAGCATATAAGGTTTAAAAAGAGAATGAAAGTAAAAGTTGTAACATCAGAATTGATTGAAAACAAATTAATCTATGAAAAGGAAATGTTGTCAATAGTGAAGAAAATCATAAGTGACTGTAACAATACTAGACTTATGAACTAATACTCAAATCAACTCGAGATGCGTTCTAATGGATTCCTTGACCCAGAAAACCATAATTTAGCATTTTAAATCCTTGAAAAAATATTAATTAGTAGTCAGAATATGGTAAAATGAAGTTCTGTGTGGCCATCTTGGATTTATGCAAATTAAGTGATGTTTGCCTATTTAGTTTTTTACTGTAATTTATTTACGTTATCCTAGAGACTTTTCGGATTCAAAAACTGTTGAGAAACCTTTCATTTTAATTTCTCTCAATGCTTGAGCATATGTTGACTGGGCTATTTAGGTGAAAACAATATTATTTGGGGGGTTACATAACTTTGAGGGGTATGTACAGGGGTTAGCTTTGAGTAAATGCATTTTCCCACTAAGAGAGACAAGTTACATAATATTTTGAAATGGATAAATACATAATAAAAATGTTAATGCTAACACCGACCCTATTTCCAAGAATCTCATTTTGTTTGTTATTAAGGATTGTTGTTTTAAAAGTGTTTACACATTTTTAGAATAGAACAGAAAGGAACATAAAAAATTTAATTTGTCCAATGCATAAAAAATTGGCACAAAGTACAAGACATTTTAGACATATTAGAAACATATAGAATAATTTCAAACATGTAAACATAAATATTAGTACACCCGCGGGTAGTACGCCCACTTGCCAACAATTGATATTCTTCATATACCGGATGTTTAGTATTGTTACAGTCACTCATGATTTTCATTACTATTAACAACATTTCCTTTTTATAGAATAATATATTTATTTTCTTTCTTTTTTTTTTATTTTTATACGCTCTGTTTATTCCCAGACAAAAAGCACCTCTTGGGGATCCTCAGCGTGAAACTTCAAGGCCGTTGAGGGAGGGATAAATGTTGTCTGATTGAGAAAAAAATTCACTAGGAGAGTTTTTTCAGCTATTCCAACGAATTTCAGGGGTTGGTGCTTAGATTTTGTGGAATTCGATTTTTAAGGACCACCCTATTAAACATAGTGTTGTTACTAATCCCCTGAGGTTTATATTACACTGATATTACATCCCAAATTGCAGAGAAGACAGCTGATGTAAGTGATTGTGAGAATAAAGTGGGAGCTCTGGTTTCATGATCATTGTAGCAGCCACCACCCTAACATTTTAACACAAAGTCTCTGGATATAATTTCAACTGAACTTTTACAACACATGCTAGCCTTATTTGTATACTGGTTGCTTTGTGTGTGTGTGTGTGTGTGTGTGTGTGTGTGTGTGTGTGTGTGTGTGTGTGTGTGTGTGTGTGTGTGTGT
>JBCNYH010000012.1:13395364-13407368 GCA_039654325.1 Tandanus tandanus | reverse complement strand
AGAAAGCGCGAACGGAAAAGGGCTATCTGGTGCAGGGGGGTAGATGCGAACAAAACAGGGGGGGTTCATATAGCGGGAGAGAGAGAGAGAGAGAGAGAGAGAGAGAGAGAGAGAGAGAGAGAGAGAGAGAGCCTTAAACATTACCCACGAATACCATGGTGGGGCTCGAGACGGGACAACAGCCTGATTCGTATATTATTATTATTATGATGATGATGATGATGATGATGATTATTATTATTGTTATTATTATTAGTTGTAGTGGTAGTAGTATTATATCGTACATAATTATTGCATAAGTAGTTTATTAGGCCTCCTACATTCCAGGACAAAATCAATATATTTTTAATAATATTTTTAAAGATTTTAGTAATAAAATAATATAATCATATTAATAATAATAAAAGTAATAGAGGGCTTTCCATCTGCACACACACACACACACACACACACACACACACACACACACACACACACACACACACACACACACGTTTTAGTTAAAATACCACATTATGAAATATCTTACTTTGGCTGTGAATTACCTTATTAGAAACATGATATAAATGGTCATTAGACATATTTTCTCAGTATGTTTCTCAGTATTGCAGCCTTTTACATACATTATACATTACTCTGTGTCTCAGAAAGCTTATTTTCCGAAATCTGATGATTACTCAGATCCAGTCAGTCCTTCATATGTAACTTTGGTTACTATGGTATATGTATATATGTACACTTTATGTATGTTGGAATATACATATGTACATATTATTATTATTCCCTTATATGTTTTTCCATTTTTATGTTGTACTATTTCATGGGTTACATTTATATATATATATACATAAAAATAACACAGACACCAGAAGAAAAATCATTTTATTTTTGGCTGTGAATGTATGTGTTCAAAGAAGACACAACACCCAGGAAACGCAAAAGCATCTTTATTTATCTCACTTACTCACGCGCACACATGCACACACACACACAAAACCATGCCGATTCACACGTAGGGGCAATTTGTAATACCCAATTAGCCTAAAGTGTCTTTGTACTGTGGGAGGAAACCAGAGAACCCAGAGGATCCTATGCAAACACTGGGAAAACATGCAAATTCGACACTGAAACGCCGGGGACTCGAACCCAGAACCTTTCTTTGTGAGGCAGATGTGGTAACCATTACGCCACGGTGCCACCTCTCAGTTTAATGTATAAGCTGAAATCAAACCACAAGATGTTTACAAAATTGACTCATGGCTTCTAGAAAGTCAAAGATGTTTAATAAACATTAATTATTATTATTTTTATGAAGGCACTCACCTGTTTCGTTTATAGTCAAAATGAATGAGGAAGATATCTGTGAAGAATAGGAATTAATATAGGTTATATGGGTCAAATAGCCTCCAAAATGAATACCTGAATTATAGTTTATTGTACAGATGCTAATTCCAGAGCCTGCTATAGCCTACATCAGTGGTTCTTAAAATAGCATAAAGGCCTGGTGATCAGTGAAGAAAATTATTATTTTTTTAAATATATATACATAGATTTGAATGGAACACTTTAATGGATTTAATCTAAACCACAATACCTTAAAAACAAGTATGCCCCCAAATAATATCGGACTAAATAATAAATAATATAAATAACTGGGATTGAATCTGTGAGTCTTTTCAGTCAGACCCATTATTTGAATAGTTTGTGCTTGCAACATAAATTTTTGCTCATGAGGTCTGTGGAATTTGCTTTACATCAGATGAAGTTTCGGAACACCTAAACCTATAATATAATTGCCTTTTAAATGGTGAATTTTAACACAGTAATACAGAATCATTGGTGCCTTTTACTGTGCACTGCAATAACAATATTATGCACTAAAATATTTGTTAATGTTCATCATTCATGTAAAATATTTCGATTACCACAGATTCAAGATGGGTGCACCTGTGGCTGAGTTTTCTCACACTGCTGTTATAACACAGCATAACGCAAATACATTATCAGGTAAATAATAAAAAACAGAATTAACCATTATATTACCAACTCAAAAAAGGGGTTCTGGAGGGTTCTTTGATCAGTTAAAGGATTATATTTTCCTGATAGGGTAAACACAGTGGTAGGGTTCTACACAGAACACTTACATTTTTTTTTTAATACCCTTTTCTCACTCACTTATGCACTCATTTGTTGAATGACTTAATCATACTAGGGTCGCTATAGCCTATCTCAGCCAAAACAGGGGGAAGGCGAGGTACACCCTGAACAGCTTTCTAGTCTATTACAGGGCCAAAACACACACAACCATGCACACTCACATTCACACCTGGGGCAATTTGAAACAGCCAATTAACCTAATGTGCATGTCTTTTGACTGTGGGAGGAAACCGGAGTACCTGGAGGAAGCCCATGTATACAGTAGGAGAACAAGCAAACATTTCACACAGATACATCCTCGCCAAGCCTGGGACTTGAACCCAGGACCTTCTTGCTGTGAGGCAGACATGCTAACCACTACACCACCATGCAACAAAAGAAACTCCTTTTTTTTTTCTATTATATGAGATAATTTGCAAATCGTAGATGACCTCTTCACATCAGAAATATTTAAGAAGCACACTCCTGACACACCACGTCACTTTTGCATGACTGAAATAAACCAATAAACTTATTTTTGCAATTAAAGTCAACTTATATTTCATGCTACATGTTTTTCCTACCAAAAAGAATGTAAAGTTGTAAAATGTTTGAGATGGGACTCACCAGTCATGCACTCCTTTTCACCACTACTGGAGGTGTGCAGGTCAGGCGCGTGCGTTTGTACCGAGCGCGCTTTCTGTCGGGGAGCTGGAGCGCAAATGAGACAAGGGCACACGCTCTGTGGGCGGGGCAGATCTCAGCCTTTTCCTGAACCACGTGAACTTCTGTCTAAGCCTGGACACTTTAATGCAACTGAATAAAAATCATTCAGCATATTCATCCCTATAAGTTACGAATTTATCTATTAATAGGCAATAGTGGTCTTAAATAAATTACTCTAAACAACGTTTAGAGTGGCATGAAGCAACAAGCTCATCATTCTTTTCATCTTATGCAAAATATATTACAAAGCTGTGTTTTTGTCCTATTTACCTTTTTATGTGCAGAGATTAATCTAGTCTAGCCAACTAGTATCAGTCTAGCCAAATAATAGCAATCATGCATTTTTACTTATCCGGATGGAAGTCATGCACATAAAAATGCACGGGTTAGTTGCCTACTCGTCTCAATAATTCATTATAATTGCAGGGCCATCTGCTCTATTATCTGTATGGCTCGTGCCGTCCTCGTGCTTTGAATAGGACCCCCAAAAAAGACCCTCGGGACTACAGGGTGCAGCAGTTTTCAAATAACGCGCTCTTATTTCTAGCATGCGCAAAACGGTTACGCACAGAGCAGCCAAGTTGCGCGGCCAATATAGGCTTGGATAAGCAGCTGAAGATGCCATGTAACTTGCAAGTAACTGACATATTCCCCTTAGGCGTCGAGTCCAGACGCAGGCGCGTCATTTCTCAAAAGAGTGAAGTCTGACATGGGAGTAAATTCTGCAATTCTATTGGTGGAAAAGATGGCGATGCTCCTCAACGTCACAAAGTGCGCAGGAGGGAAAAGAAATCTTTGTGCGTAAAGTTATACACCAGCAGATGTTCACTTTATTTGGCTTGATGTTTGGCTTGGGTTTTTTTTTTTTTGTCTTAATAAAAGCAAATTATGTGTCTTGATGCTGTTAAGGAAGATTGTATGACAGACAAATGTCTGGTTAGATGCACTCCACACTTGATCACTTATAGGCATGGGTTGTGTTCTAATACACAAAAATACACTAAATGGGACCATAGAGTAGTTTTCATGAAATAATAAGTCATACTTGAGCCATTCAGTGTTAAATACATGTTTATTAAAACAGCTCAATGTTACCTAATTGAAGATTATCTCTCTCACAATTTTATAGTGCACAGTGGTGTCATCGTTAGCATGTCCACCTCACAGCAAGAAGGTCCTGGGCTTGAGTCCTCAGCTTGGGTGTTTCTGTGTAGGGTTTTCATATTCTCCCCATGCTTGCATGGGTTTCCTCCAAATACTCCGGTTTCCTTCGACAGTCCAGAGATATGCACATTAGGCTAATTGACTCTTCCAAATTGCCCATAGGTGTGAGTGTGAGTGTGAGTGGGTGTGTTGGCCCTGTGATAGTCTGGCGAGCTGTTCATGGTGTACCCTGCCTTCACCCTGTGTCGGCTGAGATAGGCTCCAGCCTTCCCACAACCCTAATAGGATTAAGAGGTTTGGCAAATGAGTGAGTGAGTGATTCAACACACACTACATAGAAGTCACACCATCTGCAAAGCACATATCAATAAAACCAATAGAACATCTGTGCACAAAGGCAGACATTCACAAAATAGTGTTAGTTTAGGCTTGGGAAGCTCAGATTTGGATCACTTAATTATTGGGCTCTAGAAGCTTGGTGTATAGCATCATCCCAAGTAATGTCTCACTGTCCGGTGAATATAATGCATTGTGAGTCTATGCAAAACACACATGTTTTAAATTAGGTCATCATGGCAATGCTATTATATCTGAACAATGTTATAGTAGAACTCGAGAGACTTATTTAACACAGATAATGTAATGGCTTAAATATCTAAAGTCCTGTGATAAAATATTTTTAAAACATTTTAAATGTCTTATACACCCATTTATGCCCAAGTCTTTTAAAAGACAGTTTTTAATAGTGATGGTTTAATGATGCTTTTTGAAATCCCTTTAATCAAAAGGTAATTTATAGATACATAAACAGGAAAACTATGGTAACTTAAATATTTGTGCTAAGCTGAAAAGACTCTCAGAACACATGAAATGCCAAACCTTAAGGCATAATAGAAGAAGTCCACATAGACTTTGACTCCTGTTAGCCAAAATCAATAACCTAATTAAAACTTAAGACTGGAAAAAGACCAGGCAAATTTTTATTCATTTATCATTCATTTGCAGCACGTCTGCCTCACAGCAAGAAGGCCTGGGTTCGACTTCCGGGCTCGGGTGTTTCTGTGTGGAGTTTGCATGTTTTCCCTGTGCTTCCAAATCACCTCTAGGTGTGAGTGTGAATGGTTGTGTGAGTGTTGGCCCTGCAATGGCCAGGTGAGCTGCCCAGGGTGTATCCCACCCTCACCCAGAGTCGGCTGAGATGGGCGCCAGCCTCCCCGTGACCCTAATCAGGATTAAGCGGCTTGGAAAATTAATGATTGAATGAATGAATGAATAAATATTCAATTGCTGAACCGCTCAATTCTATTAAACAAAATGGTTTCAGGAAGGCCGGAGCCTATCTCAACCAACCCTGGACAAAAGCAAGGTACATCCTGAACAGCTTGCTAGTCTATTGCAGGGCCAACACACACACAACTATTCACACTCACACTTGCACCTAGGGGCAATTTGGAACAGCCAATTAGCCTAATGCACATGTCTTTGGACTGTGGGAGGAAACCAGAGTGCCAGGAGGAAACCCACTAAAAACACAGGGACAGCATGCAAACTGCACACAAACACACCCTCGCTAGCACAGGACTCGTGCCCACGACCTTCTTGCTGTGAGGCATACGAGTGAGCCAATACCTCATCGTGCACCACCAAGTAAAATTTCTTGTTCCAATCCTTCATTGTCCACTCTTTGTTATAGAGTACATTAACGTCCAAATAGAGTATAGTAATAATGTTTTTCTTTTTGTCATAGGGCACCAACTTCAGAAGTGGAGCTGTGCATGTGCACATAATTCATCCATACATAGTGCTTTCAAAATAGTGGTAATACATGTTTATTATAGGTATGAATGGGATAATTTAACATTTAACACTCACATTATAGCACTGCTAGACATTTACATTTGCAGCATTTCACAGACGTCTTATCCAGAGCGACTTACAATTATCATTTTTATACAATTGAGCAATTGAGGGTTAGGGGCCTTGCTCAAGGGCCCATCAGTGGTGAGAGTGGGGACTGAACTGCTGACCTTCGGATCAGTGACCCATGGCCTTTAACCACTAAGCCACCACCGTCAACCACGCCATTTTAAAAGCATGTTATTATTACAGCTAAGACTCCTACAAGAACTAACCATCTGATGTGGGTCTTCCCTAAAATATTGCACAAACTGTTTACAATGGTTTTATATGTTGTAAACTTTTCCCTTCACTGGAACTAAGGGGTGGCAAGATGGCATAGTGGTTAGCATGACTGCCTCACAGCAAGAAAGTCCTGGGTTCGAATCCCAGGATTGGTGGAGGCGTTTCTGTGTGGCTTTTGCATGTTCTCCCCATGCTTGAGTGGGTTGTCTCCAGGTACTCCGGTTTCCTCCCACAGTCCGAACACATGCCCGTTAGGCTACTTGTGTATTCCAATTTGCTCCTAGGTGTGAGTGTAAGTGTGAATGGTTGTGTGTATGTTGGTCCTGCCTTGTGGTGGACTGGAAAGCTGTTCAGGGTGTATCCCGGCTTTGACCAGTGTTCCTCTAACCATAATAGGATTAAGCGATTCAGCAAATGAATGAATAAATGGCAGTAAGGGGTCCAAGCAACACAGCTTTGCACAAAGTGACACCCATTAAGACTTAGTTTGCAAAGGTTGGATTAAGTGACCTGCACAGACACACCAGGCCTTCTCGTCCACCATCACTGCTTGACCTCACTAATGCTCTTGCGAATGAATGATAAGCCAACAGCTACAATTCAGAATCTAGTGGAAACCCTTCTCAGAAGAATGGAAAAGGGGCATTTAATCCATATCAGTGGTCATAGTTTTGGAATTGAATGTTTAGCAAGCTTATCTTATAGTTGTTTGGCATACACATTCTTTATTTGAGTCTAAAGTCAGAGGCTCCCAAAATATTTGCATTCAGCGCAATGCAGTCATGGGGTTCATGTAATCAAACACACATGAGAAATCAGAATGCTGGGGAAAATGCAATCTTAATGACTTTGACCATAGTTCAGCCGTTGTTGCCAGATTGACTTGTTTGAGTATTTCAGAACGTTCTGATATCTTGAGAGCTCTACTTCTGTTAGCCAAGAACAGGAATCAGAGGTTACAGTGGGCTCTGGCTCACCAAAACTGGACAGTTGACGATTGGCAAAAAAAAAAAGACGAGGAGAAGTGTTCTCAACTTTCAAATGTACCGTTTCAATGCACAAACCTCATTCTCTCACTCATTTGCTGAACCGCTTAATCCTACTACTAGGGTTGCGCTGAGGCTGAAGCCTATCTCAGCCGACACTGGGTGAAGGCAGGATGCACCCTAAACTGCTTGCAAGTCCATTGCAAGGCCGACACACAACTATTCACACTCACATCCACACCTGGGGCAATTTGGAACAGCCAGTTAGCATAATGTGTATGTCTTTGGAAGGTAAGAGGACACTGGAGTACCCAGAGAAAACCCACACAAACACAGGGAGACCATACACCCTGAACAGCTCGCCAGACCATCACAGGTCCAACATACACACAAAACCACTCACACTCACACCTAGGGGCAATTTGGAACAACCAATTAGCATAATGTGCATGTCTTTAGACTGTGGGAGGAAACCGGACTACCCAGAGGAAACCCATGCAAGCACAGGGAGACCACACACCCAGCGGAAATATACAAACTCCACATAGAAATGCCTGAGCTTGGGACACGAACCCAGAACCTTCTTGCTGTGAGCTGAATGTGGTAACCACTCACCACCATGTTGCCCTCAGTGTAAAAACCTACATAATGGTAATGTGAAAACTAGTTAATGGATGCTATTTCCAACATTGTGTTAGTGGCTGTGCTTCATGGACCTCTGGAGGTCCATGGGCCCCATTTTAAGAACCAATGTTGTATAGAATTTTGGTGAACTAAGATCAGTACGACATCTTCAGTGAATTCAATTAAGTTTGCTGATCAAAGAATATAAATATGGCATTTCTTAAGAGATATGATTTAAGGAATGTTCTTGATAGCAGTTGCCAAAAATTTACATTTTCATAATGTTTTAATATTAAAAAATAAAATCATAATTGCAACTGCAGACCAAATAAGGATAAGCCTCTAGTGCTTCGAAGATCTACTGGTTCTCTCAAGTGTTTGTCTAACTTACCTCAAAACCATGAAAATCTCCTTGCTATCATCACTCTTGTTGGTGCACTGGTGCACTTTGAGGCTGTGCAGGGAGGCTGGAGCCTATCTCAGTCATCTCTGGGCAAAGACAGGGTACAACCTGAACAGCTCACATGTCCACTGCAGGGCCAACACATACACAACCATTTACACTCCCATCTGGGGGCAATTTGGAACAGCCAGTTCTTCGTTGAGCTTGGGACTCGAATCCAGGACCTATTGGAAATAGATGTGATTACCACTATGCTACGCTGCCCTGCAAAAATGATTTATTCTGCTTAAAATATGTATAGTACAAAATAACTGTAAATTGCAGCAAAGATCATGTATATGTACTGTTTAATTTGACAATGATTGGTGGATATACGTTACACATTATGGCATTATGTGTAGTATACTAAACCATATGAACGCTCTTGTTCTTTGGTTTATTTTTATGTAAGACAGCATTGTCAGCATCTTGTTAGAGTTTCGAATCAGTGAGCAAAGAATTTAGTCTGTGTATTGCTTCAGACTATTTCTGCTAGATTTATTATAATATTTTCAGCTTTTCAACTGTTGCAATCAATATGGCATCCAATAATAATGATGTTAGGATTTGTAAAGATTGTTATAGAAAATGCTCTTCATTATTTGCAGTGGACTTTTAGTCCAGATTTGAATATTGAATTAGGCATAATTTTAAGACAGAAACAGTTATTGTGAAGTTTGCAGCTATAATTCTGACTACTGATTAGCTTATAGAGCAAAACAAGATATTTATAGCCTGATTACAAGTCTAAGCAGAGTGATTTGCATCTACTGTTACTTGATATCCGCAAATCGACCAATTGACCAAAAATATAGTACTATTGACCAGAAATATAGTAAAACTAGGTGCGTTCCTTATGTTCCCCTAGAATCGGTGCACTGCAGGGAAGGTTCAGGTCTGTACTTTAACACGGATTGAAGCATGCACAGATGGGATACCCACGCCATAAATATGCATAAAGACGGCGTGAAACCGAAATCATCCTCTCGGTGTTTCCCCCTCAGGAGTCGGGTAACATGAAGCTCGCTTTAACTGGTACGGTACCACCGGTACGCACCAGACGCGTGCGCGCGACATCATTTAGCACCAAAAACAACTGTATTATCATTTTTAGGAATCATTTAATACGTTTGATATGAAATTAAAAATCACATATCAGTGCCACAAACTTGCTGTATATGTGCACTGAATAGGTCACAAGTGGATCAGGGTTGTTGGGGGTTGGTAGGTGGCACGATGGCGCGCGCACTGCTTGTTGGAGCAGATGTCCATCTGGCGCGCATTAATGGCTCGTGCCGAGCGCGTGAGAACGGTATCTATTAGAAATAACAACGTTGCCAGCGATTAACGGTTTCGGTCTTGCATGCGTGTGATTACAAAAAGGCGCATGCTTAGTAAGACGAAATGATCGTTTAATTTATATGCGCTCTATAATAACCGTGATGCAGGCGTTCTTGCTACACCTGTAGATGTTATTGGATGAGATTTGGAATAATGCATGTGCGTTCTTGTTGGAGAGGACATGCAATATACTTATCTTTGATTGATCATTCAGCATACAAGCAAGTTCTATACGGTATCTACTATCGAGGCATGTTGTTGGCTCATAAAAACCCCTGTCATGTCTTCAAACCACTTTCCCTTCCCCCAACCCCCCAAATCACATTGTTTGTAGATAGCAAAACGTCACCACACAAACAACTTCAGCCAATCAGAATTGTTGCAAAGTGTTTATACCAACGCCTAATACGTATATGCATCTGGCGTGGCTTGGGTAGCTGAATGTTTGGAACTCAATATACTTGACCCATGTCCCAGGACATATGACATAGCAGTCATAGCTAAGTTAAACCTATAACTGTGCAGTTTCATATTAATACCATAAAAAGCACAGCTGTTAAAAATGCAGCACTTGTTTTTTTTTTGTTTTGTTGTTTTTTGTTTTTTGAAATTATTTTTTTGATCACACGCTTATTAATAAACAACTGTAAACTAAAGACTTGCCTAGGCCAGGATTCTATCTTGTCAAGCCAAATAGGTTTAAGGTCCTTTTTTTATATAGTGGCATAAAAATAGACATTTAATTTAAAGAGTATGGCAAATATTTGACCAAATAATAATAATAATAATAATAATAATAATAATAATAATAATAATAATAATAATATTAAAGCTTCTGCTTTTAAAAGAAACTGCACAAGTAAACTGGATATAGGTCATATGAAATTCATGTCAACATGAGGAAAAAGAACAATTAACAAATTATAATACAGTTTCAAAAGTTGCTTTTGAAAAATGAGGAAAAAAGTGGGGAAAAAGGAATATAAGCACTATATGTGAATAAGATAGTGTAGTGTGTAGTGGTTAGCACATACACCTCACAGCAAGAAAGTGCTGGGTTCGAGTCCCAGGCTTGGCAATGGTGTTTCTGTCTTTCGTGTTCTTCCTGTGCTTGCGTGGGTTTCCTCCGGGTACTCCGGTTTCCTCCCACAGTCCAAACACATGCACATTAGACTGTTCCGAATTGCCTCTAGGTGTGTGTGTGTGTGTGTGTGTGTGTGTGTGTGTGTGTGTGTGTGTGTGTGTGTGTGTGTTGACCCTGCTGAAGTGGCGAGCTGTTGTACCCCGCCTTTGCCTCGTGTTGGCTGAGATAGGCTCCAGCCTCCCCGTGACACTAGTAGGATGAAGCGATTCATCAAATGAGTGAGTATATGTGAATAATTCCACTATATGTCAAAATGTGTGAAACATAAAGGGAAGCGTCTAAATACCACATGCATATTTCACATCATGTGACGTCAAGTGAGTTTTTAAGGGGTCAGTCTTTCACACTAGGTATGATTTATTATAAATCAACGTGTGCACATTAAATATTACAATGCTAAACAAAACAAAACAAACAAACAGCAAAAAAAAAAACCTTATAGAAAACCATCGAAATGATACAGTCACACAATCATACGGTCCAAAAGCCCGGCGCGTGCCACCAGTTCAGATTAAAACTCAACCATCCGTCAGCAGATGGCTGTGAAAAAGCGCGCGGGGTCTCTTCCAGCGTCACCCTCCTCCTTAACCCTGAGCCACAATAGATTCGGGACACTCCCCCTGACGCTCACGGGTGCTATATAAGACAGGGCTCCTGTCTCAACAACTCCAAACCATCCTCGACTTTACACGAGCTCGCATCTAAAGGAAACATGACTCCCAACATCGTTACTGACTCCAATTACTCCTTCAGCTCCAGAATGACTGTGGCTCAGAGGAAAGAGGCAAACGAGCTGAGAAAGGTGAACACTAGCTCTGTTTCTAAATTTCAACATTACCACGAAGGCCATTAATTCTGTCAACCTTATTTTCATTACATGTCATTAATGTTTTTGCATTGTTCTCTGTTTTTATTGCAGACTCTCAAACCTCTGATGGAGAAAAGAAGGCGCGCGCGCATCAATGAGAGCCTCAACAAGTTAAAGGAGCTGATTGTTCCTCTGGTTGGCAAAGATGTAAGCAGATCTATTTCAAAGTGAAAATTCCTACATATACATATTTATATATAAGGATGGCATCCTAATGTTTCCCTCTATTTTTATTAGACTTCTCGCTACTCAAAGCTGGAGAAAGCTGATATCTTGGAAATGACCGTCAGGTTCCTCAGAGAACTTCCATCTTCACCAGTCAAAGGTAATACCGCGCGTGCACCTGATATTATCCTCTCTCTCTCTCGCTCTCTCTCTCTCTCTCTCTCTCTCTCTCTCTCTCTCTCTCTCTCTCTCTCTCTCTCTCTCTC
>JBCNYH010000012.1:13372878-13386268 GCA_039654325.1 Tandanus tandanus | reverse complement strand
TTGTCACCGGTTCTGTTCATAATTTTTATGGATAGAATTTCTAGGCGCAGCCAAGGTGTTGAGGGGTTCTGGTTTGGAGGCATTAGGATCTCATCTCTGCTTTTTGCGGATGACGTTGTCCTATTGGCTTCATCGAGCTGGGAACACCAGCTCTCACTGGAGCGATTCGCAGCTGAGTGTGAAGAAACTGGGATGAGAATCAGCACCTCCACGTCCGAGGCCATTGTTCTCATCCAGAAAAGGGTGGAATGCCCCCTCCGGGTCTGGAATGAGGTCTTGCCCCAAGTGGAGGAGTTCAAGTATATCGGGGTCTTGTTCACGAGTGAGAGAAGAATGGAACGGGAGATCGACAGGTGGATCGGTGCAGCCTCTGCTGTAAAGTGGAGCTTGTACCGGTCCGTCATGGTGAAGAGGGAGCTGAGCTGGAAGGCAAAGCTCTCAATTTACCAGTCGATCTATGTTCCAACCCTCACCTATGAGCTTTGGATAGTGACCGAAAGAACAAGGTTGCGAATACAAGCGGCTGAAATGAGCTTCCTTCACAGGGTGGCAGTGCTCCCCCTTAGATATGAGAAGTTCTGTCATCCTGGAGGAGCTCAGAGTAGAACCGCTACTCCTCCACATTTTGAGGAGCCAGTTGAGGTGGCTCGGGTATCTGATTAGAATGCCTCCCGAACGCCTCCCTATTGTGGTGTTTCAGGCATGTTCAACCGGGAAGAGACCCTGAGGTCAACCCAGAACACGCTGGAAGGACTATGTCTCTCAGCTGGTCTGGGAACGCCTTGGCGTCCCAAGAGAAAAGCTGGAGGAAGTGGCTGGTACAGAGGGATGTCTGGACCTCACTGCTTAGGCTGCTGCCCCACGACCCGACCCTGGAACAATCGGAAGAAGATGAGATGAGATATTCAGAAATTGTCTGTATGTAAACTATATATATATATAATGTAACATTTGCTGAATTCAGTTTACTCTCAGCACTTTTGCAAAGTAGCAGAAAACACCCCTCCCCCATGTCATCTGATTCAGCGTGCTCAATAATCCTCACCCCCACTTCCTCAGTACACCAGCTCATTGTTAAAAGTGTTTGAAAATATTTTGTTTCAGTTAAACATAAGCTTTAACACTCATTCTTACTACGTATGTATTTAGGAAATAATATAATTCTACCACTTTTACCAACAGATGGATGCAAGGACATTTATTTAAAAACAACAGATTATTAAAGAATAACACTTAAAAGGCAGAATAAATGCTTGGTGATTTAAAAAAAAATAAAACTATTCTACTACATTCTAATTTTGTTGGTTAACTGGAACAGATCTGCGTTTTCTTATATCACATACTGGGAATACCTAAGACAAGAGAGAATAAATGAGAGTGAGGTCATGTTAGAATGAGGCATGAAAGATTTTTACCTGAGAAAAGGGTAGATCAAGTATGGGGTAGGCGGCACAGTGGCGTAATGGTTAGCACATCGGCCTCTCAGCGAGAAGGTCCTGGGCTCGGCGAGGGAATTTTTATATGGTGTTTGCATGCTCTCCCAGTGCTTGTGTGGGTTTGCTCTGGGTACTAAGGTTTCCTCCCACAGTGCAAATATATGCACATTAGAGAAATTGGCTGTTCCAAATTGCCTTTAGGTGTGAATGGTTGCGTGTGTGTTGGCCCTACAATGGTCTGGTAAGCTTTTCGGGGTGTACCACACCATGTGCCCAGTGTCAGGTGAGATAGGCTCCATTCAGTGTTCCCTCAGCACCTCCCGCTTCCCTGCAACCAGAATCAAGTGGTGTGGCAAATTAATGTATTTTTGATTATTTGTCATTAACCCTAGTAGGATTAATCGGTTCGGCAAATGAATGAATGGATGAATGAATGAATGAATGAATGAATGAATGAATGAATGAACGCATGAATAAACTCCTGCCATAACCTTTTATAAGAAAACAAGCATGTGTGTTGTGTATATACTTTACCTACTGAGAAAACAATATGCAAAAGCACTGGACGGGATTTATGTTTAAGATAATAACTGAATTTTAAATGCTTGTCTGGAAATATATAGTGCAGAGTATTTCAAGCCAAGTATGATTTTCAGACTTCTTTGTGGCATATGTATCATAAGCCAAGGTTTCATAGTTTGTAAGGAAAAACAATATGACCTGAAATGACAGAATAATCATTGTGATTATAAAGGGTGCAAAGTTATATATTTTAAGTAAAGCATTTTATTAATAGGTATATTATTTCATTTATGTCATGCATTGGGGCTAATTAAGATATTATGATAAGGCTAAAGTTGATTATAGTACTAAAGAAGCAAAAATGTGGCAAAAATCAAATAGACTGGAGCCTTCAGATGAGTCCTGAGCACTAAAGCACTGTGCGTCGCTTTCTTCCCATGCATCAACGCGTGACTGGTGTATGAATGTATGGTTTCATGCACACAATGAAAAAGGATTGGGCTTTAACGACATGTCTGCGTGCTTTTCACTCATCACACATGCTCACCTCTAGGAAACATCCAACCTTATCATTCCCAAACCCTGGACAAAACCAGCTCGCTCTCACAGATGGGGTACCGACGCTAAACGCGTTTGCGAGGACAAAAGAAACTCCAACCGAATGCAATTCATGCAAAAAAAAAAAAAAAAGTTCTCGAGTGCACAGTTCTGTGCCCGCGTCGAGTGGCTCGTGCGGCCGGTAATTAAGGAGCCCTCGGGGAATTGGGGCGCGTGCGGAGCGCGCATTGGTTACTTGCTCTTGAGAGGAAGAAACTCTGTCGCTCCCTTGTGTTCGCTGGTGCAATTCTACTCACTTCTTAAAGTAAAGACTACATTTAAAACATAGTTTTTATAAAGAAATTATATTTTATTGCGCGCAGATTGCGCATAAAGGAATGCGCAGACCAACACTAAACATGCATGCTGTGTATTCTGCATACACTAGACTACTAAAATATTCCCAATATTTCCAATGGGTTTTTTTTCTAGACATGAAGATAATAAACACGCCTCGCTTTGTCCCAGCCCAACCCGTCATTCATCAATAATTGGCGTAAAGTTCCCAAGCTAACTCCCAACCAATCAGCACGCGCAAAACACCAAGAAACGCTTCTTCTTTTGTCTGATCATCTGTAATCCAAATCCACTGGTGACAGGCTTACAGATGGGACACTGACGCCAAATATATTTTCAAAAGCAAAAAAAGTGCATGCACGCAAAAAACCCATTCGTGGATAGAGCGTACATAGGCACGAGCATTGCGCACAAGGAGGGAGGGGGTGGAGAGTTAACCAGGAGGCCATCTGGTCTCCTCGCCATTACGCGTGCTGGACGCGTGGCTCCCGTGGGGATGCACGGGTTACAAACTGAAAATATTTCCTTGTGTGCACCACACAAAGACCTCATACATGCTTCAGAGTTGATGCAAACATTATATTCCTAAACACGACAGTTTTTAGCCGTGCGTCGTAGCCAGGATACCCAAAACGCACAGATTTCCTTCTTTTACGCGTAAAAATGCACAACATCTGTATGTTACATGTTGGAAACACATTTTCGAGACCTTTAATAACATGGATTAGTGGAATCCTTGAACAATGTATAAGCCAAAAACGCTATCCAACCCCCTCAACACACCCCATATCCCTCCATGGGTGCAGGTGAACACTTACGTCATCGCATGAACACGTCAGGGGAAAAAAAACTATTGTTGATCAAATTTTACAAGCAGATGTGCCTTAAAATGGCTTGGCTTGGGGATCTGTGCTTGCAATTTAATTATCGATACTCAACATACCCACCCCATTTTATTCATCTATTCCTTGTGCTCCCTCCTTTATGTCTGTCACCTTTCTACATAAGATAAAGTATATTTTTTATTACACACTATTAACAATATGTTTAATAGTTGTATATTATTGTCATATTGCATATTATATTATGATATATACATAGATAATTGTATTATATATAATTATAATTCTACTAATATTATATAATAATAACAACAACAACAATAATAATATTATATATTGTTACTATATTAGGTCTCATCACGTGACAGTGAAATAGCCTTTACTACTGTTAAAAACTCACAGATATAGATTGCACATCATTACAATAACAGATGGTTAATAAAAATCATTTGCCATAAAAAAACCCACATCATAACTGCTTTCTGGATTCAGAAGTAATCATGTAGAATGCTTTTGATTCAAATGTTTTGATGTTTTAATATTTGAAGAACCATATAGCGCTGAATATTATCTTAATATAATAACATCAATAAGAGTACGCTGTACACATAATTTAATGTCACGTGATCACGTGCACAGATTTTGAAACGCCACCTTATTGTTCTGCATCTCTAAACTTTATTGTTAGCGCGCGCGCGTGGCTTGTGGTGGGCGTTCCCATGACGCGGTGAGCGTGGATAAATAGCGCGCGCAGTACACCGCTCCGGCAGAAATCCCTCTTCGCAAGAACAAAGTGAGATCTCTGCAAGAACCAGCAATGACTCCGGCTGTGTCTTTCGTGCCTCGCGGTGCCAGCACGGTGGCCATGAGAAAAGAGGCCATGGAGCTGCGAAAAACGCTCAAACCTCTGATGGAGAAGCGCAGACGAGCGCGCATCAACGACTCCCTGAACCAGCTGAAAACACTCATCCTTCCTCTGATGGGAAAAGATGTGAGTAAAAGTTCATCTTGCATTTATAAACGCACCCGCATTTTTATGCATATAACGAGTTTGACGTCTTTTGCACCTTAAACTCACGTTTCTTTTGCTTTTTCTGTTTCAGAACTGTCGCTACTCCAAGCTTGAGAAAGCAGACATTCTGGAAATGACAGTCAAGTTCCTCGCCGATGTCCCAAAAACTCCTACAAATGGTGCGCGCTCTTGTTCTTTCCTTTCCTTCCTTATCTTTTTATTATTATTATTATTATTATTATTATTTGAAATCTTCTCTATTGTCACGAAGACCTGAAAACTAACATGCACGCTTTTTTTGCGTCCTCAGATGCTCCAGTGAGTTATAGAGAGGGTTATGAAGCGTGCCTGCAGCGGGTCTCTGCGCTCCTCCCGCGCACGAGCCTCGACCGCGAGAACGGCGCGCGCGTGCACGACTTCATCCAGCAGTCCCTGCGCACAAGCTCGCCGCCAGCCTGCCGCACATGCAGCCCTCGCACCCCCAGCACGCTCTCGCCGATCCAGCACGAGCGGCTCTTCAGTCGGAAATGGATAGACATCACCCGGAGGGAAACACCGGACGGAGCTCAGGATGCGCCTCCAGCCGCCGCCGCCGCTCAGCCCGTGTGGAGACCGTGGTAGCCCGTCGTGGAAGCTGCGGGAAACTTCTGGTGCGCATGTTATATAGTGTATGTACATAACCAGCCTGGAGACGAGCTGCGGCCTACACGTGGGCAGCTTATCCATGGCGCACTGACTACTCAAGCCGAGTGGGTTTTCTTGAGTATTGTATACTTGCTGTTCGCTTTGTCAGAATTGTCTTGTTTGGAACTGTCGGTTCGTTTCTTAGAGATCCTGCGCGTGACGTGTAAATATGGCGGTTGTTCGCTTTGGGGTTGACCGGGTGAGGGTTGGAGGAAACGCCTGTAAGACCCTGTGGGTTGTTCAGTGTAAGAGATGTGCTCTGCCTCTTCAGTATTCTGGCTTTTATACAGATTACTTCATTTGTAAGCACATTGTGTTTTAAAGTCTCAATTTGATGAGACGTGCTATTTATTTATTTGTTTATTGTTTACCTGTAAACATGTGATGTGTTAAAGTCTCAATTTTCAGAGACATGCTATTTATGTATTTGTTTATTGTTTACCTGTAAACATGTGATGTGTTACCCAGTCTCACTTTTCAGAGACGTGCTATTTATTTATTTATTTGTTTATTGTTTACCTGTAAACATGTGATGTGTTAAACAGTCTCAATTTTGAGAGACGTGCTATTTATTTATGTATTTGTAAACACGTTGTGATGTGTTATGCAGTCTCAATTTTAAGAGACGTTATTTATTTATTTATTGTTTACCTGTAAACATGTGAAGTGTTATATAGTCTCAATTCTGAGAGATGGTTTGTTTGTTTGTTTGTTTGTTTTATTTATTTATTTAGGTTTACTTGTAAACACGCTCTGGTGTGTTATAGTAGTCTTTTTTTTGAGACATTATTTATTTTTTGTTAACTTGTAAACACGCTGTGATGTGTTATACACTCTCACTTTTCAGAGACGTGTTATTTATTTATTTACTTTTTTAACTTGTAAACACATTGTAGTGTGTTAAATAGTCTCAATTTTTGAGATGTGTTATTTATTTTTTGATTGATTCATTTATTCTTGGTTTATTTGTAAACATAATGATGTGATTTCTTCGAATGTCTGTTTTTCGACCAGATACAGTATTGCTTTTGTTTTAATATATAATTATTCTGTACTTTTAAATAAAAGAA
This sequence comes from Tandanus tandanus, assembly GCA_039654325.1. NCBI lineage: Eukaryota > Metazoa > Chordata > Actinopteri > Siluriformes > Plotosidae > Tandanus > Tandanus tandanus. The sequence continues at coordinate 13,379,808 of JBCNYH010000012.1, read as the reverse complement.
ATGGGCAATCCAAATGTTTTGTCTGTATTCATTCGAATTAAAAACAAATTTTGAAAGTTACTGAAATCAGACAGATTTAACATAGAAATGAAGGACTGGATTAATGTGATGCTTTAGGTTACTTGCCTGAAATACACCAGACTAAAATTCACCAGAGTAAAAATACACCAGGCTATAAGCTATAATAAAGCTGGGCCTATAATATACTTGATCATTACTATTATAGAGAAACACAAGGGTGAAGCAGAATTGCACGACGGGTAGTGAAAGACATTCCATTTTGAGGTTGATTTGGTTGATTACATCTCATCTCTCCCCCCCCAAAAAAAAAAAAATAGTTTTTCTACCAACAGCAAAATAAGTGTATTGCAGTCAGTTTTAGTCTTCATTTTGGATTATACACTACTGTATTTCAGTATGACTTCCTTAGTGCACTAACCATGAGTTACTTCAAAAAAGAAAGTGGGCTGATTATTCGTGCGACGGTCTCTGCTGCCACCGTGTGGTGAAATTTATTTACTCACATTTGAATTAGATGGCTTCTGCTTTTATCAGATAAAAACAGACAAACTAAATATTAAAAATCCTGGTAAAAAGAAAGCAAAATGCACACTACTTTGGATAAAATATCGCCTTATATCTTAAATCACATCTGATTACTGATTGTAGGCTCTTTTTAATAGGAAAACTTCTACACCAGGCTTCTTGCAAAAAATACATTAAGCCACAACACTATTCATATAGTTTATAATAACATGGTGATAAGATACATGGTGGTGTAGTGGTTAGCACATCTGCCTCACAGCAAGAAGGACCTGGGTTCGAGTTCCAGGCTCGGTGAGGGCGTTTCTGTGTGGGCTTTGCATGTTGTCCCCGTGCTTATGTGGGTTCCCTCTGGGTACACCGGTTTCCTCCCACAGTCCAAAGATATGCACATCAGGCTAATTGACTGTTCCAAATTGCAAGTGTGAGTATGAGTGTGTGTGTTTTGGCCCTGTGATGGTCGGGCGACTTGTTCAGGGTGTTCACCCAGTGTTGGCTGAGATAGGTTCCAGCCTTCCTGCGACTCTGGGATTAAGCGGTTACTGATATTTCAGTATGGTTATATATAGTTTCAGAATGACGTTGTGGCTGATTTTCATTATATTTCTAAGAGATAACACTGTATTTCATGTTTATTTACTAGAGCTGGGCAGTGAATAGGATCCTTTAAGTGTTTCTTATAAAGTTTTTTGGGGAAAAAAAGGAATACACACATTTATTTAAAAGAAAAAGCGTGTGATAAAGTGGCCTATAGAAAGATGTGTATTGTTCACCAGATTGTTTAATAATGTAGCATATGTTAGTTCCAGTGTAGAACCAGATATCCGGTGAATCGATTCACCTTCTTAAGCTACGAGTCATTCTGTTCCGGACAGCAGGGCTGCACACACACCACCCATCATGTCTGCTCCTAATTCCCAATCATCATCATCCTCACCGTCCATTCAGATCTGCAGGTAAGATGAAATCAGGCTTTTTTTACTCAGTACTATGTAAAGACTCCATCCCTTCATCTTATACTGTAGCGTCGCAACACGTCGCGGGCGCGCGCGCGCGGCCCCGATAATCCCAGTGTTTAGCTATAACACACAGATCCTCTATCATTTCAGTGTCCTCTAACACCTCTACTGCGCTCTATGGACTGATATAATCATTTTCATTCAATTTATTCTTACAATAATAATAATAATAAATAACAATAATAATAATAATGTGTTTATATGCAGTCTCGGGTTCATTTCAGCGCCTCTTGTTTTACCGGGTAGATACTGTGTATATATATATATGTAACATGTGATGACCTCCACACACATGATGCTGGAAACGTACTTATTATTCCAGCTGATAAATAACCCACAAGGTTATTCAGAGGTCATCACAGCTAGAGCAGGACACTGAATAGCAACAGTGCATCCCGGGAAATAAAAATCTAAATGTTTATATCGCTCGAGCGTGTTGAGATGTGTACAAAAAAGGACAGCATGAGGATGTTAAAAGTCTGTCTTTTGTCTGTTTGTGTTTCGGTATATTCTTTTTTTGGGGGAAAAACACTAGACGAAGTATCATACGCGTCCAATGAAGCGACTGAATCTAAAAATGTCATAATTTTAGAAAAGAAAAGGCCTTTAGAAATTAGTTAGCACGTTTTTACCGGCCATCCTCTTCTCAGTCTGGTTTAATCCCTCTAGTGATAGTAAGATGCAACTACACTCGTTATAGACGTAAGTGCCACGTCATCACGCAAACTTCCGGCTGAATCCCAAATCGGCCTGCATGTAAATGAGCTACATCGGGTTTATAGTGAAGGCTCTTGAGGCCTATGTAGTGCACAGAAATACCAAATACAGAGTAATTTAGGATTGTCAGTGTTTATAATAATGCTTCGACTTCCCGGACAGGTCATGGTGAGGCGTCTCGCGCTGGTCACCTGTAGGTATGTAAACTTGTTTAAAGCCCACACATGGACACGAGCACACGTAGGCGCGGCTTGTTGCTATGGTTACCGTGCTAAACTATGCGGAAGTAAGAGACTTGGATGAAACGACATTGGCTACAGGAAAGGTGTCTCTCTGATATACCTTAATGCTACTTGGGGGGGGGGGCTGGAGCCTATCTCTGCCACCGCAGGGCGAAGGCGGAGTACACCCTGAACAGCTCGCCCGACCATCTCAAGTCCAAAATACACACAACCACTCACACTCACTCACACCTATTTTGGAAGAGCGAATTAGCCTAATGTGCATGTCTTGCACAATGTCTTGCCTAATGTGCATGACTTTGGGAGGAAACCGGAGTACCAGAGGAAACCCACACAAGCATGGGGAGAACATACAAACTCCACACAGAAACGCCTGAGCCTGGGACTCGAACCCAGGACCTTCTTACTGTAAGACGGACATGCTAGCCATTACGCCACTGTGCTGCTCCTCTGTCTAAACCTTTTTATTTGTAATGTTTTTTTTTTTTTTTTTAAGGAGAACTAATAGACCTACACTACCTTGTTGATGTCTTAACGCAGTCTAACTTAATCCTACTATGGTTGCTATTTAATCCAGCTCTGGGTGATGGCAGGGTACACCCTGAACAGCTTGCCAGTCCATCGCAGCACCAACGTACACACACAACCAATCACACTCACACTTGGGGGCAAATAGAACAGCCAATCAGCTTAGTGTGCATGTCTTCAGATGGTGGGAGGAAAACGGAGTACCTGGAGGAAGCCCACGCAAGCACGGGGAGTACATGCCAACTCCGCACAGAAGTGATGCCCAACTCTCACTAATGTGCATGGGGACCGAGGGCTAGTACGTCTGGTCTAATCCTACAGAAGAGCTACTGTAGCACAGACTGCTAAAACTGTTAATGCTGACTATGATAGAAAGGAGTCCGAACACACAGTACATTGCAGCTTGCTGCGTATAAAGCTGCCTAGCTGCAGTTCAGTCAGGTGGGGTTAATATTATGGCTGATCAGTGTATAATTTGCTTCTCAGTGATTGATTTCAGTAATGCTGAGTTTCTTTTGTTTCACTCATTCATTCCATTCATTTTCTGAACTGCTTAATCCTAATTAGGGTCGCGGGGAGCCATCTCAGCCGACTTTGTGCGAAGGCGTAGTACACCCTGGACAGCTCGCCAGACCATCGCAGGGCAGAAACGTGCTGACGGCAAGCCAATAGCCTACTCTTTATGAATGATAGCAATGGATCTTTTACATGCCTCTCACCACAGACAGTGAGAGACATGGCTGGCTTTTTGTCAGCAGTGATAGTGGGACTTGAATCCCCAACCTTCGGATCAGTAAGCCAGCACCCTACCACCAGGCCACCACTGCCCCAAGTTTCTTTTGTACACATGTTTGTATTGATAAAAGCCAAACAGCCATAAATTACGAAGCTCGTTCACACAATACATTTGCATTCGCGCCATAAAACTCCATAATGACCCAAGAAACCCAGAGCTGAAAACAACCGAATAATTATATTTTAAATATGCAGTTGAGCCATTACAGCATGTTGGTTCCCTTGGACGCACATTCACACTTCATCCTTTAATAGGACAAAATTCTAATTTAAAAAAAAATCATGTCTCATGTTTGACTTAATTAAATGGATTTGTTTTGGATTTTTGTCTTTCATGCGAAAGTTTCACTAATTGTTCATTAAATCTGTAATAAATCATCAGTTTTAAACTTTGTAAGTCATAATCTGTGTAGAAAATTGCAGGAACTGTAGCAAATGATAATACACTGTCTGGCCAAAAAAAAATTGTGCACTCTAATATTTTATTGGACCATCTTTAGCGTTTAATCGCCATGGCATTGTTGCTTCAGTTGGCCAGGTCGAGGCTCAGCAACATTATGTGGCATTAAAATGAAGTCAGCTGATGACTTGAATGTAAATGACCAGGTTTCACATCAGTGGACTTTTTTAAATAGTGAAAGAGTGGTTCAGGGAGCATGAGGACTCACTGGCACCCCAGAGTCCTGACCTTAACCCCAGTGAAAGTTTTCGGGATGTGCTGGAGAAGACTTTATGGAGCGGTTCAATTTTTCCATCATCAGTTTAAGATATCTGTGAAAAGTGAACCCAGCGCTGGATGGAAATAAATATTGTGATGTTGCCCAAGTTTATTGAAACAGTACCATGGAGATTACGTGTTGTAATCAAGGATAAAGCCGATCCAACAAAACACTACCAGTCACTCATTTCATTTGCCAAATCGTTTAATCCTATTATGGTCGCTCGGAGGCTGGAGCCTATCGCAGCCGACACTGGGCGAAGGCGGGGTACAACCTGAACAGCTCGCCAGACCATCGCAGGGCCAGCACACACACACACACACACACACAAACACAAACAAAACCATTCACACACATCTCACACCTAGGGGCAATTTGGAACAACCAGTTAGCCTAATGTGCACATCTTTGGATTGTGGGAGGAAACCAGAGTACACGGAGGAAAGCACGGGAAGAACGTGTAAGATAGAGGATTTCGCATGCAGTTTAGCAGCAAAGCGATTCGTGTGTTGCTGGTCACTTCCTGTGTGAATGCGGTTTGAGTCGTCTCATCTATTAACCATATATTGTTTTAACAATTCCACATCAATCCAGGCTAATGCTCAGTGTACCATTACACACCCTAATGCCTGGTACAGGTCGTCGGCTAAATAATGACTGTTTCCACAAACTTTATTGGTACACAACAGAAAACCTCCAAAGGCACATATTTATTTGGGCTGCGGACATTTTCTACACCTGCAGCTGTTGCACGGATACTGAATTCACTTACTACTGTGGATAGAAGAGATGACGTCAGAAGGATGTCCTTTTTCAAGTGTTTTTAAATACACTGGCTGTGCTGTGAGATGTGTTAGTTTTGCCTGTGTTTATTTCTGAAACATGATAAATGGTCGGATTTTACTGAAAGAAGTCCAGTGCTTCCTGCGCCATGCTCTACTCAGGTAAAATATATATAACTTATCCTCCTGTCCTGTTTTATAGTCTCGTCCTTTGATCTTTTGTGCTATATGGATATAAAATAAAAGGTTTTCGATTAAAAGTGTACATGGCTATTCAAGAGAGATTTAGCATTTTCACATCAATCAAACTCGTGATGTATGAGAAATAGAGATATACGCATCGAAGATTTTTTGTTAATGATCAACCGTCTGTGGCCATTTGTTGTGAAGCAACTCACTTCACTGGTCAGATTAGAAAATGATCTTTACAGAACCTTATTCGAGGTTGGGTGTTGATGTGTATGAATGGTGGTCTAATGAGCGCTAGATGGATTAAACATTTGCTGAAATAAGCCAGGGCGGTAAGGTGGTGTAGTGGTTAGCACGTCCGCCTCAGAGCAAGAAGGTCCTGGGTTCAAGTCCTGGACTCGGTGAGGGCATTTCTGTGTGGCGTTTGCATGTTCTCCTCGTGTTTGCATGGGTTTCCTCCGGGTACTCTGGTTTCCTCCCACAGTCCAAAAACATGCACAGTAGGCTGTTCCAAATTGACCCTAGGTGTGAGTGTGAGTGTGAATGGTTGTATGTGTGTTGCCTTGCAATGGTCTGGGGAGCCGTTCAGGGTGTTCGCCCAGTGTCACCGTGAGCCTAGTAGGAATAAGCGGTTCAGCAAATGAGTGCGTGAAACAGAAGTCTGTTATAAGATTAGTCAGGATGATATCGGGTTTCCGTTTGTTAGTGTATTGTGAGTCTGTGTTTAGCTGCTGGTGAACAGGACGATGGGAAAGGGGAGGGATGTGTGTGCCATTTGCTGGGCAAACAATTCCTTCTTCTCCACAATAAGACTGGTACAGAGAGAAAACGGACAGCACATGTAAGTCTTTTGTGAAAGTAAAACACCATATTGTACAACTGCCACAATAAAACTGTAACATTTAAGCCTAGTAGGCTAGGTTCAATCAATCAATCAATCAATCAAAAAAAAAAAAAAAACACTTATGGAGTGAGTGACCTTATGGAGTTCAGTTTTTGCCCTTAAGGTGAAATGAATTATTCTGAATGTGAATGTTGATTGTTGTGAATCGCAAATCTGGGATTTCTCGTAACATGAACACAGTGTTCTCATGTTTACATCTATGAGATACCAGGCAGTATGATAACTTAAACCCTTATATTACTCACAAACCTACTTTCAGTGTATTTACAGTGCCTTGCAAAAGTATTCACCCCCCTAGGCATTTTTCTTGTTTTGTTGCCTCACATCCTGGAATTAAAATCGATTGTTTGAAGGTTTGCATCATTTCATTTACGGAACATGCCTACATCTTTGAAGATGTGATTTTTTTTTATTGTGAAGCAAACAACAAATAGGACAAAATAACATAAAACTTCAGCGTGCATAACTATTCACCCCCCTAAAGTCAGTACT
>JBCNYH010000012.1:13354404-13365457 GCA_039654325.1 Tandanus tandanus | reverse complement strand
TGCCCATTCCTCAAGGCAAAACTGCTCCAGCTCCTTCATGTTGGATGGTTTCCACTTGTGAACAGCAATCTTCAAGTTTGACCACAGATTCTCAGTTGGATTGAGGACTGGGCTTTGACAAAGCCATTCTAACACATTTAAATGTTTCCCTTTAAACCACTTGAGTGTTGATTTAGCAGTATGTTTTGGGTCATTGTCCTGGAAGGTGAACCTCCGTCCCAGTCTCAAATCACAGGCAAATTGAAACAGGTTTTGCTCAAGAATATCACTGTATTTAGCACCATCCATCTTTCCCTCGACTTCGATCAGTTTCCCAGTCCCTGATGTTGAAAAACATCCCCACAGCATAATGCTGCCACCACCATGTTTCACTGTGGATGGTGTTCTGGGGTGATGGGATGTGTTGGGTTTACACCACACATAGCGTTTTCCTTGGTGGCTGAAAAGTTCAATTTTAGTCTCATCTGACCAGATCACCTTCCTCCATACATTTGGGGAGTCGCCCACATGCCTTTTGGCAAACTCAGAACGTGCCCTTTTATTTTGATTAAACAGATGATGTAACAATTAGATAACACACATTTCACTAATTATGTGACTTCTGAAGGTAATTGGTTGCGCCAGAACTTTTGAGGGGCTTCATAGCAAAGGGGGTGAATACATATGCACATGCCAATTTTCAGATTTTTCTTTTTAAAAATTCTTTTTTATATATATATTTTTCTCATTTCATTTCACCAACTTAGACTATTTTGTGCAGATCCATCACATAAAATTCAGATAAAAAAACATTTAAATTGCAGGTTGTAATGTAACAAAATAGGTAAAAAGCAAAGGAGGGTGAATACTTTTGCAAGGCACTGTAATAATAATCCAATAAATTGTTTGTTGTTATGGTTTGTTCAGAATGTTAAAGTAGGACACAATCTTACTTTAGGAAAAAAGAAAAAAAACAACAACAAACCTTTGTTACTTGGGGGTATAAGGTGAAATAAATTATACACGAGTCATCTGTAGAATTGAATAGAATCAAGAATAGAAATTACTTTATTTAATTTTTGCCTAGAGGTCCTCTGAAAGTGCAAAGCCAGCTCTCCTCCCTCCTTATTTTAGTTTCTGTTAAATAAGATTTTCACAATTTTTTTTCTCAATCATAACCATGGTGACTTTATTTCTCCCACAGTGGGAAAAAATACTTTAAAAATTCCCATATCCGGACCATCATGTCTTGGATCACCACCAATATCTGTTGGACTGTTAGTTGGGCTGTACCCCACCATTCGAAAATTATTAATCAAAATCTGTTCATAGCTTTTGTGAAAAGTTGCTTTCAAACAAACAAACAAAAAAAACCCAGTCAACTTACCAACATCGAAAAGAACATAACCTCCTTGGCAGAGGTAAACATCTACTTTTGATTAGAATCTGTAACAGGGTGCATAGCTTTACCGACTCACTCATTTGCCTAACTGCTTAATCCTATTAGGGTCGCGGGGAGGCTGGAGCCTATCTCAGCCGACACTAGACGAAGACAGGGTACACCCTGAACAGCTGCGGTCAGACCATCGCAGGGCCAACATACAAACACCCATTCTCACTCACACCTAGAAGCAATTTGGAACAGCCAATTAGCTTAATGTACATGTGTACATTATACAATGTACTACGCTTAACAGCGACAAGCTAGCATGCCATCTTTCTTGAGTTGTGAATGACTAGCTGTTTACTTGAAATAGATTGCTGCCACCTAGTGGAAGGATGATGAATTAGGTTTCATGGTAATGGTCGATGCAAACAATGTACGATAATCATATTCTTAAAAAGCTCTCACGGGCCACATAAAATGATTTGGCGGGCCGGGTTTGCCCTGTGGGCCTTGAGTTTGACACCTGTGACCTACAGGAACCCCCTGGAAGCACAGGGAGAACATGCAAACTCCACACAAAAAGGTCCTCGCCGGCGAACCCGGGACTCGAACCCCAGACTTTCTTGCTGTGAGGCGGACGTGCTAACCACTACTTATACGATTTGTATATAATATAACGAACTGTATTGGTTTTTCCCTCAAAAGAATGATGGGCTTTTGTATGTAGATTCATGATATATTAAATCAATTTCACTTCCAGGTTTTGAACATTACATAATATTAAGAAGTTTAAGGGGTGGAAGTGAATTCTTATGCATTCCACATGTTCTGTATGTAATGATGTGTTATGTTAATAAAGGCTACACTAAGCATAGAAGTTAGTGGAAGCATAGTAGCATAATTAGGGAAATTAGCACTTATCCATGAATGTAATAGAAAGTACAAGTACTACTTCCTGTTAAACCCTTCCCAACCATTTCCTGTGGATTTTCTACAGCAGTGTCAGTCACTGGGTTGCTTTCATTGGTCCATAACCACATGGTGTGAGTGAGGGCAGGGCCAGGCTGGATGAGAGGTATGCTAATGGTGGAGACAGTGATGATATCATAGTGTGTACTCGGTTTCATTTTATTTCATCTTAGAAACACAAGCAGCCTCTCTGTAATTCGTGACTCAGGAGTTGAACTGCTGGTACAAATGGCTCTTATTCAGCTCACCAGGTAGTTATATATTCGATTTGTCTTTATAAATTAGAGCCTATCATTATGTGCTCTCTTGTTATATGTTGTGTCTCGCAGGAGGTTTAAATAAAGTTATCTTGATTTTAAAAGCTTAATGATGTAATTAGCTGAAAAATGTCTTGGTGTTGTGAGTACGGTGGGTTCACTCTCAGCAAAAGGGGTCTTGAAACATACTCTGTACGAGTGGCGTAGTGGTTAGCACGTCCGCCTCACAGCAAGAAGGTCCCAGGTTCGGTGAGGGCATTTCTGTGTGGAGTTTACATGTTCTCTAAGTGCTTGTGTGGGTTTCCTCCAGGTACTCCGGTTTCCTCCGACAGTTCAAAGACATGCACATTAGTCTAATTGGCTGTTCCATATTGCCTCTAGGTGTGAATTGTTTATGTGTATTTTGGCCTTGTGATAGTCTCGGCGAGCTGTTAAGGGTGTACCCCGCCTTCACCCAGTGTCGGCTGAGATAGGCTCCAGCCTCCCTGTGACCGTAATAGGATTAAGTGGCTCGGCAAATAAGTGTATGTATCTTTCTAGGACAAATGTACTAAAACTATCAATGATACACATGACATGGAATTTTACAGATTAGTGACATGACAGTGTTTCCTGTTTGAAATCTACACAAACCGGTTAAGGATGCCAATCTCTATTAACAGATTACGTAGCTTCTAGGTTGCGCAACCCGGCCACCATCCACCTTCGTTACTGATTCTCTGCTTTTGTGGATTTATCATTTATATGTTTAGCCTACTGTAAACGTTTACAGATAATAATAACATGCCGTCATCGTAGTCACGCTTACATTATACGCAGCACACAGAACAGAACCACTGCGATGTGCACAATGCCTCCTGACTTTAATAAGATGTTTTGTTTAACTGTAATGTATTGACTCATCCTCCTGAATCTGCAAAATGTGCCATACTGGACGATGATGACTCACATCCTGTTTGTACATGTGAAACTAGTCAAGTTTGTTTATGATTCTCAGAATTATGCGTCCAGATGACGCCAACATCGTGGGTAACGTCCATGGTGGGACCATCCTGAAGATGATTGAAGAAGCTGGGTGCATTATAGGAACTCGGCACTGTAATACTCAAACTGGGGTGAGTTACGCTCACGTGCGTACTTCGATCATCTAAACTACGTATATTCAGCTCTGGTCATTTTCACTGCCTGATAAAAAAAAAAATTATAATTTAATGAAGCTCGGGGTGGGCTGCAAGGGGATCCAAGCGCTGCAACACTGATTATGCAAGGAGTGTGTAGAGCACAGGGGAGACTATTTTAAATAAATAAACCACTTTTGGTCAAATTCACCAATTAACTTTTAAGCCCACCCTTGTAGGAAACACTTGCTCCTTTGCTGAACCGCTTAATCCTACTAGGGTTGCAGGGAGGCTGGAGCCTTTCTCAGCCAACACTGGGTGAACACCCTGAACAGCTCAACAGACCATCATAGGGTTAAAACACACACAACCATTCACACTCACACTCACAGCTAGAGGCAATGTGGAACAGCCAAATAGCTTAATGTGCATGTCGTTGGACTGTTGAGGAAACTGGAGTACCTGGAGGAAACCCACATAAGCACAGGGAGAGCATGCAAACACCACACAGAAACACTCAAGCTTGGGACTCGAACCCATGATCTTCTTGGTGTGAGGCGGACGTGCGAACCACCACGTCACCGTGCTGCCCATGTTGTAATCTTTTTTGAGCCTCGCTCATCTTTTCTTGTTTTCTTTTTCCACACCTCCTTTTCCCCCATTCACTTCAGTGCATTTTTTAATTTTTTTTGTACACATACAGTTTTTATCTGACAGCTTACAAGTATAACATACCTTTTATCACTAAACACCTCATGACCACCATCTTGACCCGTACCGATCCTTTTTTCACTTTTTCATCTCTTTTTTACTCCATTCACTTCGATGCATTTTTCACATTCTATCTACTCAGCCAGTTTTCAGGTGGACAGCCACCAAGCTCAGCATTCTCCATCATCTCTTATTACTTCACCTCTTCTCTTCTCTTCTCTTCTCTCCTTTCTTCCATTCACTTCAATGCATTTTTGAAGGTCTTTCTTCTCAGCCAGTTTTCACATGCTTCTGCTGCAGTGAAGCAGTCACACTTCTTCACAAACTGGGTTTTCGCAGGGCAGGAAGGTAGCGTAATGATTAGCATGTCTGCCTCACACCAAGAAGGTCCTGGGTTCGAGTTCTGGGCTTGGCGAGTGCGTTTCTGTCTTGAGTTTGTTTGTTCTCCATGTGCTTGCATGGGTTTTCTCCAGGTACTCCACTTTCCTCCCACATTCCAAAGACAAATTAGGCTAATAGGCTTTTCCAAATTGCCCCTAGGTGTGCGTGGGAATGGATGTGTGTGTGTTAGCCCTGCATTTGACCGGCGAGCTGTCCACTGTGTCTCTCACCTAAGCTCTGAGAGAATCTCCAGCCCCCCTGCACCCAAGCTACTGGGACTCTAATCCATCACAGTTTACCTTCCCAGTATTTTTACTGGTACACATTTCTACTGCTGGGTGAACAGAGGCACACTTGTGGTTAAGACCTTGCCCAGGAATCTTAGCACACGGTGGGGATCTAACGAGGATTCGAACGCATGACCTCTTGAGCATGAGCCCAGCACCCTAACCACTGCACCACCAGTGCCAACCCCTGATTTTTCCCATCTGTAAGTCCTTATTATGGCCACTAGAGGGCAGCAGTCATCTGTGAATATTCTACAACTGGCTTTTAAAACCTTTCAGAAGTTCAAAAATTATTTCTACCAAGCAGCCCTTTGAGACTGACTCTATTTAAGTTATATAAAGCTCCTTCACTCTTTGGTGGTGAAGTAATTCGAGCAGCAATTAATACTTATATATGAGTACAGATCATGAACTACATAAGGGAACACATTCATACATATATACAGCCGTGTTGTGTAGAAATTGTGCGTTAATGTTAAGGAATATTAGACAAAAAGATACATTTATCTCAAAGCAGCAAGTCTCTTCAGGCAACTTGGTCAAGTCTGGTATGTGTATCCAAGCAGTTGAAAACACAGTCACCTGAAAATGTTGCTTCAGGTGGCTCTTTTCATTCTCCTTGTAGGACCGCTGTGTAGCTGCCCTGGCACGAGTGGAGCGCACTGATTTCCTGTACCCCATGTTCATTGGTGAAGTGGCCCACGTGAGCTCGGAGATCACCTACACCTCCAAACACTCTGTGGAGGTGCAAATCAACGTGGTTGCTGAAAATATAGTTACAGGTTAGTGGATATTCAGCATGATCATCAACATGTGATCTCTGAACCGCGTCATCCTACTAGGGTCGCAGGGAAGCTGGAGCCTATCTCAGCCGTCTCTGGGCGAAGGTGGGGTACATCCTGATCATCTCGCCAGTCCATTGCAGGACCAATAATATAATAATGAGCCTGTTTAACAAAGTAAAAATGGCTGTAGACTATGGATAAAGGTGGGAATAATGTATTACAATATTTATAATTTTTGTATTTTATTTATTTTGCATTCATTTAAAAACAAATTAGGCTAATAATTTATTTATCTGTTTATTTAGAAGAAAACCTGTTAGAACAGGTCCCATTTACTGGTTCCTTATACAAAAATGCACACAGATATGCAATCACAGACACATCTGTCAACAGCATATAATAACAACAGGCAAAAATGATACAGTGAAATAATAATAATGCAGAAAGAAAAAAAAATTATCACTGAAAACAAGAGCACTTGGAGAGCCCAAACCTCCACCAAGCCATAAAGGTTGTGTACCCAGCACCCCATGTTGGGCCTGCTCTGCTGGGATTTCCCATGTTTAAATTTAAACCGCCGGAAAATGCACAATCTGGATCAGATCCTGATAAAACTTGGTCTGACATCAAAGCTTCTGATTCTGAATATACATAATAAGTTTTATGATGTAATTAGGATCCTTACCAAAATTTGATGGGAACGTCCTTGGGTATTTACCTGCGCATCGTAAAAAAAATCAGGTTGATCTATCAAAAACTGTGGACAGTAAGTTGCAAACTGACTGACAGACAAACAAAAAATTTACCCCATGGCGATGAGAACATAATCTCCTTTCTGGAGGTAATTAAGACTAATTACAAAGATAATTGATTCATTCATTTGCTGAACCGTTTTATACTTGTAGGCTCTGGGCGAAGACAGGGTGCCCCCTGAACAGCTCGCCAGACTCCTGCTAAACCGGGAACTCACTCACTCACTTATTTGCCGAACCGCTTAATGCTACTTTTAGGATTTCAGGGAGGCAGGAGCCTATCTCAGCCTACACTGGGTGAAGGCAGGGTACACCCTGGACAGGCCTTCACAGGGCAACACACACACCTCCACACCTAGGAACAATTTGGAACAACCGTTTAGCCTAACGTGCATGTCTTTGGACTGTGGGAGGAAACTGGAGAACCTGGAGGAAACCCATGCAAGCATGGGGAGAGCATCCACACAGAAACACCTGAGCCCAGGACTTGAACACAGGATGTTCTTGCTGTGAGGCGGAAGTGCTTACCACTACGCAACCGTGCCGCCCACCAGTCCCTCTCACAATATAAACATACTCAATCGCTAATATCGCGTACTGTGTTCCAGAGATGTACAATGAATTCTTGAAATGGTTTTGTCTCATTTTCAACTTTTTGAAAAAAGCAGAAAAAGCAGAATAAGAGGTATCTTTGACCAAACATCTGTAGTTATGAACAAGAGGAACTCTAAATAAAACAGTGTGTACTGAAACAGGATGAGCACAAAGGCTAATCAGTCCTCATGTAGGCTGCAGCTCAAGATGGTGCTAAAGCATTATAAATTATAGAGTTCTCCTCAAAGCCCTGATCACACTGCTTTTTCTTTTCTTTACTCTCCATTCTGACTCTAATACTGTCCTAAACATGGAACTACTAAAAGCTACAAAAGGGGGCAAGCTGTCCCAGAAATTACAAATTCTTACCTGCAGAGGTACGTCTTTTAGTGAGATAAAGAATCAGTGATAAATGGCAGAAAAGAGAAAAGGGATGCAGAAAACACATCAAGACAAAACAAAAGCAGTATCCCCAAGGTGCATGGTGTTACCACAGCAACCGAGTTGTCAAGGAAGCAGGGACAAGCTAGGAAGAGGTGAGATGCCGAGTCGATAGAAGGATCCGCAGAGGCACACATAGACAAGCACGCACCTCTGAGGGTTCTTTCAGGTGAGGAAGTGACAGGAACAAGAGACAGCCAAAGTGACATAAAAATAATAATTAAGGACAGTTTGTGGGGTGTGTCTTAAGGTATAAAACACTAAGAGGCTTCTTCTGGCTATTGTTTATTAATAGTATGTGTCTATGAAAAAAACCCGGAACTAATACTCTTACCATAACAAAATTAATTTGTTTTAAGTGATCAATGTAATAAGATGCTGGTAAGCCAGCTGTTAAAGTCATCTGCTAACACAAAGTACCAGAAATCACAGAAGACTCACTCATGGAGTCTATCTCAGCCAACACTGGGCGAAGGCGGGGTACACAGCTCACCAGACCATTGCAAGGCCAACACACACACACACACACACACTCACACACACACACAACCATTCACACTCACACCCTGGGGATAATTTGGAACAGCCAGTTAGCCTAATGTGCATGTCTTTTGACTGCGGGTGGAGTACCCAGAGGAAACCCACACAAGCACGGGAAGAACATGCAAACTAAACACAGAAATGCTCTCGCTGAGCTGGGACTCGAACCCAGGACTTTCTTGCTGTGAGGTAGACGTGTTGACGGGTCATTCTTTGAAACTGGTACCATAAAGTGTGACATTCACAATCCCCACATTGCAATGTATTCCAGCTTATTTCCCTCGATATTGACCGTAAATTCATGAACCACTGTTACAAAGATTACATATTCAGATTTATTCACTTATGGACACGAAATTCATCCCATTTGTTTTTGGTGAATAAATGAATTAAGGCTTGACTATGTGTGAAGTAAATACACTTCAGGAGGAACTCAATTGTATAGTGAACGTCGTAACATGGAACCTCACCCCTCACAGGAAAAATGGATCGGTTCCGTATGTAACTGGCGTGGACACCACTGGTTACACGCGGAACCGAAAATTGCTGTGCGATTCTCAGTCTACAAAGTAAGAAAAACATAGGAATTTCTACTTTGGATACATTTTAATGCAAGATCTTTATTGCATGCCCTACTCTTTGCACTTTGAGCTGATAATTCAGCGATAGCATGGCGTGAAACATAAGGAACACAAAATGGTCA
The DNA here is from genome assembly GCA_039654325.1 of Tandanus tandanus. Taxonomy (NCBI): domain Eukaryota; kingdom Metazoa; phylum Chordata; class Actinopteri; order Siluriformes; family Plotosidae; genus Tandanus; species Tandanus tandanus. The sequence goes on along the minus strand of JBCNYH010000012.1, from coordinate 13,356,553 downwards.
CAATTTTCATCCACACATTGCAACCAATTTTGCAGAAATGTTTCAATATTTTTTTTTCACTAGAAGTATCCAAATGATTTTGTCTGACATGTTGTATGTGTCCATGTGGTATGTTTTGAGCAGGGATTGCTCTTTTAATTCTCTAAAGTTTTTGGAAAATATTAGGTCCAAAATGTGAATCATTAAATTTGACCCAGTTTCAGGGAATGACCCATATACAGTCATGTGAAAATATAAATACCTCCCATGGAAATATTTGAAAAAGCAAACATGTCAGCTGTTAGTGTGAAAGTGCATATGTCTATAATTAGACAAAGATTGTACAAATTGACCTGCATAACCGGTGTGTCAGGAAAAAGACCTAAAGATTAAACATTACAGGAAGACTACAGATCACTAATGCCCATGTAGGCAAACATCAGGTCTGTTATAATAATATACTATAAAAATAGTAATAATGTGCTCTGGACGGACAAATCAAAATATAATTGTTTGGCAACAGTCACAGTACACATGTGTGGTGCAGACCAAAAACAGATTTTCAGGAGAAGAACCTCATTCCAAATTTTGAAGCATGATGGTGGAAATGGTGTGGTTTGGGGTTGCATTGCTGCCTCAGGGACTGGGCAACTTGCAGTTATTGATTCAACTATGAATTCTGCATCATATCAAAGAGTCCTTGGTGATAAATTTGAAGGTGATAATGATCCAGTAAGTTCAGGATATCGGTAAATGTTGATTCGAACAGGATAATAGTCCAATGCACATTAAATTCAATATGGAATGGTTTAAAAGGAGGAAATGAAGAATTTCTGTCATGACCTACTCAAAACCCAGAATTTAACCACGTTTAATGTTGTTAGGGGATTTGAAAAACAGTATATCAAACATATATAAGAACATAAAGGAAAATAAATATTCATGGTAGAGTGGTCAAGCGATTCTGCTAAAGAGGGCAATACTAGCTTCTACAGCCACAAAAGAAGATTAGTTTAATGGATATTTTTGTTAAATAAAAGATTGAAAAAATTATCTTCTATTTAAATGTTTTGTTCTTGTTTATCTGTAGGCACTGTATTGCTTGAGATTGTATTTGCTTGACAAATTATTTGAACATCGAACAATTGTGACATTTTGTACACATTTTGTAGTGTTACAACCTAGCACTCTAATGGTCATTGTGCCAGGGTCAAAGGTCAAACAGAGAAACTGACAAGCCTTTGCACACCTATACACCATAATATACCTGCATACAAAATTGCAGAATGATCCGCCCAGTGGTTGTTGAGAAATAGCTGAAGAAAATGGGAACAGCGACAGAAATGGAGATGGCAATGACAATGACAGTGATAATACCCCACCAGCCTGATGGCTGATGAGTAAAATGGAATTCATAGGGCACAAGTACAACTGTAGCTAAGGGGCAACCAATAGTCAGTCACCAGGTAAAGAGGATATTATTCAGGGCAGCAGCCAAGAAGCCAAGGATAACACTGCATGATGTTACCACCACCATGCTTCACTCTGGGGATGGTTCCTTAGGGTAAAGAGCAGTATTAGATTTTCTCCAAATGTAACACTTTGTGTCCTATCAGAGATCATTTTCAGTTTTCTTTCCAGCATGCCTTTGTGGTAAAACTCAAACATTTCATATGGTTTAAAGTGAAATGAAAGGCAAGACTTTCCTGTTAAACATCCTTTCCTGTTAAACATCAACATATGTATATTTTTTATTGTATTATTATTTTTACTTAGTTTTTCGAAGTAGCAGTCTGCTAAAATCTGTTTGATAGTTTGCATTAGCCTGTTTGAAAAGGCTACTGTTTCACTTTCACGATATCGCAAAAATAGGAGATGAATCCGTAAGTTATTATAGGGCAAGATAACGGCAAAAATTACAGTATAAAGATATTAAACTAACATGTCAGATGTAAACTAGTGAACTTCTGAATAAAATAAAACTAGGCACATCTATACATAATACAAACTTCCGTCCACAAACATCCGACAAACATCGGCTCATTTTTCATGAACGATTGGTATAGCCCACCGTTATTCATATGAAAATCACTTTCGGGCTCCCGAGTGGCGCATCGACAAGGTGCACGACTATCAACCCGGAGATCGCAAGTTCGAATCCGGGTTGATG
>JBCNYH010000012.1:13334367-13346651 GCA_039654325.1 Tandanus tandanus | reverse complement strand
AGAAAGTTTTACTTGGGAACGAGAAAAGGGGAAGGGGAAAAAAAAAAAAAAAAAGGGTAGTTTTCTCGTGCGCACACGATACTTTCTTGTGCGCACGAGAAAGTTTCGCGTGCGCACGAGAAACCTTAGGTAACTGGTGCGCACGTGATATTTTCTCATGTCTATTTTTTCATCTCTTTAGGGGCTCCGTATAAATAAAACTACAGGTATTGCAAAAAAAAAGGTTCCTCAGAAGGTCAAAACTGTCACATCTTTCATCAAAACTGATCCTTGTGGTGGCATTTGGACATGAACATGTAAAGATTTAAACATGCTCACATACATCACACATGCTACATGAATGTATAGATTTAAGATTTAGGTACTGCCTTAAAGCAAAGCTCCTGAGATTTGTCTCTATTGAGAGGTGTCCGAGCCTGGGTTTGTTTTTTAGATTGATTTCTCCTGGTGTTTCTGTAGGTTTCCTCTGGGTACTCCGGTTTCCTCCCACAGTTCAAAGACATGCACATTGGTCTGATTGGCTGTTCCGAATTGATCCTAGGTGTCTGTGTGATGTTACGTCCCGATGGGCTGTACCGACGAACAAAAACAAAAACAAAAAAGCACCAGCAGATTTTATGTTTACCAAAAAGATTTTATTATACATTAAACGACGTGTCAAGGGTTCTCAATCCACAAGTTACAACTTGGCAGATATAAACGAGACCTTTTCTTACGGCTTGTAGGAGGTAGTTCAATATCAGCTGGATACAATTTCCATTTCCACAAGATAGTTCAGTTTTTAAGAAAGCAGCTCGAAAACTCCACTTTTCAGCAAAGAAATAATTCCACAACAGCAAAATTAATTCACACAAGGATAATTCCCAAAGCGACTCATTTTATATATATCTACTTTCCTTCTGGAGAGGCATATGAGAAGTTTTCAACCCCCTCGCACATTCCGGAAATCACCACCTTTCTCCCAGGTACATTGAAAAAAAAAAAACCCTGGGGTCACGCATGTGCACAGTGACACTACCATTTTACATGTTTGAGAACACCAAAATAATCACATGACTCTGAAAGCAATATACCTCTTTTTTCTCTATACAAGGTCACTGTTAGATAACAGTGAATAGAATGTGTGTGTGTGTGTGTGTGTGTGTGTGTGTGTGTGTGTGTGTGTTGATCCTGTAATGATCTGTCGATCTGTTCAGGGTATATTCTGCCTTCTCCCAGTGTTGGCTTAGATAGGCTCCAGCCTCCCTGCGACCATAATAGGATTCAGCGGTTCGGCAAATGAGTGAGTCATAACATTTTAAATAAGGTTTACTTTTAACTTTAACATATTATTATTATTAACATTTCATCATCTTATGATGTTGAGATTTGCTGAAACTGTAAAGTGCAGAATAAATAAAATTATTATTATTATAATTATTATTATAATTCATTCATTCATTCATTTCCTAATTAGGGTCACGGTTTGGCTGACAGCCATCTCAGCCGACTCTGGGCGAAGGCGGGGTACACCCTGAACAGCTCGCCAGCCTATTGCAGGGCCAACACACACTAACACTCACAACTAGGGGTCAGTTGGAACAGCCAATTAGCCTACTGTGCATGTCTTTGGACTGTGGGAGGAAACCGGAGTACCCGGAGGAAACCCATGCAAACACAGGGAGAAACGGAAACAGAAACGCCCAAGCCCCTGAATCAAACCCAGGTGGACGTATTAACCACTGCGCCATCGTGCCACCCTTATTATTATTATTATTATTATTATTATTATTATTATTATAGAAATCAACATGTGGATTAAAAAAATATACGGGTGAAAGTTACAGTAACAGATGTGCACTTGAGGATCTTACAACATCTGGCCTGAGCTGAACATACAAATTAATTAGGCCTTTTCAGAGAACATTTGCAAACTCTCTGACACTGTCACACAAAGCACCACAAGTCAGCTGTTCTAATTTCATTACACACACACACACACACACACACACACACACACACACACACACACACACACACACACACACTCTTCCCTAATGACCAAAGAAAGATATTCAAGTTCAGCTAAGCTTGTGCTAATTACTACTGTACTAAAAGCTCCACCAGTTAACCAGACACTGACACTGATTTTACCCTTTTAGCCTGTGTGTACGTGTGCATGTGTGTCTGTGTGTGCGCGTATATGTGTGTGCGTGTTCAAAGATGTGTGCAACTTCATCCCTTAAAAAGCCAGACGATCTGTAAACAAACTGCACCCCCGCTACACCATCTGAAAACGTTCCAGTTAGTTGCAGAGACCCACAGCACTGTGTTGCAAAATTGAAAGCAGTGTGCAAATAGCTGGCAAGCTTAATGGAAACTTTGAGTTGGTTATCCTGTCTTGACATATTATACGAGCCAACCATTGTCTCAGTCTACTGGCAACAAACACTTCCTGTGGGGTCACTGCTATTCAGTGTCCAGAGACATCCTAGGCCTTCTTTTTGTCTTTTCTAAGACATTGTTCAAACAGCCTTATTTAGGCTGTGATATGATCGGCTACTATTGGCGATGTTACCCTTGTTCTGTTTCCAAAGCATGGCAATGAAATCATCCATCTTTAAAGAAAACAACATGAACTATACACTATATCTACAGGGTGGCACAGTGGTGTTGTGGTTAGCACGTCCACTTCACAGCAAGAAGGTCCTGGGTTCGAGTCCCGGGCTCGGGCCGTTCTGTGTAGAGTTTGCATGTACTCCCAGTGCTTGTGCGGGTTTACTCCAGGTACTCTGGTTTCCTCCTACAGTCCAATAACATGCAAATTAGGCTAACTAGCTGTTTCAAGTTGCCTAGGTGTAAGTGTGAGTGGTTGTATGCAGGGGTGAAAATTAACATTAGTCTGCTGGCCCGTGGCGAGTCAAAAATCTGTATGGCGAGTGAAATTAGCTAGCAAGTCATCCTGCTGGCGACCTGACAAATCCGATAGGCAAAGAAGATATAGTGTTCCTGACCAGTAAATATGAAGGAGGATTAGTAGTTTCATAATTTAACTTGAAGCACACCTGTAAATAAAAGCTGAGCACTGGGATATACAGAATGTACATTGAAGGCACTATGAGATGAAATAGATAAATAGATATATAGCAGCAGCAGAGTGGCTATAAACTAGGGTGTAAATGTAAATGAAGTAAAGTGCCGCAGTGTAAGACAGTCATAGAGTTTGTGGATTCAGTATCCTTTTACAGAGCGCTATTGTCTGTGTGAGAGTCAGCAGAGTGGGGGAGAGTGTGTGTGTGTGTGAGCGAGTGAGTATGTGGCTGTGGAGGGAGGTTGCATGTGTGAGTGTGACTGCAAGGGAGTGGGGGGTGGAGGGATGATGGCTTTCACGGCTCTGGGGAAGAAGCTGTTTTTGAGTCTGGTTGTGCTGGTCTTAATGTTTCTGTACCGCTTTCCTGAAGGAAGAGGTACAAACAGTCCATTTCCCGGGTGGGTGGGATCCACCGTGATGAGGCTGGCCTTCTTCTAGACCCGAACGTCGTATATTGTATCCAGATCTGCTAGACGGCAGCCCACGATCCCCTGAGCAGTTCTCACTACCCGGGCCAAGTCCTTTCTGTCCTTTGCAGTGCAGCTGCCATACCACACTGTTGCACTGAGACAGAGTATACTTTCTATTATAGCGCTGTAGAAGTTCTTGAGCAGCTGAGCGGAGAGTCCACTACGTTTCAACTTCCTGAGGAAGAAAAGCCGTGTGTGAAAAGGCTGAAGAGGGCTGGGCTGAGCACACAGCCCTGCGGTGTTTGAGTGTTCAGGATTAGGCTGGAAGATGTAGAGTTCCCTATCCTCACCACCTGGGGTCGGTTGGTGAGAAAGTCTCTGATCCAGGAACACAGTGAAGCTGCTTGTCCGGGAGAACAGTGTTGAAAGCTGAGCTGAAGTCCACGAATAGCATCCTGACATAAGTGTTAGGGTGCTCCAGGTGGGTGATGGCTGTGTGGAGTGCTAGTGAGACAGCTTTCTACGTAGAGCGGTTCTCCCTGTAGGTGAACTGAAGGCAGCCCAGACCAGCGGGGATAATATCCTTGATGTGGTTAAGATTCATGATTACCGGGGTCAGGGCAACCGGGCGAGAATCAGACAGGGACAGGGACCCCTGTTGTGTGTATGTCAGCCCTGCGATAAACTAGCGAGGTGTTCAGGGTGTACCCCGCCTTCGCCCAGTGTTGGCTGGGATGTTCTCCAGCCTCCCCGTGACATTAACGAGGATTAAGCGGTTTGGCAAATGAGTAAATGAGTAATTAGTATATCTACATGCAAAAATAATATGGATGGCTGTTAATCTAAGTCACAGATTCAGTTTTACATGGTTATATAATTAATGCATCATGAAAAAAAAGCAATATACATGGTATGTCGGAAGCGAAACCCATGATTAGTTGCTTGGGAAATAGAAATACCTGCCTAACATTAAAGAACGTGACACCTACACAGATCCTGCTCTAGCTTGGATTTCGTGCCCCCGCCATCCTGCAAGAAACTCTCACTCTCCCGAATCTTTAATTCCGCTAAGGTCCCACCAGGAGAGAAAATAATCACTCGCTTTAATATTTGAGTGCAACAAGCGAAAGGAGGTAATGATGTTGTGGAGGCAGCCAAAGAGAACGGCACATCCTCTCCAGTGGGTCTTCATCTTATCTAATTATGCTCTTAGTCACAGCTGCAGTGCCAGATTAATCTCCCACCCTCCCCACAAGCTTCTTGAAATTCAGCGAGCCATTGCAAGAAGTTGCCAGTTTTTTCAAAGTTTCCCTCCTCGATTGTCAACGGGAAGGAGTCTGCGGCGTTTGTTCTTCTCGAGCTCGTCGAAGTTAAGGAGAAACAGAAACGCAGCAAACACTATCGAACCTCCATCTGTCCAACACACCTGCTATTTTTAGCAAGTCAATCTCTTGCTAGCTGACGCCATGCAAATACGCCTCATATGTGCAAGGCGAAGACAAGCTGCCACAGGAACCAATTAGACAAGCCGCTCTCTCACCATGGCAGCAGCAGAGTCTCAGTGCAGTTGTCAAGGCAACCGGTCTGTCTGTATGCCCCGGACGGAGTGAAAAATGCAAATGCTATTCCTACATGTGATCTGTCAGGACTCATCGATCACTTTCAGATGATTCCGTACAGTTGGAGTTAGATAAGGTGCAGATCATTTGTGTTTAATGTTTGATTTGAGTAATAATGAGGTTATGAAGCACTGCTTTATTAGTGTTACTGTCTCCTGAAATACTTTAGTGAGTTGTGTGCCCTGGTAAAAAAGTGATCTTCAAATGCTAAGGTTAGCAGGGAGTTTAGAAATGTTGCATTGCATCAGGGAATGGATCTCTATTTTCAGAAGAATTTATTATACAACTTAGATGAGCGCTCAGAGGGTGTAAGGTACCTCCACCAGGCACTAATGAATTATGGTCACAAACACATAAATTACTGTACTGTGAAAAATCTGGCTTAGATTGCAGGTTTCATTATAGCTTGACGTAGTTATAATGTAATGTCTCCCCCTACTGGGTGTCTGATAAACATTATTCACACATTATTTTCACTTATTGACCTTAATTATGCACATTTATGCAAATTCACTCATAATTTTATTATACAGTCAGACAGATAACAATCTGTAGACACTTTGACACAAATTTGGAAGAATTTCTGTGTAAAAATAACAACAACCTTGAGATGTAGGAATTTTCACAAAATCATCATTTCTAACCTTGACTTTCAAGGTCATCTTTTTTCTTCTCCAGCCTTCTGGTACTCTACATGTCTGGCGTAAATTAAAACTAAAACCGATTAGATTTCCATGACATACAATTTACAAAAACATTGCCACAGGTAAAAGATAGGGTCTCTTAAATAGTTGAATGGTTTATTACTTGTTCTACACCTTACTCCCGAAAAAAAAAATCATAAAAATCTGTGGATAAATTTTTGAGTAATATTGTACACTAACTAACTAACTAACTAACCAACTAACTAAGGTCAAAACATAACCTCCTGGCAGAGGTAATTGAAAATGAAAATACTTAGTTTACATTAAATCATTTTGATTAGAGGTATTTTCACCACGACGCACTTGAACTTGATTCTGATACGTGAGAAGTTGTTGATTCTTTTTCTATAACAGCAAATCTGACAGTAGTGCTGTCTATAATTTAGATCACAGTTATTGAAAACTCACATTTTTATAATTAATCACTTACAGGGACATGTATTTTCTGCCAAATGCTATAAAAGGTAAATGCTGTAAATGACATGTATAGCAGACGTGCCACATAATTTACAGCTAATAATCAACATATTTAAAAATGTTAATTAACAAACAAAAGCTATTAGTTGTTTTTATGATTATTGTTGTCTTTAACTGCACAATAGGACAAATGTGAGGCTGGTGAGGGCACGACTGTATATAGCTGCTACAATGTAATGAAGATTAAATGAGCTAACTGAAGGCAGGGATGGTTCCAGCTTGCTTACACAGGGATGGCAGCAAAACACTAGGCTTAAAGGAAATTGGTTGCCTTAACCTTGCACAAGTGCTGAACACTTCAAAACTTGCCTTATTCGACCACAGCACACACTTACAAGAGTGAAGTACCTACACAGACTTTCCTAGGTCCCACAGAAATCTTGCATTGCACGTGTGTGGTGCCCCATGTAACACCACCCACCCACCTAAGGTCAGGCCCCCTTTAATATATGGTAAAGGACTCTGCTTTGTATCTTTTCATGTGCCTTTATAGGGAAAAAAAACCCATTGTGGAAATGAATGTATTACATACCCAGCTCTAAAATGAGTTTTTGAGCACCTTGAGGTTTTTTTGAGCACTTTTATTCAATTTAACAATTATATCAACAATACGTTTTTCTTTTGACCAATTCATTTCAGCTTGTTCTGTGGATGTTTTAACACCATTAAATTTAGCTAAAAATAGGTAAAAGTATGGCATGTTCATTAATAAACAAACAATCAAAAATGTTAGCATTGACAAGTTGCTGGGTATAAGAGGTAGAAAACATTGCAGGGCTCACTGATTGGTTGCTTGCAATAAGAATTCCCCTGAAGTGTTTCATTCCATAGCGAAGATATTTTAACTGGATATTGCATCTAAAAAAATTACAGTTATACATGTTATATTTTTATTTATAGATTATATAATATATTAAATTGCTACGTGGTGGCGCAGTGGTTAGCACATTCACTTCACAGCGAGAAGACCTGGGTTTGATTGACGGTCTCTGGCATTTCTGTGTGGAGTTTGCATGTTCTCCCCATGCTTGCGTGGGTTTCCTCTGGGTACTCTGGTTTCCTCCCACAGTCCAAAAACATGCACAGTAGGCTAACTGGCTGTTCCAAATGGCTCCAAGTGTGAGTGTGAATGTGAATGGTTGTATGTGTGTTGGCCCTGCGATGGCCTGGCGAGCTGTCCAAGGTGTACCCCCGCCCACTTCCAGAGTCGGCTGAGATGGGAACCAGCCTCCCCACGACTTTAACTAGGATTAAGCGGCATTGAAAATGAATGAATGAATGAATAAATATATATTTCTTTTATTTCATTTTCTGAACCACTTTATCATTGATTAGGGCCATGGGGAGGCAAAAGCCCATCCCAACCAATTCCGGCGAAGGCAGGGTAGACCCTGAACAGCTTGTTAGATCATCGCACAGCCATTCACACTCACATTCACACCTAGGGGCAAACAAGAAAATTCTTTTATTGTAATGTACATGTCTTTGTACTGTGGGAGGAAACTGGAGTATCCAGAGGAAACCATTGTAATATATATTCATTCAATCATTTTCTGAACCGCTTAATCCTAATTAGGGTCGTGGGGAGGCTGGCATCCATCTCAGACGACTCCGGGCAGAGTACACCTTGGACAGCTCACCAGGCTGAAACAGGCTGATGGCTATGCAGCCTACTCTTTACGAAAATCAGCAATGGTTCTTTTACATGATGCCTTGGATAACCCGGTTAGCTGCACTGGGGGGGACATCAGTGACAACCTGTTGACAGTAGGGCTTAAACCGCCAACCTTGGGATCAGTAATCCACCACCCTACCACCGGGCCATAGTACAAGTGTATGCAGTAGCCAAAAATGTAGGTGTCTCCTCAACCTCTTTCAGGGCCACGCTTTCACTTTATTTTTTATGATCAGTTAAATAAACAGTTCATAACAGTTCCTCAACTCTTTCACACGGCGTTCTTTTCCCCTCCCCGAAATTACTCCACTGGCTTATAAATGCAGCTAACCCAAAATAGCCTCACTTGCACTTTAGAGAGAGCGAAAGAGGTTCGTTTGGTGATGCTGAAGTCACCATGACAACAAAAGTAACACTAAGCAACTAGCAGCCCTTGCTGAAAATGTATTCGAAAATGGGCTTGCGAGAGGATTTGGAGAACTTTCAGCAAAAACAAAAATTACAGTTATTAAGTGCCAGCTATTCATTGTCAAATTGTTTAGAAAGCCTCTTTTGGAAGTTCGTGTTGCTGGCTGAAACAGGAGATATTGTGTATGAAGGATATTTAAGATAGAGGGCTACATGATGGCATATTGGTTAGCACATCCGCCTCGCGGCAAGAAGGTCCTGGGTTCGAGTCTCACACTCAGCAAGATAGTTTCTGTGTGGAGTTTGCATGTTCTCCCTGAGCTTGCGTGGGTTTCCTTCCTTCGGGTACTCGGGTTTCCTTCCACAGTACAAAGATATGCACATTAGGCTAACTGGCTGTTCCAAATTGCCCATAAGTGTGAGTGTGAGTGGTTGTGTGTGTTGCCCTGCAATGGTCTGGCGAGCTGCTCTGGGTGTACCCTGGCTTCGCCCAGTGTTGGCTGAGATAGGCTCCAGCCTCCCTGTGACCCTAATAGGATTATACGATTCAGCAAATTAGTGAGAGAGTTAGAGAGTATTTACATACTCTGTTACAGTACATACTATAGTGTATGTTCTCTTGGAAATGTTTTTTTTAACACCAAGCCACATATCCAGAGCTCATGTTTCTTTTTATAAAGTCTGCATGTCTTTCTTAGGTGCCAAGAAGCTGACCAACAAGGCAACACTGTGGTATGTCCCCTTATCACTTCAAAACGTGGACAAAATCATTGAAGTCCCCCCCATTGAGGTAAGACTCTCCATCATCCCCCTGGAACTTTCAGTAACTGGGGAATTTATATTAATCACAAACACTGGGGCCACAATGTCCATGTTCTCCACAATTCAAAAAAGCGTGGAGCTCCACGATTTATGTCCACGCCTGGAGCATGATTTATGTATAAAAAGGAGGCATGGTGCATCCAAGAAATGAAACTTGAAGGAATCGTTTTTCGCAGTTCATCATGATTCCCTATAATGGTGCGTTAAGGTCTGTTAAGCTGTACTACGGTTTCCATGTTCTATGAAGATTGTCGTAGGATCGTAATAAATCATAATATTTGTGGCAAAACCAAGTTCCCTCAAGATCGTCACGATTCCACCAAGTTCCCTCAAAATTATCACGAATCCGCCAAGTTCCCTCAAGATCATCACAATTCCACCAAGTTCCCTCAAGATCATCACAATCCCACCAACTTCCCTCAAGATCGTCACGATTCCACCAATTTCCCTCAAGATCGTCACGATTCCACCAATTTCCCTCAAGATCGTCACGATTCCACCAAGTTCCCTCAAGATCGTCACGATTCTACCAAGTTCCCTCAAGATCGTCACGATTCCACCAAGTTCCCTCAAGATCATCACGATTCCACCAACTTCCCTCAAGATCGTCACGATTCCACCAATTTCCCTCAAGATCGTCACGATTTGATCCCATGGCCACCCCTTCCCCACGCCCATGCTCATCACGAGTTCCTCAAATCATGGACATCGTGACCCCAGTGTAAACCCAGGTTAACCAGTATCTTGTATCTTGTAACCAGTATTTTGTATCCAGTATCTTGTGTATATCCAGCTTTAAAAATGCATCCAAAAGATTTAATTTAACTTAGTTTGAATATTCAGAATTACATTACTTTAAATGCATTATCTGGATTTTTCTCTATATATAAAAACAAGGTTGATATTTTCCTTTTTTTTTCTATTTTCCTTTTCCATTTATAATAGTAGCAACTACAGTAACCTATGATAGATTCATTGTCTGTAACCAGTTGGATTTTCCGACTTTTGTCGGATTTATACAAAATTTTTGGATACAGTAGGATTTTTATGCATTTCCCTGCCATTTTGCACTTTTTGGTCGGATTTTTTAAAAATTAACACGGTTTGATTATATTGACAACTTGAACTAGGTCAAAGAAGTAAAATCTAGTGAGCGTACCCCCTCTGTAATCTCCAGTATTTCTAGTATCTCACAGTCGATAATCCGGGTCTCAGTCACATGACCGGCTGTGGGAACCTGCTCCCCATGTTAAAGAAGGGGAAACAAACCACTGCACTGAGAGAATACAGTCCGGTTAACGTGTCTACTCGTTTTTATTTTGCTAATCGAGTGCTCTCATCATGCCTAAAAGCTGATGTGTAGTGGGCTGTACATCTAATGTAAAGAAAGACACTCATTTAAAGTTTCGTATGTTGCCACAAAGTGTCTGAGCGCCATCAACCGGTGAGCACTTAAGCCTGATGGAGCAGTGAATCCAGGAAAATATGCGAATCTAAATCACCTTATAATTACGTTTGTGGCCTGCATTTTTTTCACTGGTGAGTTTATATTTTTCATAGGCCTTAATTTTGACATAGTAGACGTAATGGATACACAACTGTACTTAGTTTAATACCACTTATATACCAGACTCAAAAACAGCTTCTTCACCAGAGCTGTGAAAGCCACCACCCCCTCACCCTCCACTCCCTCACAGTCATACACACACATGCAGTCTTCCTCTACAGCCACATACTCGCTCACACCCCGCCACCCCCCGACTCTCACATAGACATCAGTTCTCTGTAAAAGGACACTGAATCCTCAAACTCTATGACTGTCTAACACTGCCACACTTTACTTACATTTACCTTCTAGTTTATATCCACTCTGCTGCTGCTATTTATTTATTTCACCTCATAGTGCCTTCAGTGTACATACCTATGTTCAGTTTTTATTCACAGGTGTTTAGAGTTTATATTTCTATCTTATATTTCTATTTAAAGGTTGTGTATGTAATTGCTTGTGTTTATATTCTGCTCTTGACAATGTTAATTTCAGTTTAATGCCTTGCTTGTACCTTTTTAAAGCTGAGAGTCTCATACAAAATTTCGTTATGTGTGAACATAATGACAATAAAGAATCTTAAATCTTGAATCTTATGCTACCGACAAGAGATTTAAGAGACCTTCTTTACAGTTCGTCAAAAAAAAACAACATTAAATAAACAAACATATCAACTAACAATTTGGCCTTTAAATATATTATAAGACAGTTAAAAAAAGGTTTCACGTTAATTGTCAGTAAAGATAATTTGTGTTACGGTAAGGAAACATTAATATTTGTTTTATATTTTAAATAACATTCAAGATTCCACTAGATTGCACCAGATTCTACCATTTACCATCAAAAAAACAAAAACCTCACTTTTGCAGATGAATTCGCATAAAGTAGGATTTTTTTTGTTTTGCTACAGACACTGTAGATATATGATAAGGATTATGGAGTGTTAAACAAAGGAAAACTATGTTTAAATTCTTCACAGTAGATGTGTTGAAAGCTTCTTGAAGCAGCCGCTGGAGATGTTCCCACATGTGCTGAACACTTGGCTGGTTTCAAAAATATTATTTATTTAATTTTAATCTTTTGGCATTGAATCCACGCATTAGCATTAACTTCAGTATTTATGATGCTCTGCATGGCAAACACATTTTATAAATCCTTGAAACAGGATTTCTTGTTTAAATGATAATACCTGTGAACTAGTAACTAGTAAATTGATGGGTATCAAATACCATGATTGGTCTTTGTCGACTCTCCTTTTGCAAAAATATAAAAAAGCATTTAGGGTAATTCCGTGCCATATCACCAGAAGGCTCCCGACTGACCATCTCAGATTTTCTTCATAATTTTTTATTTTGATGTCCTTGTTACCAATAACTACTGTGCAAAATTTTAGGCCAATATCTCCACTAGTTTTGGAGATATTGAGCCTACAAAAAGGCGAAGTGGCCCCATATTTAGTGTAAAAACGAGTGTTAAGGCTCCCGAGTGGCGCATCAACAAGGTGCACGACTATCAACCCGGAGATCGCAAGTTCGAATCCGGGTTGATGCCAT
>JBCNYH010000012.1:13272921-13287353 GCA_039654325.1 Tandanus tandanus | reverse complement strand
TATATTTATTTATTTATTTATTTTATTTATTTATTATTATTTTTTTTAAACTAGTAGTTTTTGTAGTATTCAATATAAGCCAAGGGCACCTATCAATATTCTCAGAACAGATCAGAGTTCTTTCCATATCATCTTTGTAAGACTATCCGTATCATTCAAGAAAATACTATTCCTTACGTAACAATGCGTGTGCTGGGTTATAATGTATACAGTGATGTTTACCAGGAAAAATCATTGAGGCAATGAAGGCAAAGACGACCACAACACAAACCCTACAGTATTTACTTTCTTTCTTCACAAACCATATGGTATGATATGACATGAAGATAACAAACTCCCATTTCCTTCAGGTTACCATTATATGATTGTTATAATATGGTTACAATAATTAACAATTATGTGTGTCAGGCTGCGTGGCACGGTAGCATAGTGGTTAGCACATCCGCGTCACAGCAAGAAGGTCCTGGGTTCGAAACCTGGAATCAGGTGTTTCTGTTTGGAGTTTGCATGTTTTCCACATACTTGCGTGGGTACTCTGGTTTCCTTTTACAGTACAAAGACATGCACTTTAGCCTGATTGGCTATTCCAAATTGACCCTAGGTATGAATGTGAGTGTGAATGGTTGTGTGTGTGCTGCCCTGTGATGGTCTGGTGAGCTGTTCAGGGTGCACCCTGTCTGCGCCCATTGTCGGATGAGATAGGATCCAGCCTTCCTGCGACCCTAGCAGGATTAAGTGGTTCGGCAAATGAGGGAGTGAAAGTGAAAGTGTCTTAGGCTTGATGCATATTCCGAAATAGTGCCCGAGAAGAATAAAGGGGACTGTTCAATTCAGCGATGCCCACCAAGCCTGAGGCAAATAATTGTTTTAGTATATACTACACCGGAACATAAAAAGCAAACTAAAGCAAGATTTTTATAGTTAAATTTTTTTTTACATTTTTTATCCATTATAGAGGCAGGACAGGTGAGCTGTGCACTAGAGGATAAGACAGGAATTTGTGACTTAATCAATACACGTAAATTCAACCAATTTTTGTGCATTTTGCTCAACCTTGCACTTTAAACCAATCACCGCAATGTTTAAGCAAATTCGGCCAATCATTGTATTATATTGCATTTCATCATTACCATACATTACTAATGTGTTTAGAATTTTTAAGTCATTAAGATGCGGACATGTGCACACAACTATTTTTCCAGTTTTCATGTAATGGTACAATTTCAATGGGGGAAAAACATTACAACATTCATTCATTCGTTCACTTACTAAGCCGCTTAATCCTAATTAGGGTCGCGAGGAGGCTGGTGCCCAGCTCAGCCAACTCTGGACGAAAAAGGGGTACGGCCTAGCAAGCTGTTTAGGGTGTACCCCTTTTTCGTCCGGAGTTGGCTGAGCTGGGTGCTAGCCTCCACGAGACCATAATTAGGATTAAACGGCTTAGAAAATGAATGAATGAATGAACTAATAAGTGTTGTATAGCTAATGGCATCTTTTTACACTCATTCAGAGTTTAGTATATACTACACAAAAACATAAATAAACCCGGCCCGTATATACTATGCAGAAACATAAATAAAAACAAACAAACAATTCTTTATGGTTTATTTTTCATTTTTAAGCAAGACAGTGGTACCATTAACTGCTCGAAGTGACCGTGACAAACTGTGAGTGTCCTTCGTTTTGATTCAAGCATTATCCGCTCAGGATAATGTCTGTGAACCCGCTGATAGCGATTTAGGCCACTCCCGTGTAGTACATACTACTGTATAATAACTGATAAACTAAGGAAGAAAGCTTATATTATTATACAATTAAATATAACACACAATGATCTCTAAGTTGGAAGATGAAGGCTGAAATTTGAAAGCTTTCAAACTTATTTCCCAGATTTACAGTCAATATTTTGCCCGAATGTACAATATAAGAAAATATCAAACAGCTAATCTGCCCCCAGTTACAAACAAGTTTTTTAATTTTATTATCATGATATACTATATAGTGCACATGCTTTTATTATCAGTAACTGAGGCAATATTACACCAACAGTTACCAAATGGTATGTATTGTATTTTACTTTACCAGCCACACTATGCCATCAGAGGTCAGGAAAACAACAGCCTCCAGCCTCCCTGTGACCCTAGTAGGATAAAGCGGTTCTGAAAATGAGTGAGTGAGTGAGTAGCTCTCACATGTACAGTAAATGTAAAGAGCTGTAAGGATTCACATGCCAAATTAGCTCTCATGTGTAAATGTGTAAACTTGCGATTGCACTAAACCTGCTAAGCGGATTCATTTATAATTTTCCATGCAAGCTTTCAGTAACATTTTGTAAATTAGTTTTTTAAAAATGGGAAAAAAATGCTAAAATTTCATTGTTGTGATGATATGTGCATGTGACAGGATATGTGACAGCTGCATCCTGCGGTTCGTTTACAGTTCGGATACACGCTAGTTATGTATGGCTTTACAAGCATGATGGTTAATAAACAAGGGGCACTTAAAATGCCAAGACTTGGGGTTGTTTGCCCCAAATGTTTTGGCACCCCTGCTCCATCTCCCTTTCTTTTTACTCTCAAACGCTTTTTTAAAGTCAGGTCTACTTTCAGAACAACTGAATGAAGATGAATAATTGATCTTATTAATAATTGAGTCTAAGCTTGTTGAACTTTCCATTGCTCAGGTCTAAAGCTGTCTATAAGGTTGTCACATTTGTTCACATGGCTAATTGTATCAACTGTTTGGCACACTGCAAAAAAAACCCCGTCAGTGATATTAATTTTATCGAGTATTAAGTGAGGTGGGTGGCACGGTGATGCAGTGGTTAGCACGTCCACCTCACAGCAGGAATGTCCTGGGTTCGATTCCCGGGCTCGGGTGTTTCTGTGTGGAGTTTGCATGTTCTCCCTGTGCCTGCGTGGGTTTCCTCCGGGTACTCCGGTTTCCTCCCACAGTCCAAAAACATGCACAGTAGGCTAATTGGCTGTTACAAATCACCCCAAGGTGTGAGAGTGAGTGTGAATGGTTGTGTGTGTGTTGGCCCTTCAGTGACCTGGCATGCTGTTCAGGGTGTACCCTGCCTTTGCCCAGAGTCGGCTGAGATAGGCTCCAACCTCCCCGTGATGCTAATTAGGATTAATCAGCTTAGAAAATGAATGAATGAATGGAGTGAGGTGAGGGTATTAGTTTAAATCAATCTAAAAAAGGCCCATGCAATCCTAATAGGGACATGAAATATAAAAGTGCCTCAAAAATCCAGCATTGCCAAATCTTGGCATCCATTATTGTGACACACACACACACACACACACACACACACACACACACACACACACACACCATGTTTATCTTCTCTTAAACATATAGCCAAAAAGAGCCATTTATCTTAAGCTTTCCTTGGAAGGGGTTCTTGTTGTATACATTAGTTTGAAAAGTGTATCTTGAGAGCAGGAAAGACCGCCTGGGGGGCAATGCTGTTTAATTTACATCTCTTCAATGTTTCACTGCAGCATGCGTGCATTATTTCAAGCTAAATGTGTCTTATGACACTTTGTTTGCCACCATCCAGTAATGTTCTAACAGTAAAAGCACATGCAGTGTATAAGCCACTGTGTTAAGTGTAATATAAAGATTTAAGCACTGCCTAAAAGCGGAGCTCTGAAATAATGACCTTCTCCTGATTATAATCCTGGTTTTAATATGAATTCATTTTGATGACACCATGGATGATGTAATGTCATGTAATCATCATGTTATGACTGCCCCCTCCCCAAAGTTTGAAAATATTGTCTGAAAGTGTTACGGTATTGAGATGGAAACCCAGTATCACCACAGGGCAGCGAGATGCCATTCAGCTGGGTAGGTTTACTTCCGTAAGCACTTTATACGTGCCAGAACTGTCTTGTGTTTTCTGAATATGATTGGTTTAAAAGCCGTTCTATTCAAATGAGTGATGCATTGCGCGGCAGTAATAGTTTATATTGCCAGCTAATGCATATGGCACATAGAATTCTGTTTAAGCTGTTAAAAGGTTTCTTTTATTTTATGGCTTGAAGCAAGTAGCAGCTTGGAGGGAAGATAGAGTAGAAGAAGTTATCATCACTCAGACATTTATCACCATTACGACGGTTATATACCGGCATGCGCAACCTCACTACACATGTACGGACGGACGGACGATGCTCTACATATTTATCGAAGCTCTACCGGTTTTACAATGTATGTTGCTCATCTTGCACAATGCTTTGTGCCACGCGGAGCTCCACTATTAAATGTGCAGAGGTGCGTAAGTGTAAGGTGGCATAGTGGTTAACATGTCTGCCTGTTTTTGCATTAATTTTAATTTATACCAGTGGCTGATTCCCTTGTCTAGGGCAACTTACATTTGTTATCTAATTTATATCACTGAGCAGTTAATTCTTAAGGGCCTTACTCAAGGGACAAACAGTGGCAGCTTGGTGGCACTGAGACTTGAACAACTGACCTTCTGCAACACTCACAGCAAGAAGGTCCTGGGTGCGAGTCTTGCACTCAGTGAGGGCATTTCTATGTGGAATTTGCATGTGCTGTCCCTGTGCTTGCATGGGTTTTCTCTGGGTACTCCGGTTTCCTCCAACAGTCCAAAGTCATTTGGCTGCTCCAAATCGTCCCTAGATGTAAGTGTGAATGTGATGTTGTGGTGAGCCGTTCAGGGTGTACCACGGCTTTGCCCCGGGGTCAGCTGAGCTAGGCTCCAGTCCCCCTGCGACCCTAATGGAAGTAAGCGGTTCGTCAAATGAGTGAGTGAGTGAAGATAAAGATATGGATATGGATTATGGTTTTATATACACATTTCTTTTGAGTTAATGTGAAATTGTGTTATGAGGGGTGATGGAGTTTAAACAGTATAAAGAATAACCTTAGCCTTGTGTCATACCAGCAAACAGAAATATTAATATTCCCATATTTGAAAGATTAATATCAAGGTATATAAGAGTTGCTCTTTATTGAAGCAATCAAACTGACACAGCTTAACTAAATTAGTGTAAGAAAACTCCAGGATCCCTGGTGAGTGCAATTCATTATATGATCTCAACTAATAAGAGCTTCTCTCCCGCTGCAGATGTGCTGTCCAGACCTATTTTTTGCTTAATTGGTGAAACATGAGGAAGAAGTTATGCATACAGAACTAAGAGACAAGGTGGAGAGGGCAGTGAATTGTAACTTTAGTAATTGGAGAATTTAGTTCGGAAACATCTGCATGACACCTGGAGAGAACAGGAACGGTGTACAGGAGCAGTTCTGTAGTGAGTTGTGTGAAGTATTGCCAAGGATATAGTTATAGTGGAGGAAATCACAGTCCACTGTTATCCAACGAATTTCATTTATCATCAAAATCTTACCTATACCTATAAGTTAATGGTTATTAACATGTTTGAATTATCATTCGACTGTTCAGGGACACAAAAAACCTCTATGACGTTAATAAGTAGCCTAAATAACAATTATTTGCCAAATAGGAAGTGGATATTGTTGAATAGTCCCAGAGACAAGTCATCAAAGGGATATCCACTGAACCTGAGGTGAATAAGTATTTTAGCATATACTACAGGGGAATATCATAAAAGCAAACAAGAGTTTTGTGAATTATTTTTACATTTTTAAAGCGTGACAGTGACCCTTTTGTCCACCATTTTGATTCAAGCATTATCCTGAGTTTATGGGGTGGATGATGTCTATTAGTATATACTACACAGGAATGGCATGATCTGACTGGTTTGATATCTGGGGATTAAAAGACATTATCATGAGTGGATAACGCTTGAATCAAAATGGCAGAGACACATGGTTTGTCATGGTCACTGTGACAAAGAGACGCCATTACCTACGCAGCATTTATGCTTTGCATGCTGAGCTCACCTAAAAACATCTGATTGCACTTTATCTATGTAGTAAATGCGAAGTATTATTATTATTATTATTATTATTATTATTATTATTATTATTATTTATTAGTAATAAAATTAAAATAATATGCTAAATATTAGTCATTACATTTAAATGAAGGACTCTGTGCTAAAGGACACTATAGAATTTATTTTATAGAAACCCTACCTGCAGTTTTTCTCAGTAAAGACATTTTAATTCATCCATGTATTAGTATTTTAATTTTTAGCCTGCATGGTGTGCATTAATTTTTTTAAACATCTCCCTTTTATCCCAGTTTCCACAGAAATAAATATTGAGATGTACATCATATTCTACTCCCTCATTCACTCTCTCACTTGCTGAACCGCTTAATCCTACAAGGGTCATGGGGAGGCTGGAGCCTATCTCAGCCAACACTGGACAAAGGCGGGGTACACCCTGAACAGTTCGCTAGACCATCGCAGGGCAACACACACCCAACCATTCACACTCACATTTGCACCTAGGGGCAATTTATAATAGCCAGTTAGTCTAATGTGCATGTCTTTGGAAGGTCGGAGGAAACCAGAGTACTGGGAGAACATGCAAACTCCACACAGGAACCCGTGAGCCTGGGAATCGAACCCAGGACCTTCTTGCTGTGAGGCAGATGTGCTAACCATCATATTATAATATCCCTTTATATATATATATATATATATATATATATATATATATTACTCTACTAAATGACAGGTTTTCATTGCTCCATTTCTTTAAATTAACCACTTTTAGGCATTATAACCAGCAATCCTGAATCTTAGGCTATAATTTGTCTATCGCACTACTCTATACAGCACTCCAGTAAATGAGTATATTTATATTTATGTGAGTCAGAATCCATTATACATATAAGTGCAATACAGTAATGAAGTGCCTTCACAGATACAGAGATGTGCTTCACGAAGCAGGTACTGACGCAGGGCAGTCAGTGCCGGGGCCTGTGTAATGGAAAAATAAAAGAGCCAAAGTGATGCTTTGGGGAAAAAAGAGGGGGAGAAACAACCTTGGATGATAAGATCAAAGTGGGCAGCCGTGAAGCTACAAGCAGTAATTGGACGTTTTTGGAAGGGGCTGGTTTTTCCTGGTAGTGAACACAATGTTGTCAGGATACACACGCGCTCCCACACATGCTCTATCCTTTTGAGAGTGCATACATGACGTCGCAATCCAGCTGCACAAAATCACTGGTTCTCCATGCTGAAGGCTATAACATTTTATCAGCAAGACCATGTGTTTCCGTTTGAAGCTAGTCTGCAGCATTACAAAGTTTCCAGGCTGCACATGTTGGCATGAAAAACGTTGTGTTAGCTGTTGTCCTCCCAGTACTGTATATTTAACGGTTATTCCATGAAATCGAGTCGTTCTTGGTGCCGGGTCTTCTATCAGCCATGTAATGAAGAGATTGTGTAGAATAACTGTTTTACTATATCCACATCCAATGGAATGTGAATTTTTTTTTTTTTTTTTATCAAATTTTGATTTATACAAGATAATTTCTGCTTTGTTATGCTATGCACCTCATCATCTAACCCACTCAGAACTTCTGCTACATCCGACATCTGAAGTATATCGCGCACATCTGCAGAATGAACAATGATTCCATCCAAAAGCAAGTGCTCTTCAGTAGAGGGAGAAGCTGGAGGAAGATAGAGGAACTTTTAGAAATGGATAAACAACAGGCCCTAAAAGAAACATGCTAAATACAATGGACTTCGCTCAACTGTTGGAACACAGATTCTCCAAGCAGTTGAACCCCAAGGCCATTCACATACCATGGGCAATAATGATGATGATGAGATAAACCCAAACAAACCAGCGAGCTGACAGCAACAGCAACAATTCCTTTAGTGTAAAAAAGTCAATAATGATAATTCTTGAAAATGAAAAAATATATACTGTAATACAATGGTAATATAAAAACATCCTTACTATCAAGCACTGACATTGCAGATTTTACCGCTTTTTTAGTATTTTGTTTGGAGTTTGGTGTTCAAGTAGGGAAACTGATTTAGCTGATTTCAGCCATTATGTTTTTCTGTAGTATAGTTTCCAATCAGGCCATGTGATTACTCATATCCAGTGGGTGTGGATAGAATAATAATTCACTGAGTCCCTGAGACTGATGGATTTTGCTAAATATTTGATGGGACTATTCAGTGATATCCATAAAGCCTGAGGAAGATAATTGTTTTAGTATATACTACACGGGAACATAAGAAAGCAAAGTAAAACAAGCTTTTCATATTTATTTTTACCTTGTATCAAGCATTCTCTTGAGTTTGTGTGGTAGATCATTAACAATTATTCTTACTCACTTATTTGCCGAACTGCTTAATCTTATCAGGGTTGTGGGGAGGCTGCAGCCTGTCTCATCCAACACTGGATGAAGGCGGGGTACACCCTGAACAGCTCGCCAGACCATCGCAGGGCAACACACACACAACCATTTACACTCATACATAAGAGCAATTTGGAACAGCCAATTGGCCTAATGTGCATGTCTTTGGACTGTGGGAGGAAACCGGATTACCCAGAGGAAGCCCACACAAGCACAGGGAGAACATGCAAACACCACACGGTCTCGGACGCAGGACCTCCTTGCTGTGAGGTGAACGTGGCAACCAGTACGCCACTGTGCCACCCAATATATACTACAATATATACTACACAGGAACATAAAAAGCAAACTAAATTAAGAATATATTTATATATATGTGTGTGTGTGTTTTATTTAAACATAGTTATTTAAACTATAACGGGGCAGGTGGCCTTTGCAGAACATAAGCACTGTGTACAGCATCTCTGCAAACTCATTCCAAAGAAACTCACTAGTATATACTACACAGAAGCATAAGAAAACACTTCATCACAGCGTGTTTTTAAACTTATTGCATGACTGGCATGTACAACACAGTAACATGACTGTCCACTTTAATAAATATTTGGAATGAATAATAAAACAATCATAGAATTCAGCTTTAGTATGATATGCAGAATTATTTGGTCGCAGAGGCAGTAATCAGCCTTTGGCTGCAGCATATAATATAGGGAACCGAATAATTCCCTATGTCATACTTTGCCTCATTCAATAATTGCTTACTATCCCCAGATGGCGAACCAATCAGATCATGCCATTCCATGTAGTATATACCAATATCTATTCACACAGGATAGGGAACCAATAAGATTGCCCCATTCCCTTGTAGTGTATATACTAATATAATTTATACTATTTATACCATATATCTGATTGGTCAGAAGGTGTTGAGATGAATGATGTGTTCTCGCTGCTTTGAGAGTAGTGCAGACTACAAGGCAAGATCACAAGTTTGTCATAATGCATTCTTTCTAATATGTTGCACTTAACAATTATTGGCACCCCTGGAAAATAGTAAAGCTGGATTTTTTTTTAACCTTTTTACAAATTTTTACAAGGGGTGCCAGTTATCATGGCACTGCGTTGTATTGTTTTTGTAGTAACAGCTGACACTGGGACTTGTATCATGGATTTTTAAAAAGCATGTAATTGTGGATATGGTAATGTTTTCTGTGTTGAGACTTGATAGGCATTATTTTCTGGAAGGGGTGTCCTATGCCAATTTTTTTCTCATTAGCTTCATGAAGAGTAGGCGCTGAGGGGAACGACGGTTTATAGCTGCTATAAAGTAAGGTATAAACTTGCTTGAACTAGAATAAAATAGTCATTCTTAAATAACTTAAAATATCATGTTAGCATTGGAAAATTGTTGTAGTATAAGAGGAAAAAAGCATTTGAGACATGTTTTCATTACTCCAATAAACAATAGCCATGAAGATATAATAAATTGGGCTCATGCTTGACTCTGGCACCCCTGCAGGTTGTGTGATCACAGTATCCGGGAGAATGACTTTTACTAGTAACAAGTCAATGGAGATCGAGGTGTTTGTGGACGCCGATCAGTTGGCAGATACAGAGAAGGGAAAGTATCGAGCTGTCACTGCCTTCTTCACCTACATTTCTCTGGACAAACAAAACAAGCCGTTGCCTGTCCCTCCACTGAAGGTAGGATATAAAACTTCTTTATTGCACAGTTCTTTTTTAATCACCTAAACATGTGCCTGGTATGACACAATGATGGGAATTACTGATTTGAGCCTGATTTATTAAACCTTTTGACTCTTTTTAAAAAATATTTTTGTGTTTCTTTACGGATTAAAGAACACTAATTTCTTTTAATTCTTTATTATTAACAATTCCATGAATAGTTTGCTAGTAATAATTTGCTGGTTCTGTACAGACAGACAATGGATTTCCAGGATGTGCCAGGCCGCTTAATCATCTTCTTCTTTGGGAAGAAATAGATGCTGCAAATATTCCAAGACGTTTTTTCCTTTCCAAGTCTTTAAATATAGCCAAGTTCACTTGTTTTGTCCAACCTTTTGGGTGATCACCCTTTTATTTTATTCATTTTCGACAGCAAATTTAGATTTCTGTTCGAACGTATGCATTCTTACTCTTTAAAGGACAAAAGAAATAAGAGAAAGCAGAGCTTATCTGATGAGCTGGTCAAAATTGAGATTTTATTGGATTTTAAGAGAACATGTGAACCAGTTTAGGGTCAATCCATATGATACTACCGCACACTTGACAACTGACCATTTCAGATTTGCTTCATGCTTTTAGAAATTAATCCTAATAAACAGTTTGCGAAATTTTGCCATTGTATCCGGCTAGCAGGTACAAGCACAAAGAGTTATTGTTCTTCTAAAGGGAGCATTTATTTATATAATATGCATAAAACTGCAATTCCATCTGTAGTAAAACATGCCATATTTGATACCACAATAAATATTGTTTGGTTCATGATGCCAAATTCATATTGTGCTCATTTGCTAATTAAGACATTCTCTTTCCAGGGTTGTTGTGATGATGGTAGACCTTGTCGTACGTGACAATTGTGGGTTTGAAATGTGTGTGAGAATATATATATATATATATATATATATATATATATATATATATATAAATTTTAAGTTTTAACACCTAGCTTTTGTTTGACTTCTTTCAGACAAACTCTTAGTGAGCAAAAGAATACTCCAATATGACAAATAAATACCAGGATTTGAAAGATGTGATATGTTTAAATGTGAAGATACAGAAGGCCAAATGGTCCAAAGCAAAAAATGATATTTTTTTAACAGAATTCAATGAACACTAACATGGAAAATATGTTGTGCATTTGTGGAACTTCAGTTGCAGTACTCAAAGACATCTTGTACCTAAGAACAATTCCTACAAATGTTATGCCTCTAGCTTATATAGTTCAAAAGTTATGACTTATGGAACTTCATTTTTTTTTTCTAGGACAGTTGTCTTTACAGAAAAATCTGATTCAAGCCCATATAACTCAAAATCTAACAACGATTCAAGGCTGAAATTTTACACACTTAGTTCTGGGGCCAATGGCATATTATTTTAAAAGTATGAAGCAAGTATAGTCAGTAACACATTCTGAAGTCTTGTGATTTGAGGTGGATTTACTGTTTAAACTTACCGCTGGTATGTTTCAGGGTTAGTTTGGATTGGTGCAGACTGACAGTATAGCTCACTGAGCCATTTGAAAACATATTAAAATTAAAGTTAATTGGAGACATAATTATGGGCGGGTTTTCTTTTTGTTCATCAAATTTATCCTCAAGCGTACCACACTTTCCTGGACATTGAACTTCTGTGCACCTCAGTTTATGTAAGTCAATACTATTTTCGCTAATACTCATTCAGAACAGCTTCTTTTCTTGAACTCTGCATGTCTCAGGGGCTTAAGCAGTCTCCTGCAGACATTTGTACCTTAATTTTCCACTTCATATATTGCCCTGATATCTTGTGATGGCTCTCCTCCAATTTGGTATATAGATCTTGTTGTTTTTTCTTCTTTCAAAATGAATGTGATCATAACTGTTGGGTGTGGCTTACCTGTATTGATGAATATACACAATTTACCAATTGCAACAACTCCATCATCACTATATCAGTCAGGCATCTTTAATGAAAATACATAATATCCACATGCAAATTAAAGTCTGTATTGTTGTCCTTTATTTTAAAGAAAACACCTCATTTTTCAAGACTGTTACAGATATACTGTAGCAGTAGGTATCTGTATGTGTCTGTTTGGGCAGCATGGTAGCGCAATGGTTCATGGTTCATGCCTTACAGCAACAAGATCTTGGGTTTTAACCCCATAACCAGTGAGGGGGTTTTTGTGTGAAGATTGCATGTTCTCCCTGTGTTTGTGGGTTTCCTTCAGGTGCCCTGGTTACCTTCAACAGTCCAAAAGACATGCACATCAGGTAATTGGCTATTCTAAATTGCCCCTAGGTGTGACTGGGAGTGAATGGATGTTTGTCCTAGAGAAGTAGTTCTGCAGCAACAGATACCACGAAATTGGCCCAATGCATCGTGGGCGTGAGATGGAATGAACGCTGATGAATTTGTCTATTTAAAAGCCAATATTATTTGAACATAGGTTTATTTTATCACCAGTAGTTTGGTGGTGGACTCTTGGTTTCAGGAGCTGTCAGTATGCAAGGTATAAAGAATTGGATGACCCAAGGATTGATCTTATTCATAACCTAATACTGAATCATTATATCAGTAGGCTCTGTAGTTGTATAGACCATCCCTGCCCTAATCCAAATCAAGAGTGACCATGGTCAACAATGCTAAAATAGCTTTGCTCTGCGTTGCATGTGCAATTGGAGTTTTAAGAACGCAATTGGTATATAAAAATAGACGTGCAACACTGCATCTAAAAGCGTATTCCCTACAGGGCTCGGTACTTCGGAAACTGGCTGAGTACCCTTCTGTTAATTGAGCTTGTCATATCGTGGCCATTGGTAAGTGCGCTCCAGATTATAAATAGTCCACTGACAAGGCGGTGGCAGCTATTTTTTGACTTCAGGTGTATTTTTCTGCACTCATATGTGAAATATCCAGTTCTATTTTTACCCTTTCCTGTTTTAGCACTTCACCGAGGGAGACTGTGGAGTGGGGGGTGGATATGAGGATGGATAGCTATGCAGCCTTCTGGGTGGAAGAGGATAGAGTGATAGAGGGAGGTTTCGGCATCCCAGCTAACCTGAAATGCCACATGCACACAATGATTAGAGCACAGAAACACAGTAGGGGTCACTCATAAGCGGTCTGTCTTTTTACAGGCTGCATTAAAATCGAGCTCTCCTGGTGACGGCATTTTAACAACAAGGCATGATGAGTAAAAAAGAGCGAGGAAGAAAACGCGAAAACTTAAGGCTTCTTTTTCTTCTTCTTCTCCCTCTTAGCATCTTTTCCGAGCACATTACCAAATGGCATATCTGGTCCCTTGTGCATGGAACAAGTTGCGTTACCGTAGCAACCTCTGGGCCGCGATGTGAAATTCACGTTTATTTTTAGGCACAGCTCATGTGGTGTGTATGCACTATGAGGTTAAAGTGTGCACTGACTCCCTACTTTATGTATCATGGTGCTGTTGCTATGATATTCTATAATCAGTGAAGCAAATTCAGTCCTGTATGTGCACAAAAAACTAGACTGCAGTATATTTACCATTTAAATCATTTTCATATCTTTTATCATCTTACTAATGTTGAGGAACATATTATGCAGGAAAGCAATAATAAGAGAATGTAAGAGATTAGTGGCAGGGAAATGCAGATTACATGAGATCATGAGATTAGGAACAGGCCTGGCACCAGTGCTGGAAAAATGCTTATAGAATTATGCAAAACTGCTTTTGATTTTGCTCACGTTTTTTACGTAACAGGAATAATGGTTTGGAAGTAATCATTGCTCAGAATGTTCATCACAATACAACAGCACATTCAGTGTTTTTTTTTTTTAAATGATGTTCCCTTGCGCAATTAGCCCCTATTATTTCATAAAATGCAGAAGAAAATGAGTGATGCGAAACAAAACAAAAACGATCGGAGCAAACTGAAAATTACAGTGCGTTACCGTATCAAAAACAGGAAATAAGGTATGCTGGTGCTCTGAGCCATTCGCTGGATTCAACCCCGCAGCTTTGTCCTTATTGTAGTTCGGGTGAAGCTCCAGGAGGGAGTGGCCTCGATCAGTGGAACAGCAAAAACTAATGACAAAATGGATACTGAAACACACAGTGGTCTGTGAGCAAGCATTCAGCTGAACTTCCTCAAAGTACCTCAAATAAATCAGCTTTTGGAAGGTCACCTTTAAGGCTCTATGCTAATTAACTGTGAAGGTCCACCTTCCAAAGAAATGAAGTGGCAGGAAGATGATAAAAGACCGCAAAACAGTAAAGAAACGTAAACTCCACAGTACAAAACAGAAGAACTAATATAGATCTCAGCGTAAAGCTGGGTTTATTTTGCTGTGTTTTTTGTTTCTGACATGTTGTAGAATAAGTTTAGTTTAATTTAATTCAGTTTATTCATTTCGAGTATGCTACATAAAACAGTAGAGGTTA
>JBCNYH010000012.1:13247432-13271016 GCA_039654325.1 Tandanus tandanus | reverse complement strand
TATATATAACATTTATTTCCAGGTGCTTATTTTAATTTGGACTTTCTTATATAGTGCTACTGTGCCAGTATTGTTATCTGGCAGGCAGGCAAGGATTCAGTAGTAGGAATGCTAAAACAGTCCAGGGTGTTTGGCATTTCTCCATCACTGAGCAAGCTATCACATTACTGTAAGCAGATCATAATTACATAAAACTACTATACTCCCATAAAGGAATACAGACGCGTGTAAGAACTTCTCTGTTATGTGATGAGGCAGCTGCGTGAGAGAATACCTTTACTATATTATGAAATAAACATCTCATTGTTTGGTATAGTCCAATGGGGGAACAATTGAGCCATATGTGAGTTAAGAAAGTAAGTCCAGAAAGTACAGGGGAAGTTACTCGTGTTTAGAGTTATGCGCACTTAAGTCAGTTTTCTTGCCGCTCCTTTTACATTATAACATTTTAGTTTATGCCACCGATCTTGCTAGTTTTTCTTAAGTGAAATTGTCCATTAGGGTCGCGGGGAGGCTGAAGCCAATCCCAGCCGACTCTGGGTAAATGCGGGGTACACCCTGAACAGCTTGCCAGACCATCGCAGGGCCAACACACACAAACATTCACAATAACATCGACGATTAGGTTCAATTTGGAACAGCCAGTTAGCCTAATGTGCACATTTTTGGACTGTGGGAGGAAACCAGAGTACTCAGAGGAAACCCACGCAAATATGCGGAGAACATGCAAACACAGAAACGTCCTCGCCGAGTGCAGGACTCAAACCCAGGACCTTCGTGCTCTGAGGCAGATGTGGTAACCACTACGCCATTGTGCTGCCCACTGGAAATATTGCTTCAGTCGATTAAAAATGTAAAAATAAACCATAAAAATATCTGTTTTAGTCTGCTTTTCCTATGTTTCTGTGTAGTTTATACTAAAACAATTATTTATTGAAAAATAATTATTAATTGTTACATTTATCAGTGCAAATGTTAACAATATGGATTATAATATACAGTAATTATTCAGCAGATGATAAAATTTGACAATAGCATTTGTTCCATCACACATTAATTTGCATTTTTAATTGTTTTTGCTGTGAGTGAGTGCAGCGAGCGGAGCAGCAACACTAATTGTGTTTTCCCGCCTGACTTGATTTATGTGGTAGTGCATGCGCGGCACGATTATAGGAAGGCTGAGCTCACTTTGGTTGGGCTCGGTGACCCTCCCAGAATTCCATGGTCGACTCGATTTGCCCTCACAGCACTCCACTTCTCTATGAGAACTTCTGGTTTTATTTTAAGTAATGGCTTCTGACAGTTACTTGCACATGAGATACTAAATTAAGGTCATGATTATAATGACCTGCAAGGACGTAGGAAATGTATTCTCTATTTTTAGTATTTAAGAGGTTGGTACAGTTGTGTAGTGGTTAGCACATCCACCTCACAACAAGAAGGTCCTGGGTTCGAGTCCACACATTGGGCCACCTGGAGAGCAGTTGGGGGTTAGGTGCCTTGCTCAAGGGCACTTCAACCATGAAGGTGGAGAAAGGGATGGTGCAGCTCACTACCCCTGCTGCCACACATTTTCCTTCTGGTTCGGGAATTGAGCCAGCGACCTTTAAGTCCCAAACCTGCATCTCTTACCATTAGGCCACGGCTGCCCACAGCTATTCTTTCGTGGCTTGTGTGGGATTCCTCCGAGTACTCCGGTTTCCTCCCACAGCCCAAAAATATGCGCTTTAGACTAATTGACTGTTCCAAAATGCCCCTAGGTGTGAATAGTTGTGTATGTTGCCCTGCAATTGTCTGGGGAGCTGTTCAGGGTATACCCTGCCTTCGCCCAATGTTGGATGAGATAGGCTCCAGTAGTATTATGCGGTTCAGCAATGAATGAATACACAGGAACGGTGCGATCAGATTCTCAGGATAATTAACGATTATGTTCCAATGGCGAGGTGGATGTTGCTGAATATCCACCAAGTCTAAGGCACATAGTTGTTGTAGCATATACTACACAGGAATATAAGGGAAAAAAACACACCACATTAAAATGGAATTTTTATGGTTTATTTTTTACATTTTAAAAATCCAGTCTCCCTGCGACCCTAATTGGATTAAGCGGTTCTGCGAATGAGTGAGTAAGAGAGAGAAAGAGTGAGTAATTAATGAAAGCATGGGCAGTGGTGGCTTGGTGGTAAAGGCGATGGGTTACTGTTCTGAAGGTCAGCGGTTCAATCCCCATTATCACCACTGTTGGGCCCTTGAGCAAGGCCCTTAACCCTCAGTTGCTCAGTTGTATAAAAAAAATTATAATTGTAAGTCGCTCTGGATAACAGCGTCTGCCAAATGATGTAAATGTAAAGCATGTTTTTGTTTATATATACCCATATTTGAATGTAACTCAGCTCTGAATACGGTCTGTAATATGGATTTCCTCTCTGTAATGGTGGAAAAATAACCTTAATGACATTTACAACTGTCAGGACAAGCTGCAAAGAAATTAAGATGTTCAACACCAGTAGATCTACCTGAACGGAGCATTCTGGTGTAACACCCTGACGCCGTCTAGAAAAGTCAGCTGGTAACAAGTTTAACCAAGATTATGTGTGTATGAAACTTTCAGTAGCTCCTACAGAAAGAGTGTATAGCACTGAGAGCATTACTTATTTATCTTTTAATGAATCATCAAGGGTGTTCATGTAGCATATCCACTGATCATATGACACAGTATACAGTACATGTAGTGTGTTTTTGTATGATTATCGCAGATGTTCTGGATTTGAAGCCGTACACATGTTCTCATGGGATTCTGGTTTCCGACAACACCGATCGATGAATATGATATTCATAGGAATGTGTTAGGCAGTGCATTGATTTCAGATACAGCAGGACTTGTGGTTCTTTTTTTAAAAACTATTTACTAAATGTGATTCAAATGTCTTTCTTATTTTAATCAGGTTATTTAGGCACTCTTTTTCAGCAAAGGCTCCAGAAATTGTTCCGAGGGCTTTAATGGCTTAGTTAGACTGCTTTCTCTGTATGACTATGTATGGAACGTTTTCCAGGCATTTTATTCGGAACCTGATATATCCTACAAGGTTAAAGAACACAAGCTGGTAACACACGGAAGCCAAAAGGAGAAGGTTATTAAAATGGCGTATTTTATTTAGCCTCTTCCGGGAATCATAGCGACATAGTATGGGTTAGATGATCCCGCAATCAATCATGGGGAGGCTCGAGCCTGTCTCAGCAGCACTGGGCGAAGGCGGGGTACACCCTGATCAGCTTGCCAGTCCATCGCAGGGCTAACACACATACAACCATTCATCTAGAGGCAATTTGTAACATCTTGTTAGCCTAAGGTGCATGTCTTCGGACTGTGGGAGGAAACTGGAGTACCTGGAGGAAACCCATGCAAGTACGAGCAACATGCAAATTCCACACAGAAACGCACAAGCCCGGGACTCAAACCCAGGGCCTTCTTGCTTTGAGGCGGATGTTCTAACCACTACGCCACGGTGACGCCTTGTTCCAAATATCCAATGCGCAAAATGAACACGCACACCGAGCACAAATGTCTGTGCCATGCCACTGTAAAATTGGAGCTCCAGATAGATTTGGAACAAATATATCTATAAGTTGAAACAGCCAGAATATTATTTAAATTCAACCAAACAATGCCTCAACAGTTGCCTCAAACTACTGGCACTACTGCTACTGCTTTGTCAACTACTTAGTAACATGTTCAGTAATGTCGCCGCGGGCTTGCTCATTAGGGATGTGTAGGGGGTTGTGTAGGGGGATGTAGAAAAATGTTTAAATTCCTCCTTAAATTACTTTTACTATGTAAAGCTGCTATGTGACAATGTCAGTTGTAAAAAGCGCTATACAAATAAAACTGGAAAGGGAAAAGAAAAGAAAGTCATATAACTTGACTAAGATTGCCATCTGTACATCCATCCATTCACCGTACCACTTACTCCTACTAGAGTCTCAGCTTAATAGCTACACCCTTAATAGCTCACCAAAACAGCAGTCCAAAAACATGCACATTAGGCTAATTGGCTGTTCCAAATTGCCCCAAGATGTGAGTGTAAGTGTGGATGGCTGTGTGTATGTTGGCCCTGCGGTGGTCTGACGAGCTGTTCAGGGTAAACGTCGCCTTCGCCCAGAGTCGGCAAAGATATGGTCCAGCCTCCCTGTGACAATAATAGGATAAGATTATTGGATGAGTATTTTTTATCTTGCAATAATCCCATGAACTTTGTACGATTTGACTAACAGACTTGACCTTTTTCCCCACGACACATATTTTATATATAAATGCAACTACGCAGGTTAAATGACTCCGAATCTCCTGATTGAGTTTCACTCTTCAGGTACAGATGAGAATGGTGGCTTAAGCTTGCTCATGCTGGTTATTACTGATTGGTCACTTCTTTCCCTACATTTGCTGCATGTATTTTTACCTTCATATTACCGTAATAATCGTTATATATGCTCACTTCCCTCAGAGCCGACACCTTGCTGTCCAGCAATCTCTGCAAATCAATGTTAGAATTAATGCCTCTTTGACTACATAAAGCTGCCACTTTGGGACTGTTGGTTCATTTGAAGCAGCTTCCTGCCCTAATTTGTGTAATTAAGGAGCCAGAAGGCTCAGGGGCTTTGCAGCAAGAGATGATTATGTCCTCCAGAAAACCCCTTCCAGAACCACATCCATTCCCTAATTAATAGTCAGGGCTAGTCACCGTCAGCTCTCTCTGGCATGAATTTGTGTGTGGCACAAGGTCAGGTGACCCACGCTGATTTAAAATCTGTTCCATGTAACAGAAAACAAGCCGTCTGACTGTCGGGCTGCACAGCAAGTATCTGAGAAGCATCAGTTGCTAAAAAAAGCTGTGCTCTGTGTACTGGTATGCTTCTCAACCACATTGTACGTCTTAAGCAGCGTCCACACAGGAAGCAACGAGGGACAGGTGAAACGCTTCACCGCTGAGCTACACGTGAATAACTTTACCGCTGAAGTGCTGTCAGCTCCTGTTGCCTAGGTAACCCTCTCGCATGTCATAGTTTTCAAGTGAAACTGTGAGCAGCATCAAGCTAGTTCCCTACAATAGATCTATGAGAGCTTTTATTATCATTAGCGTATATTATCATGATAAATAGATTATTATTATCATTGTTATCATTATCGCATTTCAAGTATGGAATGGAGACTCGTGTTCATCATGATCCAGGAAGTTAAACATACAGTATATAAATAAATGTACTCACAGGAAATGCCGGCCATATCGGAAACATGGACCCAGGAATTGAGTTTCCAATTCATATCCTTGTAAAATTGCTGTGTGCAGTCGTAAGAATATTCACAGTATATTTATACACTGCAATAATGAGCATGTCGACGTAGGCAGAACAATGAAACTCGTGTTTGTTATTCCCTATGGAAGATGTTTTGGGGAACTCGTCATTTGGCAGCATCTGTCAATCAACGGTATCTTTAAGTTCTGACTGGTTAATGCTCAAATCGCATCACGTGAAGATTCAGCTCTGTTGACTCTGTCTCCACCCACCTTCTGTCGCTTGAGAAAATTTTGCCTCTTATATCTCATTTTGTCGACTTTCACTGATTTTACGTGCTCGCTTAATGTGTGGACGTCCCTTTAGCACCTGCCCACTAAAAAGTGTTACACCACAACGCAAAAGCAAACAGACGTCATTGACGGAAATAATGGCTCATCTAACGTCAAGGCCACGGTTACTCTTAATGTTTATTCAAGGGAATAAAAATGTTGCGGCATCTCGTGACACCGAGCACTAAAACCTGGTTAAATGTACAGTTGGATGATATGAACGTGTTTGTGTGAAGCTTATGGGTTATTAGTGATGAATGAAACATTTTCAGCTTCACAGTTTCTCATAACAGATTCAATCATATCATTTTATCTGATTTAGAGTATACAAACTCACCGGCCGCTTTGTTAGGAACGCCTGTACTGTGTTCGATCGTTCGGTTATTCAATCAGAAAGTGTTAAAAGTCGGGATGTAAGAACTGTAATTAAACATTTTGGGATGTGCTTCTCGTGCTGTAGTGGTTTGCTTGTCTGCCTCACAGCCAGAAGGTCCTGGGTTTGATTCCCAAACGAGGGCGTTCTTCCCATGCTTGGGCATGTTCTTCCCATGCTTGCGTGGGTTTCCTCTGGATACTCAAATTTTCTCCCACAGTTCAAAGATATGACAGTAGGCTAACTGTTTGTTCCAAATTGCCCCTAGGTGTAAGTGTGAGTGTGAATGGTTGTGTGTGTCCCTGCAATGTTCTGATGGAGTGTTCAGGGTGTACCCTGCCTTCGCCCAGTGTCAGCTGAGATAGGCACCGGCCTTCCCCTGGCCGTTGTAGGATTAAGAGGTTCAGTGAATGAATGAATGAGTGACAGTGAGTAGGATGTGCTTCTCTGGAAAGACAATAAACTTTAAGGTAGCATCAGTTTGTATCCCAGCAAAGTGTTTTAAAAAATAAATACTTCAATCAGCATTGATTGCCTGCCATATTTGAGTAATTTGGTTTGCATTATTATTGAATAGTCTTTTCCCTCCCTCGTCAACTATCATAAGTGATCGTTTCACACACATACACACGTTCGTAGCCTCTGAAGAATGCCAGACATTTTCTCTGCCTCAAACACACTATCCACCAACTGAACTCAATTTGTTCAAGACAAGCATGACTGACCTGCCTTTCCCAGAAAGAGTTCCTTTAGGGTCAGATCATACTGTTTACAAGGAGAGAGAGAGAGAGAGAGAGAGAGAGAGAGAGAGAGAGAGAGAGAGAGAGAGAGAGAGACAGAGATAGAGAGAGTGAAAGAGAGAGCATAAATGGGATAAATAGCAGACTTTCCACTTTTCGGTATATGACGTTCACACATTTCACACACGCTTGACTCTAAAGATAGTATGAGATAGAGTTTTATTAGACTGATGGTATTCTTAATCCATGACCTAGTGAACTGTGAACCAGTATCAGGATATATTTAACAATTACGCACTAAAGGCAAGAGGGATGTCACTGAATATTCATTCTTGCGAAATTCCCCAAGCTTGATGTGCATAATTGTTACTATGTATACTACACGGGCACATTAGCATAAAGGACACTATTTAATTGAATTTATTTTATTTATTTTTACATTCATGCATTACAGTGTAAGATGATGTCAGTACATGCATGTTTATCAGATCGGTGGCGAGCCTGTGAGCCAAGGAGAGTAGCTCAGTGCTGTTCTAGCGCTAACAAGTAAATTTACAGCTAACAAATAATTATAGCATGACTTAAATGTATAAGTTAATTAAATAGTTCATTCGCAACCTGAATCGGCTTTCAGACCTGAAGGGCATTGAGGCAAGGCTTTGTACCGCTGTCCAAGGAAGCATCTACTCCATCCAGTTCCCCGTGGTTGTTGTTTTGTCGCTGAAGCAGTTTTTCTGTCACACACAAAATCCAGTCACAGGGATTTTGCTCAGTTTAAAATAGTTTGTGGTGAGCTTTCTGCTGGTTTTCATGATGCTTCCGGTCCATGTTCAAGGTCATGTCCAGGCTGTTTGTTGTAGTTTATAGAGATCTTATGAATTTACCTCAACGAGCTCACCCCCTTTATACAAGCTTTCCACATTTTCATGGCTCAGAGCATTTTTATGGACTGTTGGCTGAATTTCTCTAGACTTGCTTAATGCTTTTAAAAATTAATTTAGTGCTTTATAGGCTTCAGTGTATTTCGGACTGCCTGTGATGGAAAACAGGTGTTGTTTGGTTCATCTCAAAGCTAGCTTTAAAGCAAAATAAAAGGAAAGCATTCCAAACTCTCCTGTTGCAATGAAAATATGTATATTTTCATCATCAGGTGGTTTTCTACTAAAATCTACTGCAATCTACTAAAATCCGTTTGATAGTTTGCATTAGCCTGTTTAACAAGGCCGCCATTAGTAGTTAGTTTCACTCTTGTGAGAGTGTGAAATTATGGGACGTGGACATGTCAGTTCCAATAGGGCAAGGGCAAAAATAACAGTATACAGATAGTAAACTAACAAATCTGATATAAACTAATCAACTTCTGAATACAATGAAACTACACATAAAACTACATTACATTTACATACATTAGACAATATAGCAGTACATATAATGCAAAACACTCCTGTGTTTACAGCTTCTTCCATGTGAGTTACATCCGACTTTTCGTGGTACAATGCCTCTTCCTGTGTAAACCACTCTAAAGTAAACAGTAAATGGAAACATTTACATTTGGACTGAAATGTACTTAACACTAGTAGCAGTTTGTTGACAGTGGTCTCTTTTGAAACTCATTCACAGTTTGAATAAAGTAATTTTTTTTAAACAATAAAAATGTGATCATCATATGTAACTTTCTTTGTATTTTCAGGGATGGCATTTTGTTAAATTTCTCAGATTTCTGCCTCAGAGACAACAAAGCTTAAACATTTCTCTGACATTCTCAGTGAAGCTCGGAATAATGAATTATGATCCTGAGATGGCGGACCAATCAGATTTTACATTTACAGCATTTGGCAGATGCTCTTTTCCAGAGCGACTTACTCTTTTTTTTTTTTTTTTTTATACAACTGAGCAACAAGGGCCTTGCTCAAGGGCCCAACAGTGGTGATAGTGGGGATTGAACCGCTGTCCTTCGGATCAGTAACCCATCGCCTTAACCACTAAGCCACCATTGCCATTCATGTGTAGAATATACTAATTATTGACACTTGTGTAAAACCCCTTTCAAAAACAAATTATTATTTTTTGGGTCATACAAATTTATTGGTGCTATGAGAGAATGGACCGACATAGATTTGGGTGAGGTGGGTGTGGGAGTTGCGTAGTTGTGTTCAAGAATCTTTGGTTGTGGAGAGGCTATACTGGCATCTCACAACACTCTCCACTTTTCCATTGTCAAGCACCAACCAACCCGGCCTCAGTACAGTCTAGGCAGCACTGATGGGAGACAACAACGTTTCAACTTACCCCCAAATGAAGTGAAGAATGTAAGTGAAGTTATAATCGTGAAGATATTTTGCTACTGTTTTCAGTATTTTCTTCCTTATGAATTTATTAGCTGTCACATTAGGCTTTGAGAATGAGTATGAGAAAAAATCTCTGCTTTAAATAGGGCAGAAGTTAGCACCATCAGAGAGTCTGATCAACATCAGGTTCCAAGTAGCAAACCTCACCCTGCCAAGCCTGAATTTAAAATGTGCTTTAGTAGGTTATGTATGTGTCCTATTCAATAAAGCTAATCAATCTGTAATGTAGTCCAGTTTTAACTATCATTATCCATCCAATTTTGACGAATCTGTGCCCAGAGTATCCTCAGACTCCTGTTCCTGGCTGGCAGGAGTAGAACCAGATGGAGTTTTTACTCTTGTTGCTGATCTGCCTCGTGATTCAGTGTACTGTATGTTCTGACATGATTTTGACATGATCATTTGAATTACTGTAAGCCTAATACTGTATCCATTCAAACCAGTTTGGCCATTCTGATCTCGCTCTACTCTGACCTCTCTCTCTACTCTGATCTTTCTCTCTCTCTCAACGAGACAATTCTGAGCAAACTCCAGAGACTGTTAAACACGACAATTCCCTTAGATCAGCAGTTTC
The DNA here is from genome assembly GCA_039654325.1 of Tandanus tandanus. Taxonomy (NCBI): domain Eukaryota; kingdom Metazoa; phylum Chordata; class Actinopteri; order Siluriformes; family Plotosidae; genus Tandanus; species Tandanus tandanus. Next base: position 13,261,357 of record JBCNYH010000012.1, on the reverse strand, counting down.
TTTATTACTCAAACAAGACCATCTGGCAACCACAACCATGCCACAGTCAAAGTCACTGAGATCACATTTTTTCCTCCATTCTAAAGTGTGTTCCATTCTGTGCCCTTTTTTTCTGGGGAAAGAAAGTATTTTTCCAATGAGCTTTAATAATAAAAGGTAGTTCACCTTCCTTCTGCTGCTTGGCATCAGCTAATTTCATTTTGTTTAATGTAGAAGTGCTTCTCGCAGTAATGCCCATGTTGACTCACATGTACAGAATGGGGCATTTGGTGTTCGTGTGTTTAATCTGTTTTGACATTTCACATACAGTGATAGAAATGACCGAATAGGTATTTCGTTTAATTTGTGTATTAAAGGCTTCTAAGTTGGTTCTGTAACATACACAGTAAAACTTACAGCTCATTACCTTGTAACACTGTACCTAAGACTACTATATTTAAAGCAAAGGGTCAGATATTGACCTTGTTTCATTTATTACAGTTTACGGTGCTTTATTGGATTTTTTATGAAGAAATATAGAAATTTTTTTTTTGTAAATATAAAGCAAATTTTTGCACATTCCTACTTTTGCGCAGTACTGTATATGTATATGGGCATATCTGGAGTTTCATTTTAGCCATGTCCTCATGTAGAAGGCTGCTGGATTTGTCATTGCACAGCTCTTTCCTGGGGGTTGCCTGCCATCTGGCACTGCTGCGCATGACTGCCTGGTGACCTATAGCCAATGATGAAAATATCCATGCTTCAGAGGGCAGCTACGGAAAACAACTGTCAAGAATTAAGCAGCCTTGTTTCTTTAAGCTCACAGAATTTCTCGTTCCCTTTAATGAAGGCATTTAAGACTCCATATTTATTTCATTTAAGATTTATAAATGTATAGTTTGGTTGTGATACTGAATCCTCAGTCACTCACTCATTTGGTGAACCGATTCATTCTATTAGGGTCGCGGGGAGGCTGGAGCCTATCTCTGCTGACACTGGGCGAAGGCGGGGTACCCCCTGAACAACTCACTGGACCACTACAAGGCCAACACACACAACCATTCACACTCACATTCACTCCTAGCTTCAATTTGGAACAGCCAGTTAGTCTACTGGGCATGTCTTTGGCCTGTGGGAGGAAACCTATGCAAGCACTGGGAGAACTCAAACCCAGGTCCTTTCTGCTGTGAGGTGGACGTGCTAACCACTACGCTACCGTCCCGCCCATACTGAATGCTGTAACCATAAGTATCCAATGTATACATAAACCATTTAGAAGGGAGAGAAGGGATGGCATGATTTCTTAAGTCCAGAGTAGGGATTATGTAATAGGACAGGACATTCATAGCTTTCTGTCACTGTGGGTCATTAGAATCATTTCAAATACATTGAATATTAAAAAAATCTAACTATGATTTATGTTTAAAGTTCAGAAATCAGATATAATACACCAGAGTGCCCTTTTTCTATTAAATTTAGTGTTCGAATATGTACGTACTGGCTACTTTATTTAGGAAGCCTGCACAGTTGTGCATTAATGCACTTATCCAATCATTAGGCAGCAGCATAATGGATAAAATCATGTAAGTACAGGTGAAGAGCTTGAGCTGAAGTTCATATCAAACATCAGAATTGGGGGGGGGACACACATGATCTCTGTGACTGTGGCATGGTTGTTGGTACAGATGGTCTTGTTTGAGTGTTTTAGAACCTGTCGATCCTTGCATTTTCACCCATAACAGACTCTACGGTTTACACAGAATGGTGTGAAAAACAAAATCCAGCCAGCGTTGGTTGTGCAGATGAAAATACCCTGTTGAAGATAGAAGTCAGTAGAGAATAGCCAGACCGGTTTCAGTGAACAGGAAGGAAACTGGTTTGGTAACACAGATAATCACTTTTTGTTACCGTGGTGAGCAGAAAAGCATATCTGAACACACAACACGTTACAGGGTGTTCAGGTGGGCTAGAAAAGCCGAAGAGCGAAAAGTTTCTTCTGTTCTTGCTGCGGTTAGCATGTCCACCTCACAGCGAGAAGGTCCTGGGTTCGAGTCCCGAATTCGGCAAGGGCGTTTCTGTATGGAGTTCTTCGTGTGCTTGCGTGGGTTTCCTCCCACAGCCCAAAGACATGCACATTAGGCTAACTGGCTGTTCCAAATTGATAATCTATTATGGAATAGATTAGCTGTTCAGAGTGTACCCCGCCTTCGCCTAGTGTCGGCTAAAATAGGCTCCAGCCTCCCCGCGACCCTAATAGGATTAGGCGGTTCAGCAAATGGATGGATGGATGGATGATGTTCATCTCATAAATGTGGATTCCTCCTCAGTCACATTCTTGTTTCAGAACTCCAGATGGTGATTCACAGCTTAGTGGAAAGGAATGAAAAGTCTCACTGTGCCTAATGTAGTGTTGGATGTTAGAATAATCGTTGCTATTTGGTGGGAATGATCATGGAGGAGTTTTTAATGTGAGATTCACCCCACTATCCCAAACACTGACGACATTCTTGAAAAGAAAGATGTACTGGTATGCAGCACATGACAATCTTCCTGATCTTAACAAGGTCCTTTATATACAGTGGAGTCCAAATGTCTTTGCATTTAATATCAGAAATAAACACTATTTTGAAATATTTGAAATTCTGACTGTTTAGTAGTCAGGATTCTGCACTTGGGCAGCATGGGGGCGTAGTCGTTAGCACATCCGCCTCACAGCAGGAAGCTGGGTTCAAGTCCCTACAGAAACCCTGGAAAAATAATGTGGGTAAAGCCAATTCCAGCCAGAATGCTCGCTGTTATAAAGTCTAAAGGAGGCCATGTTTTGCATTTTACCTATTATTCAGGGGTTATTTTTACAGAGCTCCTGATATGAAAGCTGTGTATACAAGTTGCTTTTGACGTGTATTGGCATATGGTATTGCTGTTTTATTTTGGGCTCCATTATTTCCTTCGTGCCTCCAGACTTTGCCAGTCTGAGAAAAGTGATAAGCTTCATCCAAACCACCATAAAGGTGGCACACACACACACACACTCACATATGCATATGCACACACATACACATCATCATTCAGTCATTTGCTGAATACTATTAGGGTTACAGACAGGCTGGAGCCTATCTCTGCTGACTCTGGACGAAGGCAGGGTACACCCTGAACAGCTCGTCAGACCACTGCAGGGCCAACACACACACACAACCATTTACACTCACACCTAGGATCAATTTGGAACTGCCAGTTAGCGTAATGTGCATGTCTTTGGACAGCAGGAGGAAACCGAAGTACCCAGAGGAAACCCACGCAAGTACAGGGAGAAAATGTAAACTCCACACAGAAATGCTTGAGCCCGGGACTCGAACCCAGGACCTTCTTGCTATGAGGCGGATGTGCTAACCTCTATGTCACTGTGCCAGTAGCACACCCTTTATCCTTGACCGAGTTTCTTATGGTTGTGTGTTGATTTTTTTCATGAATATGATGGAATTTGTATTTGATGGATTTCGCTGAACTTTTAATTTGAGGTTGCTTTCAAGGACACTGGATTTGGAAGTGTGAATTTGTGTGTCATTCTTTTCATGTTTAAAGCATAATCATATATTACATGCAGGCTTTAAAGCTTCATCCTGATGATCCAGTGCAGCCAGCACATCATCCATCAGCTGGATTTAGAAATATGTCATAAACTGACCTTCAAATGATGTGTTACCGGAAAATCACATCCATGTGATTCACTCTCTCTTTTTCTCTTTCTCCTGTCTCTCTCTCTCTCTCTCTCTCTCCTTCACTCTCTTTCTCTCTCCCTCTCTCTTTATCTCTCTCTTTCACTGTCTCTCTCCTCATTCTTTCTCTCTCTCTCCTTCACTCACTCTCTCTCTCTCCTCATTCTTTCTCTCTATCTCTCTCCTTTCTGTTTCACTCTATCATTCTCTCTCTGTGTCTCACTCTCTCTTTCACTCTCTCTGTCTCTCTCTCTCTCTCTCTGCAGCTGGAACGTGAAGAGGAGCAAAGTCGTTTCGAAGAAGGAAAAGTGCGATACCTTCAAAACAAGACAAAGCGAGTGGCGGATAAAGAACAGAAACAATGATGCTCCTCGGTACAGAAGTATGCCATGATTGTGTAGCAGCATATTTTACTAGAACATTGTGGTCATCATTAAAAGAAAAAACCTCTCTTATTCTAATTGTAGCTGAGTGGATAAAAAGGGAAGAATATTTTCGGTGAATCGTACTTTCTGTGTTTGTTGTTTACCCGCTGCACACCAAAGCACCTTGAGTATGTCGATGTTTCCTGGAACAGAGAATTATATTATGGAAATCTTATTTTATGTCTGGAGAGATCTATTTATGAAACGCTTCGGTCATTCTGTGTGATAATAAACACAATGCACTAATAAAAACATGTTCGAGTCTGTCTGTAATATAATTTATAGTAAGGGTCATTTATACAGCTCTGATAGATAAATAATTAAATATTACATTTATTGTTCTGGTGAAGTACAAAAGCAGTGTACTAACAATTTTGTATTTTATTTATGAAGGTGAATACTTTCTCACTCACTCTCTCACTCACTCTCATTTGCCGAACAGCATAGTCCTACTAGGGTTGCTGGGAGGCTGGAGCCTATCTCAGCCGACACTGGGTGAAGATGTGGTACACCCTGAAGAGCCAACCAGACCATCACAGGGCAACACACACACAACTGCTCACTCTTCATACTTCATGCTACATCCACGCCAGGTTCTCACTGCCTCTAAAATTACATTTTCATTTGCCAAACTGCTTTATCCTTTATTAGGGTCGCGGGGAGGCCTTCACAGCCGACTTTGGGGCGAAGGTGGGGTACACCCTGTACAGCTGGTCAAACCATCACAGGACCAACACAATCATTCATACCCACAGCTAGGGACAATTGCGACAATTCTTAATGTGGGAAACTGGTGTTCCCAGAGGAAACCCACTCAAGCACGGGGAGAACATGCAAACTCCGCACAGAAACGGCCTTGCCGAGCCCTGGACCTTCTTGCTGTGAGGCAGGAGTGTTAACCACATGCATGATCATGCATGCACCTCATCCAATGTGTTCTTAATGCAACCAATCAGATCGCACTACATGCTGACCACATGCTTCTCACTGCGTCCATCCGGTCCCTATATATACTGCACTCCAAAGGCATGCACATTAGTTCAACTGGATACTCACAATTGCACATAGGCATGAATGTGAGTGGGAATGGTTGTTTGAGTTGAAATAGATGAGTGACCTGTTCAGGATATACCCCACCTTTTACTCAAAATCAGCTGGGACTGGCTCACATCCATGACTGTATGTAAACATCTAAGCACAACTGTATTATTATTTAAAGTTTAGAACAAATGCTTTTAATACACTGCTAACAAACTACACTGAATTACAGGTTTAGTGATACAACATTTTCCAAACGAGTATAAAAATAGTTCTCACACTCGAGTTGGGAGATGACAAGTTTGAATCCTGAAGACGCAACAGCTAGCCATGTTCCAGCCTGTAGGTGGAGAATTGGCACGTGTTGAAATTGGGAGAAAACGGGAGTAAAATTTCACCCATACAAGTTTTGTAAGTGAGTAATGATTGGCGCAGTAGTGGTGGCGTAGTGGTCATCACATCCGCCAGTGTCCTGGGCTGTGTGTGTTGTTTGCATTTTCTTCCCATCCTTGCATGGCTTTAATCCAGGTGCTCCGGTTTCCTCCGACAGTCCAAAGACATGCATGTTAGGCTAGTTGGCTGTTCCAAATAGCCCCTAGGTGTACATTTTGGGTGTACACAGTTTTGTGTGTGTTGCCCTGAGATGGATTGGCAAGCTGTTCAGAGTGTATGTACTCCGCTTTCGCCCAGAGTCGGCTGAGATAGACTCCAGCCTCCCAGCGACCCTATTAAAGGATAGATGGTTTGGTAAATGAAATGAAAATGAAATGTTAGATCTGTAATGGATGTAGTAAGGATGTACACTGCCCGGACAAAAAAAAAAAAAACTTTCAATAGAGTTAAGGTCAGGACTCTGGGGTGCCAACACATATGTGAAAATGATTCCTCATGCTCCCTGAACCACTCTTTCATTATTTGAGTCCCTGTTTTATATCCGTGCCATCAGGGAAGAAAAAGGCCATTGATGTGATAACCTGCTCATTCACTACATTCAGCTCATCAGCTGACTTCATTTTATTGCCATATTAGTGTTGCTGAGCCTTGACCTGACCAACTGGAGCAACAATGCCATGGAGATTACATGCTGTGTTCAAGGCTAAATGCACTCCAAGAAAACATTAGAGTGTGTGGCTTTTTTTTGGCCGGGTAGAGTAGTATGAGGTACAATATGCACATTCGTCAACATTTGCTGGATGCAGTGCAGGCTTCATGAGCATCATCTGAGTGCGATGGGGGGTAAAATGGTAACAGGAACTCCAGTCTCCCAGCGACACTATTAGGATTAAGCAGTTTTTCAAATGAATGGATTATTGTATGAAGTACTGACAAATTATCAACTTCCCCGACTTCTCCACTTTCACATTCTATTGTCACACATCAAGTGGTGGCTAGTTAGTTTGTTTTTATCCCCCAGAGAAAGTGAAGCTGAGTGATGTATAGGTGTATGACATGGATAGGTTGAAGCCCAGGTACCACCACCCACTCTTCAAACCTCCAGAAAAACACAATTCATAATTAATAATGAGTAAAAAGAGCTGGAACAAATGTGACAAATGTAATAAAATATATTTAAATCCCTCCTGGTCAAACTTATCCTTCCTTTATGCCTCTCTTGGTGGAAAATAATAACACAGAGCACCGCTGTCACATCCTACATCAGCCGATGATTAACGAATCCTATTTTCTTAAACCAGATCTAAAGAACCAGGAGGTTAAATAAAAGATAAAAAAAAGATTTATTGTGTAGTTATCATTTCTTCTTTATCATTGAATAATATTAAATACATTGTTTAAACACATTCTGTAAAAACATAATAGTCCAAATACTTGGTAGCAGGGGTTAAATTCTAGTAATTATGAAAATTAACCTTCTGAGGGGGCAAAATGGGAAATGGCTATAATTTTGCAGTAAATTACCAGGTGGAGAACGGACATAGATGAACCAGGATATATTATCAAACAGAAAATTACATGTGGCTTGCAGCAGTTTGCACTTTAATAGCTGTTCATTTTCATTCTATTGATTGAAATCGTCATTTTCCAACAAACCTGTTAAAAAATGTTTGTTATTTTACAGTATTTTATCAATTTATCAATTCATACTTTTACAATGTAAAGTTAAAAAATTATTAGAAAATGTTTTATTTTTTTATTTAGGGGTTTATGCATTAAAAAGGCTTTTTGTTTGCATTAACTTAATACAATTTTAATGATTTACCTTCATATTTTTATGCAACGTGTATACGGCTCATTCAGGGATAAACAGCAACAATTCTGAAGACATAGAATCTCAAAATAAAGATTGTCGTTCTGGTCAGTTTTTGTTACTAATGCAATTTTTGACAGTCTATCCTTTGACAAATGATAAGGAAAGATAGCTGCACAAGTTCTTATGAGAGGATTTTGAACCATCTTCCTGGTTGTCAAAATGTTACTGATGTTACTGAGTCAATACTTGACCTACAGTTTTCAAAGAACAGTGATGACTCCAAAGAATTTCTTCACATAAAATGTGTGATACACTTATACTGATTGTCTGCAAAAACATTTTATGCTGCAGATATCATTAGATAAATTAATTGCCTAATAAATTAATTAATTAATTAGTTAAATGTGATGGACGTTACCCAGTCGGTTCCCTGAATTAATTGAAAAAACTAAAGAGACACTCATAGAGTGCAAGGTACCTCTGCGATGGATAGTGTAGCAAATAGGCCCTGTATGGGTAGTAGTCGTAATAACCCATGTGCCTGTCTTACAATACGTTATGTGACCAAATTAGCAAAAAAAAACAAAAAAACTTTTTTTTTTGAAGGATTCAGGAGATTACTCAGGTTTGACCTTTCAGGGTCACTCAAGGTCAGAGGTAATGGTCTCATTTGAAAATCTGTAAATGATTTCCTGTTAGTGTTCTACACTTTACAGCATGCATATCGGTACTCATTTAGAAGTTAGAAGCACCCTATCTCCAAAACCTTTTGTGACCTTGCTCTGACCTTTACCTTTGACCTTGACAATCCACAATCAAACAATGTCTGGGACTCAGATAGGGTAGTACCCCCACCAAATTTGCTGAAAATCTGTGCATGGGTGTGGACAGAGAAACAAACGATTATAACACCTCCACCAAAATTTTATTTTGTGGTGAAAGTAATAAAACTTATAATATGTACACGTGCTTTGTAAAGCATTGAAAAGAAATAAGCAGTGACAGTGTTTACAAAGGAGACCTACTGAGACAGCGGATAACAGCGTACATGGGATTTAGTGAGTTTAAGAATCATAACAATAAAACTAAACCCTGAATACATACTAATACTAAACATAATAATAAATACACTCAGTGACTTGACAAAGGAGATAAACATAACTTCATGAACATGAACAGGAAAACCATGAACATGAAGGCCATTAAAAAAAAACCTCAGGGGACATGGCATCAGAAGTGAGGCATGCATGGCAGGAGCATACGTAGATATCTAATAGACAGTCTATCGGCTTGATATTTTTATTCCAGGTGACACCAAAGATGTAAGCAGATGCTAATACTAATATGCTAATAATAAACCTTGACACTGTTATGTGTAGTCAAGTAACGCAGTAATTATGCTTCCCTAAGAAGGCGCATCTGTCCACAAGGGATAAATTAACTGAATCATTTATTACCTGCATAAATCTGAACAAGTGAACCCACACAGCAATTAGCTCAGAGTGAGACTGGTGAAAGAGTGCAGCTGATAAACACTTCATCAGCTGCTGCCATATAATATATGATGCGTAGAGAAGAAGGGATTTTCCATAAGAAAAAAGGGCTGTAAGCTACTGATGTGTAGATGCCAGACAAGCTTAGCAACCAAACCAACAAGTTAACCATCCATCCATTTATCCAACCATCCACCCATCCATCCATTTTCCTCCGCTTATCCGAGGTCGGGTTACGAAGGCAACAGGCCCTCCCCCTTCCCAGTGACACTCACTAGCTCGTCCCGGAGGATCCCAAGGTGTTCGAAGGCCAGACGGGATATATAATCCCTCCATTGAGTTCTGGCTCTGCCCCGGGCCTCCTCCCAGTTGGACGTGCCTGGAACACTTCTAAAGGGAGGCGACCACGAGGCATTCTAATCAGATGCCTGAACCACCTCGACTGATTCCTTTCAATGCCGAGGAGCCTCAGCAACTCTTCACCGAGCTCCCCCCGGATGTCTGAGCTCCTCAAACTATTTCCATCCATCCATCCATTATCTATAGCCCTGGGTGTGGAGGACGCTACAGCCAATCCCTGTTGACTTCAGGCGAGAGGTGGGTTACACCCTGAACAGGTTGCCAGTTCGCAAGGATAATAAACTATTACACTCATGGGCAATTTAAAGTCTTCATACTTCAGTGTCCTCCCACAGTCCAAAAGACATGCACATTAGGTTAACTGGCTATTTTAAATTGTGCCTAGGTATGACTGGGCGTGGGAAAGGATATTTGTCTTAGAGAACAGGTTCTGCACTGGGCTTTCAACCCTCTAAGGTAAAAAAATAAATAAATACATTGTAACAGAAACCACAAAAGTGGCCCAGTGCATCATGGGTGCAACATGAGATGGATGATGATGATGAGATCAAGAAGAAGATGGATGGTCACGAAAAAACAAAGCTGAACTGATTCAATTGTTGAACCAGAAGTGGCATAAAGTCACCAAAGTTCGATGTGAAAGTTGCATGGATGCTAGAACCCATCTCAGCTGAAACTGGGCGAAGGCGGGGTACACCGTGAACAGCTTGCCAGACCATTGCAGGGCCAACACACACACTCATTCACATTCACACTTAGGAGCAATTTGGAACAGCCAACTGTGCATGTCCTTAGACTGTGGGAGGAAACCTGAGTACCTGGATTAGACCCACACAAACCTATGCAAACTTCACACAGAGACACCTGAGCCCAGGACTCGAACCCAGGACGTTCTTACTGTGAGGTGGTTGTGCTAACCACTACGCCACTGTGCTGCCCGAGAGTTTTTACGGTGGTTTCATAATTTTTACCGTGGCTCTATATACAGTATAAATATATATGTGCGTTTGTGTCTGCAAATATATTTTTAACATTGTTTATAATTACCATTACTAAATAGTAATTAGTTATTCTTTATTAATAATTACCATTCATTTAAATTTACATCAAAATAAGTTCATTGAAGTCTTATTTTTTTTAGGATAATTTACCCCATAAACCTATTTCTTAAAAAAAATACAAACAATGCAATTAAAAATAATTTTGTAGGTCAAAAAAAAAATTCTCTTTTCTGTTGTAACTCAAAAACACACATCTATTCCTTCGCCTATTTTGCCCACAAATGACAGCAATTACATATAATAACATAATTACTGTATTTTCAGTGACACTGAAACCCATGATTTGACCCATTCGAGTCATTGCTGATAGGCTCATATTTTTCCATGACTTTAAATAGAGCGTCTCCAAAGGAAAGAAAAGAAGGCAATTTTATCCTGGAGTGAACCTAATAATACTGTCACAAGATTGGACAAGAGGGATGAAAATATACTATATGAAACACACTGGGTTGTCAAGGTTAATACAAAAGGCAGCGCTGTGCTGCTAGTGAAATGAAGCAGGCTGCAATAATCTTCATTTATGTATCAGGACTATTCAGGTACTTCACGTACATAAGATTAAAAGACCAAACCAGGATGTTCGGGACGTTAGAGAACCAGTGTAAATTACAAATGAATTAACAATGAATCTTTCAGAATTACTTAAAAAACTGTGAAGTATTTCAGTAAAATCAGTCCTAGCTAAAACAAAGCCAATGTAAAGAAGTATCAAACCTCATTCTCAGCACTTCCAGGTTTATAAGGCGGAAGAACTACAGCACACCTACAAGGAGTCCCAGGAGGCTCAGCAAACTTCTTTTGGCTGTGAGTTTCACCTATTCCTTCTGTGTATTTATGTTTGCTAAGTTTAAAGACTGCCTTATTTTCCAATAAACCTACTTTCAGTTGATTCTCTGCCTCTGTCCTTCACTACAGCCGTACAGTGGCATGACAGTGTACAATGAGCATTTTATTGTTAGGAGTGAGGTAAGAACATGTCTTCCATTGACTGAGCTGCAACTGATTCTTGAGACAAACACAAGCCTGCGAAGTGAGTAAGGTGCTAGTCAAGGGCTCTACTGCTTCAAGAGAGCAATAAAATATCCTCTACCAAAACTGAACCATTTCAAAGCATAAAATATCATAATTATGACTTTATAGTCAGGGCAGAAATGAAAAAGTCTAGCTTGAATAACACTGGGGAGCACTGTCATTCTCGGTTTTATTATTATTATTGAGTATTTTATGTTCCTATTTGCAAGGTAATTTACATGATACATGTCAGCAATAAGCTTAAAAATGTTATTTGTTAAATTTTGTGTTCTGATCCTGAAATCTACAAAAATAAATAAAGAAATAAATAAAGTCTGTCATTCATCAGTGAACATTTTTCACTGCAGTTGGAGATTATTATTATTAATTTTATTATTAATAGAGTTTATTATTAACAGCTGACATCATCTTGATTACAGATATAACATGCACATGTGTTCATTTGAAATAAATACTTGATTTCTAATGAATCATAAAACATTTAAAAATGACAAAATAAGTCTGAATGTACCCAACTGACTTTTTGAGCAATGATCTTGAAAAATCTTGAATAAATTAAGATAATTTTTAATTATTTTTTTTTGTAATATCTTTAAGAAATTTTGTCTGATATAAAAAAAGATTGGGTCATTTTAAAGCTGTGAGTACCCTGCATTTATATTTGCATTTGGGTATAACACAAAAAGTCAGTTTGGTGCATTAAGCTTCATTTTTGGTGATGGAGATCAACTATCAGTTCAACCAACAACAATTTCTAATTGTTTAATAATTGTTCAACAATGTGTGCTTTTTTTTGTAAAATTCTTGTTTTCTGCTCTGTCTGCTAAGATTTTCATGCTAGCAATGTCTTCAGCTCTGGATAATAGATTGACTGTTGAAAATCTTTAGCCTTTGTGTTCTCACATCTTTCTCAATTTTAGCAACAACAAAAGACTCGTAATGGATTGGTATGAAATATATACAGAAATAATTATTTGTATGACCCCTATAGTACTGCAAATGATAAACATTGTCTAGACATTGTCTTCGACGAATGTCTTCACCCTTTTATTCTGATTCATGCTGACCAGAAAGCTGTAAAAGCGTATTGACGTGCACTGGTATGGGGAATACAATAAAAATGCGGACTTGCTGAGGATCACTGAAGGCTGATTTAGAGCTCCACATGAGATTAATTGGAGAGTCCTTAGACATCATAATTGCTGTTCCTTCCAAAGCACCCAATTCATCAATGTTAATGGCGTGGGAAAAAATGACAGTTTGCTGAACAATAACTCTATTATACAGAGAGATATTTAATTGTTGTTTGTTTTATAAACTGTTTAACTCTTTCGTTAAACCAAATATCAACCTTGCTTTCAAATATTAAATGAAAGATAATGGGGCTCGGTTAAAATGGTCTGATTAACATAAGGCTCATATTAGCTTTTGGTCAAAATGTTTCTTTTCTCATACGAGCAATTAGACAGGTGTAAGAAGGTTTGTGGGCTATTTTTCTGTATAAATATAACCTAAACATCATCAGAGTTTCACTCAAGTCCTAAAGTACATAAAGAAAACCCAATAAAAATAAACTAGATGAAAATATTATACCTGGTCATTCATTTATTAAGGAAAATCATCCAATCAGAGTCATGTGTTTTGAATCAATGGGATGACAATCAGGTGTGAGAAGGCGAGGCTCATCAGGTTGGAAAAGGTTACAAAACAGTCTCTAACGTGTTTGATTCAATTGATCTACAGTCAGACAGTTGGATGAAATGCAAGTACATTAACATCTAGAAGTGGCTGACCACAAAGATCACTCCAAGAGCAAGAAGCCCAGGGTAAGTTCTAAGCAAATAAAGGCTTTTTTTCACTTTGGCTGATGGTAATGTTCATGAGTCCACCATCAGAAGAACACTGAACAACAGTGGTTTGCATGGCAGAGTTGCAAGAAGAAAGCCACTGCTTTCCAAAACGAGTACTGCGTCCCTTCTTGTCATATGGACAAGCCAGAAAACTACTGAAAATGTTCTGTGCACAGATGAGTCCAAAATCAAACTTTTCTTTTAAATGAGAAGTGTTAAGTTTTGAGAAACGAAAACACTTTTATCATAAGAACCTTATCCCAGCTGTGAAACACAAAGGTGGTAGTATCATAGCTTAGGCCTGTTTTGCTGCATCTGGGCCAGGATGGCTTGCCATCAATGATGAAACCATGAATTCTAAAGGAAAATATTAGAACATCTATCCATGAAGTGAATCTCAAGAAAAAGTAGGTCATGCAGCAAGACATGGCTAAAGAAGAATATTTGTAATGTTTTGGAACGGCCAAGTCAAATTCCTCACCTTAATCCAATAGAAATGTTGGGTGAGCAACTCCCTAACATCCCAGAGTTGAATATCGTTTGTGTAGACCTTTAGGACTGAAAATATTCAAACCATTAATATTAATTTAAAGTATGTAGGTCATGTTTATGGAGAAATGTAGAGAATTGTAGAAAAGGGTTCACAAACTTTTAAGTTATGTGTACCATGGAATCCAGGCTAAGCCGACACACACACACACACACACACACACACACACACACACACACACACACACACACACACACACACACACACAC
>JBCNYH010000012.1:13215534-13232757 GCA_039654325.1 Tandanus tandanus | reverse complement strand
GAGACATGGCCGGCCTTTGATAACCCAGTTAGCTGCACTGGGGGGACAGCAGTGACATCCTGTTGATAGTGGGGCTTCAACCCCCGCCCGTGTTCCTCTACTGATACTTTTGTTGAATAAATGATTTAAAATTTTAATTTTTTTCTTCTTCTTTTGGTCACCGTTATCTGTAGTCAGTGTATTAAAAAGGATTGAATTTTTGTTGATATACTGTATTAATCCCACAAGGGAAATTTTGCCTCTGCATTTAACCCATCCAAAGCGAGCACACACACACACACACACACACACACACACACACACAAACAGTGAGCACACACACACACACACACTCAGAACAGTGGGCTGCCACACACTGCAGCGACTCGAGAGCAGTTGGGGGTTAGGTGCCTTGCTCAAGAGCGCTTCAGCCATGAATGTGGAGGAAGGAAAGGTGCTGCTCACTCCCCCACCGCCACACATTTTTCCTGCCGGTTCGGGAATCTAACCAGCAACCTTTCTGTCCCAAAGATCCGCTTCTCTATCCATTAGGCCACTGCTGCCCCCAATGTTTGCTTCTTCTAAAATGTAAAAAAAAAATAATAATAATTAAAAAAAAAAATTATGTGGGCCTTATATAAACATTTTCTTATACCTTTTTTTGTAGGCAATGGTGGCACGGTGGTTAAAGCTCTGGGTTATTGAGCCAAAGGTTGAAGGTTCAAAACCCAGCAACACCATGCTGCTACTGTTCCGCTCTAGAGCGAGGCTATTAACCTTCAACTGCTCAGTTGTATAAGCATAAATCATTCTGGATGTATTTCTACAAGAATGCAACATTTATATATATACATTAAGTAATTAAAACTTAATAATGACCCAGTGTTTGCAAGAGCCAGATTTTTAGCAGTATGTGATGGGGAAAAAAACTATACACTGAAAGTAACAAAACAAAACAAGGCTAATAAATGTTAGCTATCTGGCTAAGCATTCATTGCTGCGAATCTCAGAGGTGCGTGTCTAAAATATTTAGCCTCATATCTACAGATATGAATTTAAGCCCATAACATAATGGAATGTTCCGTTTATCACTCCTTGTACTAAAATATTGGGAAAGTGCTCCCACTATACCCTAAATATGTGAAAGAAATGTCTGGTTTCTAGTTGTTGCTTAAAATAGCCATTGCTGTTTACTTGAGCTAATATACATACCCTGCATGAGTATGCTAGCTGCTCGCCTACAAGTGCACTCAAAGCGTGTTTGCATGATGAACTTGATATTTTTTGCTGAATGCAGTGTGGATATTTCTAAATAACTATTCAGTTCACTGACATCCACTGAGCTTGAGGCGGATAATTGTTTGAGTATATACTACATGGGAACATAAGCAAAAAGCACAATAAATATGATTTTTTTATAGGTAATTTTTTTTTTTTACATTTTTACATATACTAATATGCTTTAAGCTTGATAACAGAATAATATGCCAGTACGTTAATGGGTTAATGAGTTGATGAAACATTTAGGAACCTATCCTTCTTCTATGTCTTGTACGAAGGCTCTGTGGTACCTGCCGTTGGTCTCTGACGTCTCTTTGTGCTATTAGAAGGATATAATGCAGATGTGTTTACACGCAGTTTGTTAGTAGATTAGTTTATACAGTGCTGTGTATTTATTAATGATTTTTCTTGTATGCTCAGTGTGGAGGTTATACGACACGGACATCATTGTGACCAGCCATTAATCTATAGTAGGTTTATAATGCACTCAATATTGGTGTACTATTTTTGGCGACCCAGTCATTTGTAGCACTTAATAAATTATTATTAAATCAATGACCTTGCTATTATTATTATAGTGAGTATAAATAGCCATTTGTCGCTAGTTATATACAGGAAATACATATATAAATGACAGTCGATCACAGCGCATGAAGGAGACCGGCAGCTTGACAGAGGGCAAGATTCATTTGCATGAAAATCCCACTAATCTCTGATACACAGCCTGTTTTTTCTCCCGTACTGTCAGGACTGGCAGTGCCCCGGCCGGGCCTTTCTCGGATGCAAGGTCTGCTTTTTGTCACCGTTCTGCCAGACTCCTCTCCCTTTAATTTTGTTTTGGAAACTCACTTGACACTGCAATTATAAGCAAAGTGTTTCCACACGGCTTGCTGTCCCCGTTAAATGCGTTTCTCCTGGTTCTCTGCGAACACAAGCGGCAGCGTATCAACAGAAGCTCCTGATTTAATGAGCCTATAACAGTGATAAAACCATGGAGCCTGCTCAGGCTGTCATGCTTTGATCTACTTTTAACTAGGGTGTAAGTTAGTCTCTTGCTCTTCTTACTTTCCTACTTTCACACACACACACACACACAAACACACACACACACACACACACACACACACACACACACACACACACTGATGATAATGTTGATTCATCTTGTGGGACAGAGACTCCTTTCTGTTCTATAGCCTTGAAGACCCGCGTTTCTGGCAGCATGCAATCATCCATAAAAAAAGAAGTAGGTCAGCATCACACCTCCACTTCTCTGCTCTCAAAGCTCAAAGACTGACTAGGCCTGATGTGGGAAATCTGTTATATGAATATGATATATTGTGGTGTCGTGTGTATCATTTGGCAGGTGAAGGTTTAACAAACAAATTTTCCATGACATTTTAAGAAATGTATATATTAGTTATAATTTATAGATTTAGGCACTACCTAAAGGTAGCTTTCCCGATAGATAAATGTCTATTGGTAGGTGTCTGAGGCTGGTGTTATAAGTAGCACGGCTCCTTTAAAAGCAGAATCAACTCCAGCCCTGCAGGAAATAAATACATAACTAAATCTCCCCTGTGTCTCCCAACTACGCTCTGGGGTGAAAGAAGGAAAGGTTAACACTCTCTTTTCTTTTCACTGCATTTATCACCTGTCTTGTTAGCTTAATTATCCGTTTAACGTGTTCATGTTCCGTGTTTCCATCATATTTCATGTTGTTTTGGTTGACGAAAGTTAATCTGCCTACCTGAGTTAGATTGTGTGTCTACTATTCTGTGCAGCTGTGAGCAGTGGTGTATGAACCTCTGTTTTTTGGTTTGAGTTTCATAATTAATACTAAATCTTTTTTTATTGCTGCCAGTCCTCATGCAAGTGATCGATTCATAACAGCCAATCAGTATCAACTCAGCAGCGCGGCAGCCTTATTGGGTTTTCTGTGGTGGCATGAACATGGAACAACCATCTAAATCGTGTTCCATGCCTATGGGACTCCACTATAACTAAAAACAATGTATGTAAGCAATGGTATTTAATTATACACAGTAGTGAATATCATAGTATACTGTAATATATATTATACCGGTGAAAAAAAATGTGATAAAGGTTTAGGAAACCATCATGGTATATAAACATATTATAGCACAGCGCTGTAAATTTCTCGATTCTGATTGGTCAGGAGGTTTTGATTTGTTTTGTATATCACCAGCTCTGACAGCAGAACACGATCAAGTGACAAGAAATAATTAAAGGTGCACTATGTAGGATTCAATTGATTACAAACAAATGGATTGCCAAAATTATAGGTTGTCACTCTAAAATTGTGTATTTATCCCAGGGAATCCCAGGCACTTCGGCTTTGGTTTAATTTGTCAATATGACTGAAATAAAAATGACTAATAAAACCAGGAAGGTTCTGGGTTCAAATCCTGGGCTTGAACATTTCTGTTTGGAGTTTGCATGTTTTCCCCGTGCTTGTTTGGGTTTCCTCCGGGTGCTCTGGTTTCCTCCCACAATCCAAAGACATGCGGATTAAGCTAATTAGCTTTTCCAAATTGCCACTAGGTGTGAGCGGTTGTGTGTATTGGCCCTGCGAGTAAGTGATTTGGCAAATAAGTGAGTGAGTAATAATACAAATACAAATTAACATGAATCTGTTATAATTTTTTTTTTTGTACAGATTAAAATTTCTGAGATTGGTATGTGGGTGGCACAGTGGTGTAGTGGTTAGCACGTTCACCTCATAGCAAGAAGGTCCTCTGTTCGAGTACTGGGCTCGGCGAGGGCGTCTCTATGTGGAGTTTGCATGCTCTCTACGTGCTTGCATGGGTTTTCTCCGGATACTCCGGTTTCCTCCCACAGTCCAAAGACATGCACATTAGGCTAATTGGCTCTTCCATATTACCCCTAGGTCTGCGTGAGAGTGTGTGGGTGTTGGCCCTGCAATGGTCTGGTGAGCTGTTCAGGGTTTACCCTGAATTCACCCAGTGTCGGCTGAGATAGACTCCTGCCTTCCTGCAACTTTAATAGGATTAAGCGGTTCAGCAAATGTGTGAGTCAGAGACTTGTATGTAAGGTTCAGATTTTTTTAATCATTATAATTTTTTGTTCCAAAGCCGTATTTCAAATGTTTTTTTTTTAAAGACATGACTTAATGCGGGCAAGTTTAAAGCGCAAAGATTTATTAAAATTCATATTCCAGTTGTGTTGTCAACTTCCACGCTATTTTGAGTTCTTGAAAGTGCATCTGTATGTAGCCCCCAGTTCGAACGGCAGTCCTTGTAAATCTGATTTGCAAAACCAGGGCATTACTCAAAGACAGCAAGTGGGAGGGTATCAAATGTAATTCAGCTCTCTTACACAACATTAATGCACACTCATTTCAGTTCTGCTGTCAGGATTACAGCTAGTGTGTTATCTAACAAGTGCACCTTGTACGCTGCTTTGTTCCCTTTTAAGCACGTGTTTAAAGCCTTGCGGGTCAGACTTGGAAGTTAAAATGTTGCCTTGCTGAAACCTGACAGTGATTGTCGGCCATACATGACCAGCTGTTATGAATTATTTAAAGAAGGTGTGGCACAAGAATGTTGCCATGTGTCCTTAAAATCAGTATGATCATTCACTCAAGCTCACTTTTAATTTAAATGAAACTTTATCTGTGCTCTTTTAGTGAATTTGTGCCCATGCTAACTTAATGCACTAAAGTGGCTGAATTTCCTTGACAAGTCTTTTTGTAATTTCATTAAAGGGGAAATGTAATGCTTTTTTCCACTTTTTGGACCCATAAATGTTGTTACAGTGTTGAATAGAGATGCAAGAGTGTCAAATAATGAGTTTAGTGCATGTTTAAGTTTTGCCTCTGGGCTGTTGAACTGGATGTAAATTGGTTAAAAGGTTCTTTATATATATATATATATATATATATATATAAAAAGTTGGACAACTTTACTGTCATTCAGTATACAATACAGTGTAGAAAGAAAGAAATTTCAATGCAATTGGCTCAGCACAGGATTGAAATATAGAAACTGTAGATATAGATAGATAGCAGCAAAAATACTATAAAGTGCGGTAGTAAAGTGACCTGTGGAATTCTAGTAGTGCAAAACACAAAAATACAAGAATAATTTAAAGAAGATTTGTTTGTATATGATACGAAGTAAATTTGAAAGTTATGAAGCCATGCAAAGCTATCATGCATATGTGCCAAGCAATGGCCCAGACAAACCTTATATGTTCAGGGTCACTGTGCCAAGGTCAAAGGTCACTTATGCAAATTAGCTACCCCACGCACAGGTGTAGGGCATAAGGAGTGCCTATGCAAAAGTTCAGAAAGCTATCAAACATATGAACTGAGCAATGGCCTGGACAAAGTTTATATGTTCAAGGTCACTGTGCCAAGGTCAGTGGTCACATATGCAAATTAACTACCCCACGCACAGGTTTCGCTCATAGGGAGTGCCTATGCAAAAGTTCAGAAAGATGGCATGTGAATGAGCCGAACTATGGGCCGGACAAACTTATTGTCACACCGCCTGCCCGACCACCCAGCCGCCAAGCCAACGACAATACCCCTCCAGCACTAACCAGCTGAGGGGTAAAAAGCTATTACAGAACCTGGTGGTCCTACACAGAATGCTGGAGAATGGGACAACCATCAAAAATTAAGTTGATGGGTTAGGTTTTCTTGTGGGGGGTATGTGCCGACACAGGAAACCATCAATAATGAAGTTGATGGGTCAGGGTTTCCTGTAGTGGGCACGAGTGGACATGGGACAACCATTGAAAATGAAGTTGATGGGTTAGGGTTTCCTGTGGTGGGCGCGCATGGACACGGGACAACCATCAAAAATTAGGTTGATGGGTTAGGGTTTTTTTTATGGTGGGTACATGCAGACATCGGACAAGCATCAAAAATTAAGTTGATGAGTTAGGGTTTCCTGTGATGGGCACACGTGGACACAGGACAACTATCAAAAATGAAGTTGATAAGTTAGGGTTTCCTGTGCTGGGCATGAGTGGACATGGAACAACCATCAAAACTGAAGTTGATGGGTTAGGGTTTCCTGTGGTGGGCACATGGGGACACAGGACAGACAAAGGACAACCATTCAAGCCATGTTCTTTGACTGTGATGCACCTTTTGAGAGCTCCACTATAAAAATATATCACCCCATGCATGTGGTGTTTATGAGTTAGAAACTGTGGTTTTCTGTGGTCATATTGATAGTAATCATCATTTTGTTTGTGATTATTGCTGCATTTTTGAATGAATACAATGTTTAAAACTTTGTTTGTAAAAGTTCTGGAAATATGTACATTCCAATCCCGAGAGGTTATTAAGCCGTAGTTAGAGTCCTGGGTTTCTAGATAAGCACCTGGATGAAAGTCCAGATCTATGCAATAGTTTTCTGGTTTCTTAAAGCACTGATGGCTCCACCAATGGCTGGAAGTGAATGAATGTTAATGACTCTGAATTTATTTAATGCAGTTCATTTAATTATGGATGAATAATCAGTCCCCAAGCAAATGTACAATGAACTGCAAAATGATAACTATATTCCCATTGTGTTTGGGTGACATGGCTATATTTTAAAAAGAGTTTTTAAAATGGGAGAAAAGGATCTACTGAGCAACAAAAGTTTTATTCAGTTTTATACGAACTATGTATTTCATTGTATCTAAAACGTCATTACCATCATTTATTTATGGGCTTACTTTAATCTCTATTCATTCATACTAAAATGGGCTCTCATGATCAGCAGAGGAAATTAGTTCCAGCCTCGTGGGCAATCTAATGTATTTTGTACTTCATTTGCCGTAACTATTTTGCCCATTACCTTATAATATCAGTTTGTATGTCTATGGGCCAGTTTCTATCTTCACAGAGAAAGAAAAACTTTTGAGGTTCCTTTCAGAGCAAGAAGAAAAAAGCAAAGACATTGGTTAGCATGTCTGCCTCACAGCAAGAAGGTCCTGGGTTCAAGTCCCAGGCTCGGGCATTGCTGTGTGGAGTTTGCACGTTCTCACTCATTTACTGAACTGCTTAATTCTTCTAGTCACGGGGTGGCTGGTGCCTATCTCAGCTGGCACTGGGTAAAGGTGAGGTACATCCTAAACAGCTTGCCAGAGCATCATACGGCAACACACATACAACCACATTCACGCTCACATCCACACCTTGGGGGGCAGTTTGGAACAGGCAGTTAGCCTAATGTGCATGTCTTTGGCCTTCGGAGGAAAGTGGAGTACCCAGAAGAAACCCACGCAAGCATGGGGAAAACATGCAAACTCCACTCAGAAATGCCCTTCCCAAGCCCAGGACTCAAACTCAGAACCTTCTTGCTGTGAGATGGACGTGAATACTTTTGTCATGGTGTTATGAGACAATCCTTTCTCTCTGGCACAGATCTACCCAATACACTATCATGTTTTATTTAGAGCAGCTTTGTTGGCACATGGAAGCAAAAAGGCTGATGTTTTTCCTCTTGTGTCCTTTTTTTTAAACGAGAAAAGGCAGGATATGACACATGCAGTGTGTTTCACATATTGTCTTATTTAAATGAAGTCTCAAGCAATGAGCCAGCTGATGAGCCAGCTGATGGCCTGACTGCATGTAATGAGTCACCGAATTTCTTCATTTGCTAATGATTTGTGGTGCGCTGTCTCCAATAACAGCTCGAATAAGTGCACCACGTTTGAGAATATGTTGCATTCCTATCACTTGCAGCGAAGCTCCACAGAAAATGAGCAATGGCCTATGAGCAGATTGTTCTTCCTCGGTCGAAATATGCATCCGTGAAACCATCAGTCGCACTAGAGAAGATAACTCTGGCAGTATTATGTTGACAGGTTTTATACAGATGTAGAGTATATGCCATGCTTTGCTGTTAGAAGCAAAAATTCTAAAAAGCGGCGGCATGATGGCGTCCACCTCACAGCAAGAAGGGCCTGGGTTCCAGTCTTCCTGTTCTTGCTTGGGTTTCCTCCAGGTACACCAGTTTCCTCCCACAGTTCAAAGACATGCACATTAGGCTAATTGCCTGTTCCACATTGCCGTTATCAGGAATGATGTGTATATTTAAAACCAAGTATATCTCTACCCTTAGAGTGAAAGGTGAGCAGAGCAGAGTATAGAGATGAGAAGGTGAACAGGCTAAAGGGCTGCTGCATCGCTCTCTGTGCAACTGTGCCTCTATCAGCAGCTAGTCAGACAGCACTACAGGAAAGCATAAACTGAACTAATTAAATTCGTAAACATGTTGATGAAGGAAGTTAACTAAAAAACTCAACATGTAATTCATTTATTTGCTGAACCGCTTAATCCTGTTAGAGTCGCGGGGAGGCTGGAGCCTATCTCAGGAAACTCTGGGTGAAGGCAAGGTGCACTCTGAACAGTTTGCCAGTCCATCGCAGGGCCAACACACAAAACCATTCACACTCACACTCATGGGGCAATTTGGAACAGCCGATTAACCCTAATGTGCATGTCTTTGGACGGGAAGGAAACCGGAGTACCCAGAGGAAACCCATGCAAGAAAGGAGGGAACATGCAAACTCCTCCCTCGCCCAGCCCGTGACTCAAACCCATCACCTTTTTGCTGTGAGGCAGGCATGCTAACATCTTAGTCACCATGGAATCAAGTTGGAATCTCACGACATAATACATTTTGGACCCTGTTAAAGGTCACGTTAATTACAAAGATTAATATGAAAGTTGTTGAGGAATTACTTTTACTAAAGATTTGATTTTCTCAAGAATGCCTTCTTTGATCCTCCTCTGTTTTGTTTTTTATAAAGAATAAAATCTAAATGCAGATAATTGCTTTAGAATAAAACATTGAAAATTATTAATGTTGCATTGAAGCTCATTTGTCTTTCATATTTCCCCCCTTTTCTATGCTTCCTTACATCCATCTGTCCTCTTTGATTAATCTTTCCTCTCATCCCCACTCTTGTGGTACTGTTGTTTTCTAGTGTAGTCATTTATTTTCCTTCTCTTCCTTCTCTGTGGCTGGTATTTGACACCTGTTCATTCCTCCATTTTCCTTTAGGATCGTCTACATCACTGGCTTGGATCAGTTTTCCTGCTTCTGCTGGCCCTCTTGTTGTTCCTCTTCCCCTTCATTCTCCTCCTCTTCCCAACACCAGAACCGTCCACCAGTCACAATGCCCATCACTTACTGTATGCAATACACGCAAGAGAAATTTCACCTTCTCGTGTAGTAATGCCCGCTCTGGCCCAGTGCCAGTCTCCACCCACTGCCCTACCCACCGCTCCTCCTCTTGCCATCCCACCCCTTGCCATTGCCGCTGTCACCATCTGCAGGCTCCTGCACCATGAAGGATGAGGTCATCAGCACCAACGCACTGGCCTGGCTGGTCTGCTCCGGGGTGTCTATCCTGGCTAATGCCTGGGGCATCCTGAGCGTGAGCGCCAAGCAGAAGAAGTGGAAGCCTCTAGAGTTCCTGATCTGCACACTGGCTGGCACACACATCCTCAACATGGGCATCCCTATCACCATGTACTGCGTCATCCAGCTGCGCCGGCAGCATTCCAATTACGAGTGGAACGAGGGCCTCTGCAAGGTCTTTGTCTCCACCTTCTACACTCTTACCCTGGTCACTTGCTTCTCCGTCACATCACTTTCCTACCACCGCATGTGGATGGTACGCTGGCCTGTCAATTACAGGTAGGGCAAAATTTACTCGATTGAACTATGCTGCCTTGTGAGATGATTCGTTTTTTAATTTATCAAAGAATCAAAAAGGAATTTAAGCTGTTGAGATCTTTGAAGCTATATCTGCTTCCTTGAATTTTGTAAGGGGGGCACGGTGGCGTAGTGGTTAGCACGTCCGCCGCACAGGAGTTTGCATGATCTCCCTGTGCATGCCTGGGTTTTCACAGGGTACTCTGGTGTCCTCCAATCCAAAGATGTGCACATTAGGCTAACTGGCTGTTTCAAATTGCCCCTAGGTGTGAGTGTGTGCAAAAGAGTGAGTGATATATATATATATATATATATATATATATATATATACAAACCTTAAGCCACAGAAGGAAGTATAAGCAACAGCTCCTTGGCAGCAGTATTAAGTATTTAAACTTTGATATTCTTAGCCATGGATGCGGATTCTTATGAGCTTATCTCTCAAGAACTCATCCCTACTGCCTCACGTACAGCTTTAGATATTGCCAATGATATCAAGTGACTCATATTAACCAGCTCCGGGGACGGACCTTCAAAGAAGATAAGATTAGGTGTAATGTTCTGGAGATCAGTTAAGACTTATCTATGACCCCATTACTCATATCTGTGTTCTCTGAATGACCACTGAGTTATCTAAAAGATTTTGACTAACAATCTGATGTAAGAGTATGAAATATTGTACTTCTGTCGCTTATGTAAGGAAAAACTCATTCACTCACTCTATTGTCAAACCGCTAAACCCTAGTAGGAGTAAGCGGTTTGACAATAGAGTGAGTGAATGAGTTTTTCCTTACATAAGCGACAGAAGTACAATATTCTATCTCTATCTCAATAGTCTATCTCAGCTGACACTGGGCAAAGGCGGGGTTCACCCTGAACACCCTGTGTTGCAGGGCAACACACACAACAATTCACACTCACATCCACACCTAGGAGTAATTTAAAACAACCAGGCAGCCTAATGTGCATGTGTTTTGACTGTGGGAGGAAACCTGAGTACCTGGAGGAAACCCACACACAGGACAGCACAGGAAGAACATGGAAACACCCAAGCCTTGGAATCGAACTCAGGACCTTATTGCTGTGAGGCGAACCTGCTAAGCTCTACACCACCTGTAAGGAAAAACTGTTATAGGGAAATAATCAACAATTGGATGATGGCTGCACCACAACCTGACGTGCCTTATTCCTATCATACCACAGTAATTTGCCAACAGTTGCCAATAAATGTATTTTTCAACAATTATCCAGATTTTTTACCTGTTTATAGTTACATTTAATGTTACAGAAGGTCCATGAGAGAAGTCACTTGTGTTTATACTGAAATCACTTACAATATACCAGCTATAAAGAGCTTATGGATGAACAAGCAAGGGCAATCCGGCTCTGCATTTAACCCATCCAAAGTGAGCACACGCACTCAGAGCAGTAGACAGTCAAATTGTGAACCACAGAGAGCAGTTGAGGGTCCGGTGCCTTGCTCAAGGGCACTTCTGCTGGTTCGGGGTCCCAATCCTGCTTCTCTATCCATTACGCAAATTTAAATTATGTAGATATCTAGATTTTAGATATTTAAAATTTTGATTTCTGCCAAGGGACGGACCAGCTTTCAAGAAGCCAAAGGCTCACGCAAGTGGAGCATCACACTTAAAAAAACATTAATTTGATTTCGGATGTGGGCGGCACGGTGGCGCAGTGGTTAGCACGTCTGCCTCACAGCAAGAAGGCCTTGGTGTTTCTGTGTGAAGTTTGCATGTTCTCCCTGTGCTTGCGTGGGTTTCTTCTGTGTACTCAGGTTTCCTCCCACAGTCCAAAAACATGCACAGTAGGCTAATTGGCTGTTCCATATCACCCCTAGGTGTGAGTGTGAGTGTGAATGGTTGTATGTGTAATGGCGAGCTTTTCGGAGTGTACCTCGCCCTCGCCCAGAGTCGGCTGAGATGGGCGCCAGCCTCCCTGCGACAATAATTATGATTAAGCGGCAAAGTAAATGAATGATTTTGGATGGATTGTACGTGTATCCATCATGATACTGACTGGGTGTTATGCATTGCGATGCTGTTTGGCTGTTTGCTCTTTGGTAGGAATTACACATGTGCCAACATCCAGGGACGTATTCTAAGACCTTTTTTGTTTTTGAAAACTTTTGTTATTATTATTTTTTTAATGCCAAACAACAACAAATTTATATTATTATAAGGAGTATGTTTGGCAATGCTTCTGCTGTTTTTTTTTTTTTTTTAGAGAACATGGCTTAAAATTTTAAAATGTCAAAATAATAAATAATTAATTATGAATGGAAACAAAATACAGCCCACAAAAATCTCATGGGAAACTCCGGCAGTGTCTAAATCTGTATATTATTTCTCTCTGTGGATTTTTTTTTCATTTCCTTCTCTGTCATGTGTGCACGCTATCAAATGACACACAAACACACACACACAGTGTAGTCGAGACTCTACTTGTAATGGGTTTAGTCTGTGAAATCTCGATCAATTTAATGTGTTTTTGGGCTCATGTAGACTACACCCACCAACTGTTAAAAAGAAGGCAGAAAGGCGATGCAGCAAAAGAGAAAAAACGAAGACAGATGCAGCAAAGTGTTTAAAAATAAATGAACATTTCTGTTGTACATCAGCTGCTGGGGATTGTGATGCTGGGGACAGTGGGGGGAAAAAAGCCTGTACTCAGTGGCAGAGCTCTGCGAGTGAAATGAGGCTGAGGAATGATAAGCATTTTTTTTTTATATCAGCCTTTAATTTAGAACTGATCTTTTTTATTATCTGACAGAGAGCCACATATTGTACTGATTTGTCTCTCAGACAATCCGCCAGGCTCCTTAGAAGGAAACGAATGCTTCACTCTGTGGCACGCATGTTGTATGAGTTCCTTGCATGGTTGTGTTTTATTCGTATTGCTGGTACTTCTGGCTTTCTGAAAGGAGCACCAGCGCTACCAATAAAGAGGACCATTTACTTACCAGGCATATTAAATAAACATGAAATACAGTCTTATCTTCTGGAAATCCAATGGAGTTTGCATTGATGTCTTTCTGACACCATTTGCTTTCTCCATTTTCTCATTTTCTCAATGCCTTCTCATTTGCTTTTGGCGAGCGGAAGAGCAGGACACTTGATCTCTGACTTTTCCACTTTCTTTCTAAGAATTGTTGTTGTATCATTTTATCGCACATGCGCAGGATCGTTCCTCGGGTCACATGACCTTGTTACTTATTCATCATTCATTTTCTGAACCACTTAATCCTAATTAGGGTCACGGGGAGGCTCGCGCCCATCTCAGCCGACATGCTGACGGCAACCCAATGGCCTACTCTTTTCTTAAGTCAGCACACCTCTCACCACAGACAGTGAGAGACATGGCTGGCCTTTGATAACCCTGTTAGCTGCACTGGGGGACAGTAGTGACAATGGGGCCCCCGACCCCCGACCTTGGGATCAGTAATCCAGCACCCTACCACCGGGCCACCATCGCCCAGTCTTGTTACTGTTGTTGTAATCAGACATAAAACCAAAACATGATGTAAAACAGGTGAATAAGAGATACCAAGCCCATGAGCTGGTGTGGTTTCTTCAGGAAACCATTATATTCAACCAAAATGAACTGACAATGGAAGATAAAGCACATCAGCTATTCACCAGTGAATAGACACCTTTAAATGAATATATTCTTCATCTATAATATACTATCTGTTGATGCGTCTACTGATCCATTCATTTTCCTCTACTTATCCGAGGTCGGGTCATTGAGGCAACAGGTCTAGGAGGGCTATGCAGGCATTTCTCTCCCCAGCGACACTCTCTAGCTCCTCCTGGGAGATCGAAAAGTGTTTCCTGGCCATACGGGATATATAATTACTCCAGTGAGTTCTGGGTCTGCCCCGTGGCCTCCTCCCAGATGGATGTGCCGCTTAAGGTAGGCAACCAGGAAGCTTTCGAATCAGATGCCCAACCCACCTCAGCTGAAAAGGTCGGGTGAAGTGTGAGCTGGGCAGCAGGCGAGAGCGAGGGCATGGGTGTCTCGCTGCCTGGCGTCACAAACTGGCTGTATTTTGTTGAGGATTTCGTAAAAACAGGTCGAATTTATGGATTCATTGTTTGGATATAGCGTTTCACAAAAAACGATTTACATTTTCACACACCATTTTGTTGCTTATGGTGGAGGAAACCAAAGCAGCTTTTCAGACTTCAACCTGGGGGTCATTAACACTGTGCGTTAGTACATTGTTATCTTAGAATGCGGGAGCACCGTGACGTAAATGTGTTTGCACCATGAGGTGGGCCAGGACCTTTTAAAATAACCTGAAATTATTTAAAGAACCATACAGAGCCTTCGTCAGGCCTAATAACTTGCACAACATGGCTGCTCATAATATTATACTGTGTATCCTAATAGCATGGTGACTATAACAATACAACAATAGTTGCACACCTATGATCCAGTTACTCTTTCACTTATTTAATACTACTAGGGTCGCGGGGAGGCTGGAGGCTATCTCAGCCGACATTGGGCAAATGCAGGGTACTCCCTGAACAGCTCACCAGTCCACTGCAGGGCAACCCACACACAACCATTCACACTCACATTCATACCTAGGGGCAATTTGAAACAGCCAATTAACTTAATGTGCATGTCTTTGGACTGTGGGAGGAAACTGAAGTACCAGGAGGAAACCCATGCAAGTGCGATGAGAACATGCACACAGAAACGCCTTCGCCAAGCCCGGGACTCGAATCCACGACCTTCTTGCTGTGAGGCGGACGTGCTAATCACTACGCCATAGTGCCAGTGTTTGATAATCCAGTAGTGTTTTATTAATTTATGCATTTTTAGATTTATAAATATTTTGGTTAGGGCACTTAGAGTGCTAGTTCAAGCAGCAATCATTTTCCTGTGGAACAGATCGAATGGTGTAAATGCGTGATAGAGAGAGACCTATCGTTTGGTGCATTGTGGCATTCAGGTAATTGCTTCGTTGCTTTGAAAACTCACATCAAAGTGATTGTCAGCGCGCTTTCATAACTAACACATAATGCATAATTGCCATTCAAGCTAATATGACTCAGTGTGTAGCTGCCTTTGTAATTGTGATTTAGATACTTCAAAGTTAAAGTGTTTTTTTTTTCATGCGCTGTTTTCGGTATTTTAACACGTTCAATCCTTTGTAGAAAGGACTTTTAATTATCTTCAGCGAATCAGAGCATTTTATTTATTGGATCTCTCCAGGATTAATCAGGTTTAACCCATAAGCGATCACCACTATTCACCGGGAGGCAGAAATATGGAAATTGTAGATTTTTAATAAGCAAGAGAAAGGCGATAATGGCTTTCACTTACTCTGACTCATTTGCCAAGCCGCCTAATCCTTCTAGGGTCCCAGGAAGGCTGGAACCTATTTCAGCCGACACTGGGTGAAGGTGGATTACACCCTGAACAGCTTGCCAGACTATTGCAGGGCCAACATATACAACCATTCACACTCACATCTAGGGTCAATCCGGAACAGCCAGTTAGCCAAATGTGCAGGTCTTTGGACTGCGGGAGGAAACTGGAGTACCCGGAGGAAACCCATGCAAGCACAGGGGAGAACATGCAAACTCCACACAGAAACACCCTCTCTTCCTTGCAGTGAGGCGGACGTGCTAACCATTACGCCACCATGCTCAAAAAACAAACAAACAAACAAACAAACAAACAAACAAACAAACAAACAAACAAACAAACAAAGATAGGGCACAAAGAAGAAACGTTACAACTCAAAATTGATCCTTTTGATTAATAGCTTAGTAATTCGACATTACTTGTTACTCTGTGGGGTATTAAAAGGTCTTTCTGGCCTGCATAAAGTTAATTAATAATGATAAAATACAAAAAACGTTCCTGTCAGAAAACCTTCTTTTGTGTAATAACTGTTTTAAATTCAACCCCTCCACACTCGGTTTTAGCTTTTGTTGTTGTTGTTGTTGCTGTTGTTGTTGTTGTTGCTGTTGTTGTTGTCCTACAGCATGGTTATTAATCTGTTTCCTGCACTGCCTAGTTTTCTCATCACAGACGCTCCACAGAATGATTTGCAGATGAATGGATTTCTGGGGCACAATGATATAAAACATGGCTCAAGCTCATAAAGCAGTGTTAGACGAATAAGAACAAACAGAATTGTGTGTGTGCGTGTGTGTGTGTGTGTGTGTGTGTGTGTGTGTGTGTGTGTGTGTGTGTGTGTGTGTTTGTGAGAGAAAAACAAAAACAAACCGATTGTGTTTTCCTCCATTTTAATAATAGTATCTGTAAGCAGCGAGTATAATCTTCTAACTTCAAGCCTCAAGACACTTTCGCCTGTAGTGTATGTAAAATGTTGTCGAGTAGTTTATTGTCTGGAGGCTTTAAGTAGTAAACCATGTAAAGATTTTTCCATTTAGGTGTTTACTTTTTTATATACTAAGGAACGGATAGAGGGCGGCATGGTGGTGTAGTAGTTAGCATGTCCGCCTCACAGCAAGAAGGTCCTGGGTTTGAGTTCTGGGCTCGTCAAGAGTGTTTCTGTGTGGAGTTCTTTCCGTGCTTGCGTGGGTTTCTTCCCACAGTCCAAAGACATTACACTAATTGGCTGTTTCAGATTTCCCCGAGGTGTGAGCGTGACTGCGAATGGTTGTGTGTGTGTCGCCCTGCAATGGACTGGTGAGCTGTTGAGGGTGTACCCTGCCTTCACCCAGTGCTGGCTAAAATAGGCTCCAGCCTCCCCTAGTAGGAGTAATCATTTTGGCATATGA
The DNA here is from genome assembly GCA_039654325.1 of Tandanus tandanus. Lineage (NCBI taxonomy): Eukaryota > Metazoa > Chordata > Actinopteri > Siluriformes > Plotosidae > Tandanus > Tandanus tandanus. Next base: position 13,216,001 of record JBCNYH010000012.1, on the reverse strand, counting down.
CTGACTGATGCCTGAGGAGAATGAAGGGAAATTTTATTTTAAATATTGCTCAGCTATGTAATGCTGTTGTAGCCAGCATTTGAGTTTTTCTCATGCATGGGATACACCAGATTAAATTATGAATACATCCTGGACTCTGAAAATAAATTCTTCAGCATCTGTTTTTCTCATTGTTACTCTTCAAACTGATAGGGATTTCTCTCTCTCTCTCTCTCTCTCTCTCTCTCTCTCTCTCTCTCTCTCTCTCGCTCGCTCGCTCTGCTTGTGGCTTGAAGCTATGTGATGATGCAATTCCCCCCATGGGATCCTCGGGAGACTGAGAAAAGATTAAAGTTATGACCCTGACCATGCAGAGAACTACCACTCTCCATCTTTCTCCCTTTCATTTTTGAACTGGTTAAAAACACGGATGATGCCACTATCTATCTCTGCTTCCTCTGTTAGAGCCATTGTCTTTGTGTATATAT
>JBCNYH010000012.1:13190507-13215434 GCA_039654325.1 Tandanus tandanus | reverse complement strand
TGTGTGTGTGTGTGTGTGTGTGTGTGTGTGTGTGTGTGTGTGTGTGTGCGTGTGTGTGTGTGTGTGTGTGTGTGTTGGCCCTGCAATGAACTGGTGGGCTGTACAGGGTGTACTCCGTCTTTGCCCCGAGTCAGCTGAGATTTTCTCGCCTTTAGTTTCCTCATGCTTGCATAGGTTTCTTCTGGGTTCTTTGGTTTTCTCTGGCAATGTAAAGAAATGCTTGTTAGATCAACTCGTTACTTTATCTTGCCCATAGGAATGAATGTGGGTGTGAATGGTTGTTTCTGTCTGTGTTGGCCCCGAGATAGACTGGTGACGTGCTCATAGTGTATCCTGCCTCTTGCCTGAAGTCAGCTGGAATTGGCTCTAGCAGATGAAGGATGGACGTGTTTATATGTTAACAAAAATTCTTTCCATTTTTATATTTATACCAACATTTATTTTTCTTAATTATATAATTCCTCTCCATCCTGCTCCATGTAGATTACTCCTGCTTCTGCTTATTGTGCATCTGTTTCACTCAATCATTATTTCTCTTCTATATCACTCCTCTGTACAGTAATATACACACCAGTTCGACACTTTGAGCCTATATTCGGGATGCCATAAACTGAGGCCTGCTTCCTTCTGCCTCCCTGTGTTAGTGAGCTATTTAAATGCATTGACAGCTATATCACATGAACCCTCAAATTACGGAGCGTTTTATGGCGAGTGCGCTGAATGGCCCGCCGTGTGTGCTACATGTGGTTTTGAGTAAACTGTTGAGAGTCAGGATTACTAAGCTGGATTCTGGAACTTGCTTTTGCGTAAATGGATGGATAGAATCCATGCATGGAGTTCAATGTTAATATTAGCATAACATTGACTCTGAAGGATTAAACACTGACACTGAGAGGAAGTCCAGGCCAGGCCTCCCATGATCACTTCCAGTACAGAATGTTGACCTGTCAGTGTTAAGGGCTTGTTTAAAGAAAGATTTTCCAGTTTGATGAACCCTCCTGATGATGAATAATGTAAATTATATATATATATATATATATATATATATATATAAACTGTGCACTGGGGCAAATATTTATTGGGAATGTGTACTTACTGCCTCATTAGCAGGAAGCTGGAGAACAATGGGACAGTACCATACCGCAAGGATCTCAGTATAAATGGAAGCCAAACCTTATTTAATATCACCATTATAATATTGATCATAAACTTCTTCAAGTTTTAGCCAGAGTACATGTGAAAGACATGTGACATTAGGAAAAGTAAAATAAGGCAAGTAACAATTTATTCATTCATTAAAGCTGGCGTTGGTAACTTTTTAGCTGTATACACAAACTGGTATATTGGCTGAAATGGTCTTTACACCACAACAGCAATCAATAACTTATTCTAAAAAGGTCCGAAAAAAAATATATTCTGTCATTCCTAGCCAGTGCAAACCTATAAAAACGCCTCACAGTCCGATGGGAAATGTCCAATCAAATGCTCCAGTGTCTCCCTGTTCATGTGAGACCCGACCGTGCACGAGGCAGTAGTCCGAGCGGAGCTTGTGCTTGTGGAGGGGGGCGTGGCTTTGGAAGGACCTCCGAAGGCAGGGGAGTGTTTACCTGGAACACTGAAGAGATGCTAAGGATCCAGAATCTATCTCTAGTCTAAATTAATGGCTGGGTTTTTTTTTTTTTTTTTTTTTTCAATTCATTTAACATTTGGATCCTTTGTGTACACACAGTAGCACACATTCCTTATTCTGGCAAATTGCTTCCCTTTACACCATTACCAGCTTCACCAGCTCAAAAAAAATCATCAAGAAGAACCTAATAAAAATAACCTTGTTTAGTATATACTACACGAGAATGGTGCAATCTGACTGGTTCACTATTTCAGGATAATTAATAATTATTCCCCAAATGCAGGGTGGATATCCCTGAATAGAACTAAATCTACAAAGTCTGAGGTGGATAATTGTTTTGGTATATACTACACATGAACATAAGTAAAAAGCACACTAAAACTAGATTGTAATGGTTTATTTTTTTGCATGATTTAAAGCTGGAAAAAGGTGCATAAGAGCTATGCAACAACATTTCTTTAAACCCCCTTCAGCGTTTTAGTATATACTATGTGGAAACAAGGAAAAGCAAACAAAAAAGAGATTTTTATAGTTTTGTGTTTTAACCATGACAAAGGCACGTCAGGTGAGCAGTATACTCCGAGCCTAGGGGCTAAAGGCTAAAGGGCTGTGTTGCTAATGGCATTTTTTGAGCCTACTCATTTAGAGTTTAGTATATACTACATGGAAACACAAGAAAAGTAAACTAGAACGAGATTTTTGATCTATTTTTCATTTTAATGCATGACACGAATGACTGTAACAAAGTCGTTTTGTCATTTTGATTTAACCATTATCTACTGGAAATAAGTGTTTTATCTCAAGATAGCGAACCAATCGGCTTTCACCATTCCTGTATAGTGTATCTTGATTATTATTAAAACACCTCAAGTAATCTGTGTCCATACAGTGGATTGTTGTCCTGTTTTTCCTTCTTTGTATAGCATGAATGATGGCTTAGTCAGGATTTCCAGAATATTTCATAAAGTGGTAGTGTAATGTATGTGGGATGTTTGAAGATAAATGAGAAGACACAAAATAGTCAGTCCTGACAAAAAAAAGGGATGTAGAAGAGATGTAATACAGTTTTGTAGTATACAACATAAAATGAAGTAACATGAAAGCTAAATCTTTTATGATGAAATTTCTGTTGAAGATGCTGCATGACCAGACGATTGGAGGAAAATAGTTTGAAATTGGGCAAGCTTAGCAGAGTGGGCGATTTATTACTTAAGCAGAGCAGTAACTGTCTAGTTATTTTGAATGGGAAGATACCGGAAAACTCTATTTTTCCATTTTCTTAGCAAAAGCAGTGGGGAAAAAATATAACAAAAATTTACCCAGAAAAAAATCCAATTCACTGGCAGGGAAAGGACATGGGTGGCACGGTGGTGTAGTGGCTAGCACGTTCGCCTCATAGCAGGAAGGTCCTGTGTATGAGTCCCAGGCTCAGGCGTTTCTGTGTGCAGTTTGCATGTTATCCCCGTGCTTGCATGGGTTTCCTCTGGGTACTCTGGTTTCCTCCATAGTAAGACATGCATATAAGGCTAATCGGCTGTTCCAAATTGCCCCTAGGTGTAAGTGAGTGTGAATGGTTGGGTGTGTTTACCCCGCCTTCGCCCATTGTCGGCTGAGATGGGCTCCAGCCTTTCTGCAACCCTAATAGGATTAAGTAGTTCAGCAAATGAATGGATGGATGGATGGGTGGAAAAGGATCTTGGCCGAAACATTTAGCTTAGTTTGTTATTGTTATAACATTTTGTTAACAGTTTAGTTTTGCTTGCCTCGCTTTATCAGAATGAACTATAACTTGTGAACGAGGCTAATTCATGAATGACCGAAGAATGCTACATCCCATCATAAATAATAATAAGTTCTGGTAACCTTTGTCACAGGTGGTGAGCTTTGCCAGTCTGAAGTATGACCGTTCCTACACCTGGATGGTATTGTGTGTACTGTGGTGCTCCATAGCCCAGTCCATCCTCCTCCCTATGTTCCTGTGGGCTTGTGACCGCTACCGTGCTGATGTCAAGGTGGTGTGGGAGAAATGTGTGGCCATTATGTCCAACGATGAAGTGGACGAAGGTAAGCAGCACTGGGAAAACGTCTGAATGGTAACATGAGAGCACAGAAAATAAATAAAGGCAAAGGAACTTTCCTTTGGATCTGTGTATATAAAGTGGGGGAAAAGGGTTCAGTTGAGAGAAAAGTCTAAAACAGCCACTGATTATAATCAGTGGATCCATCGTCCATTGTAAAGTAGGTGGGAGATTATGTCATGACAAAATTATTATATACTGTGATTCTGTATAAAATATAATGCCATGCTATACAGTATATATGTAATAGTTGTACTAATATTAGAATATGTACAAAAAATATATGTACCTTTAATATTTACCTGAAATTACATAACTGAAATGCTTCATCATTATATAGATCTTCGATGGTTCCCATATTTATTTGAAAGCTACGGTTGTATGGACTATTCATTATAAAATAGGGATTTAATAGAACCATTAGGTAACCAGTGGCTGCTTGTCCATTGAAGCAGGTGGGGCAGAGCATAATGTTAATCTTCATAACTCCTTACATTGTGCAATCATGGGATAGTGCATTCACAGCTGTTCCATGACGTTACCTGGTGGTCGTAAGGTGTGAGCTGCAATAAGCACTAATGGAAGCCCACTGTGGCAGGACTCATGCTGCTCAGGACAGTTAATGTCAGGGTCATAATTTTTATCATAAGTTGTAGCATAATTCTCCTCTGATACTCTGTTGGTTTAAATTTACTAGATAGTAGCCTGCAACATAAGTCAACTTTCAACTTAAGTTTGTTTGGGTTGATCAGAGGTGTTGTTATTAATGTTGTCCTGCCCCACCCAAACTAATGTTCATGAGCCACTGTTTGTAGGTACCTGAAATAGACATCCTAGGATTCTACCAATAGAATTAGAGTTCTTACTCAGATCGAAAAAAGTTGGGACGGTATGTTAAAATTTTAATTAGTAAGTAATATTTGTTCTGTATTTCACTCAAAATATTACAACAGGATATTATTTGAACTTTTACCTCATAAATTTCATTTTTAACACTTATTTCAATGTTGTGTTCTGCAATACATTTCAAGAAAAGTGGGGGCAGTAAAATATTTACTGCTTTGTAATGCTTCCATTCCTTCTCTCACTCAGTCATTTGCCAAACCGCTTAATCCTACTATAAGGGTCATGATGAGGCTGGAGCCTATCTCAGTCGACACTGGGCGCAGGCTGGGCACACCCTTACCATTGCAGGGCAACACACACAACCACACAAATATACACCTAGGAACAGCCAATTAGCCTGATGTGCATGTCTTTGAACTGTGGGAGAAAACCGGAGTACCTGGAGGAAACCCATGCAAACTCTGGGCGAGGGCAGAGTACATGCTGGACAGCTCACCAGGCCATCGCAGGGCAGAAACACGCTGACAGCAATGCAGCCTACTCTTGACGAAAATCAGCAATGGTTCTTTTACATGCCTCTCACCATAGACAGTAAGAGACATGGCCGGTCTTTGATAACCCAGTTAGCTGCACTGGGAGGACAGCAGTGACAACCTGTCACAATCAGTAATCCAGCACCCTACCACCGGGCCACCACTGCCTCACAGAATGTAGTTTTGCACTGTTTTGTTGAAATATGCATGGGTGTCTCTGGAAAACATGTTGCTCCAAAACCTCCATGTACTTTTCTGCATTAATGTTGCCACCACAGAACTGTAAGGAACGTTTGCCAAGGGAACTGACATTACCCCATACCATGATAGACACTGGCTTTTTAAATTGTTACTGGTAATTGAATTGGTAATTGAATAGTCCTTTAACTACTTGGGTCGGAGCACACGGCATCCTTTTTTTTAAATTACCTGGAATATTGTTTTGTCTCTCCACAGTACACATTTCACTGTGTCATCATTTCTTATGTTTTTGCCAACAGACTGAAGACCCTTAGCCTATCTTTGCTTCTCAGAGTCTAGGACTTTCCTGGATACTGCTTTTCACTTCTTGGCATCATCTGTTTCAAATCACATCATTATTTAATTGCTTTGCCTCATTTATCAGCCCTAAATTTTCCCATCCCAACTTTTTTGGAATGTGATGCAGGCCTGAAAGATTGGAATCGAGATATGTTAACAAATGAGTTTAAGTTGAACCAACAAAACTCGAAATATCCTGGGTTCATTCTGTCTCCAATGAAATACAAGTCAAAGTAAATATAGAAGCCACTGCTTTTTTTATTTACAATTTCCATACTGTCCCAACTTTTCTGATTCAAGGTTCTAATTGTAAAGGATCTTCTGTTACTTGTTAACATGGAAAGCATGTCAGGTCACAGGGAGTTATTATTATATTAATGGCACTAGAAAAGAATTGTGTGGTGGTCTGTGAAAAACCTGTTGGATGCTGCTGTGGCAGAACATCCAAAAAAAAGAAAATTAGCATTTTCAACTAACAGTATGCTATAACATTTCTATTATCAGAAAACATTTAGTTGCAGTCAGAAGTTTACATTCGTCATGAACATTGTTATAATATTAGGTTTTCAATTTTTTCTGAACAACAATTAAATTTGTAATTGTAAAAAAAGAAAGAAAGAAAGAAAGAAAGAAAAAAATAATTTGATGCACTATTTGTAATTTATAATTAATAATTTTTTTAATCGACACAGGGAGTTTGCATGTTCTCCCTGTGCTTGAGTGGGTTTCCCCCGGGTACTCCGGTTTCCTCCCGCAGTCCAAAAACCTGCACAGTAGGCTAACAGGCTGTTCCAAATTGATCACAGGTCTGAGTGTGAAAGGTTGTTTATGTATGTTGACCCTGTAATGGTCTGGCGAGCTGTTCAGGGTGTACCCCATCTTTGCCCAGTGTCAGCTGAGATGGGACCCTAATAGGATTTAGCAGATCCACAAATGAGTAAGTGACTGCTTTAAAAAAACAAAGCTATAATTCAAACGTGCACCGAATTCTTGTTTCTCTCTGCTAAGGCGTATGCTGTACAATGATTCTGCCACATAAAAGAACAGTACAAGAAATCATTGAAAGCCTAATATCACATTCATATGCATGATGACTGTACGAAAACCTCTGACCACAACAATAAGTATATTTTACCAAAACAAAATGTGCAAATGCATACAGTGTGTATGTCTAAGATCTTGCCAGATCATTGTACTTTTTGCACACAGTGAATGTCCTATTTCCTCTATTAACACTTAATTGTTTCTGATACCCAAACACATTTAGTATAATACAAAAAAACTGAGTAAACAATGCACAGTTTAAAAAAAAAAACTCCCCGAAACATACATGCATATTACTCACGTGAAAAAGTAATTGCCCGAGATGATTTTTGCTACCCCTGTTAAATCTAGATATCCCTTTAATGCAACTGATGCCGCAATGTGAAGGTCTCAACAAACAGCACACTATGACTGGATCTAAACAAACATGGTGGTGGTAGTGTGATGGTTTGGGGATGCCTTGCTGCTTTAGGGCCTGTGCAGCTTGTTATAACTGAGGAAAGGATGAACTCAGCTCTTTACTTAAAAGTACTACAGAAGAATGTGCAGTCATCAGTTTGTGATCTGAAGCTCAAGTTCTGCAGCAGGGCAATGATTCAAAGCATAGAAGTAAATCCATTTGTGAATGATTTAAAAAATAAAATAAAGATTTGGAGTGGCATTGTCAACAATCTGAACCATATGGAAATGTTATGGCAAGACTTGATATTCTAAAAATCCACCAATGTGGCTTAAAACTAATTTGTAGAGAAGTCTGGGCCAGAATTTTCCAAAGCAATGCAAAGAAAAGGCTGATCTACTGTTACCTGAAGTGCTTGATTGCAGTCATTACTTCTGAAGTTAGCAGATTGCTTTTTCATTTGGGTGATGTAGGTGTTGGTGTCAGTAAATTACACAATCATTTGGAAACTGTGTATTTTGTTTAGTCGGGTTGGCTTTTGTATTATACTGAATTTGTTTGGAGATCAAAAACACCTGAGTACTATGAATAAACAAATAGAGGAAATCAGAAAGGGAACGAGTCGTATGACATGAGTCCAAAATTGAAAATAGAAGAAAACACTTGATACGCAATTATTTCCAGGCAAGATGCATTAACAGAGATCAATTAAAGGTCAGATATTATACCCTTTTGCATGCATTTATTTTTCATTTTGGATGCCAGTGGAGCACCAAATTACGATTCCTAATCCAAAAACTCCACGGTCCCCCCTGAAATACTGATTTTGATTGTGCGCGCTGGGCGGCCTGTTTGGCTTCCTCCTCCTATTTATGGTTTCTGGTCTCTACACCTGCTCTACATTGATTGGTCGCCAGAAAGCTGGGCGGCAGTTCGGGTTTTGCAGAGAAACCACTGTGCATGGGGGGAAGGCTAGTGTGGGAAGGCCAGCTAATCAGAAGGCCCAGCACAAATAAATTGAGGTCGAACAGCCCAGAGGGAAACTTAAACATGCGCTAATCTTGTTATATTACACTCTGGCGTTGCCAAACAAGGCTATTCAACACTGTAACAACATTTATGGGTAAAAGAAAAATGGAAAAAGCATAACATCTCCCCTTTGAGTGAAGAGAGGATGTTAAGGCTTGTGTTTAATAGTCTTGAGTGACATTTACTTCAGGTTATGAGACAGAATGATGAGAATAATTCTGATAATCAAAGTGAGATCTATATATTAGCAAAAAAATAAAAATAACAAATAAAAAGGCAATATTTGATCATGTAAAATATTTTCCCAGGCTGCCACACAATTTTAAATGATTTACAAACCTGTTTTATGATTGCGTGGTGTTAATTCTAGACTACTTGGCAATGTGGAAACACTTAATTCTTTCAGCTTGGTGCAATGCATGATTAATAATCCATACTCAACTGTATAATTGTTAGATTTCTGTTATGATTTTAATGTTACCAGTGCTTCTGCTTCTTTTCAGAGGGCTTGCCCTGTATAACACAACTTGGGTGTATGTATAAGGGTTGTTTCTTGTTCTTTTCTGCCATTGACCTGCATGCTAAGCTGCCTGTGCTAATAGCTAATATCATCCTTCATGCTGCAACCAGGCCATATTTGCTTAAGATCAGCATTTTACACTGCCCTAGCTGTGCTTATTTTCCCACTTAGAGTCAGTCCTGCTTATTATCACATTTATTTATTGAAATGTTACTTCTGAAATATACAAACACATTTTAGCTGCCATTAGAAGTTAGCTGTATTTCTTTTGAATGATTCTACAGAGACTTGCTTTCCACTTCAATAATATTACTAGTCAAAGATCCATAATTAATGTTCTTCCATCGCTCCCCATATTGAATTCCAAAATTTTAGTGCAGGCCCAAAACTCAAGAACAGTGAAGTGTGTCTTTCTCTCTCTTTCTACATATTCGTCTGTCTGTCTGTCTGTCTGTGTATCTGAGCACGTCTTTTTTTTAATCCTGATATATGCTTTCTGCGTTTGCAGAAAACAGCCAGGATGGAGGCATTCATCCGGACTTAATATATGACAGACCTTATGACTATAGCTCCGCTGCTGATATCATGACGGTAGACCGTATTGCCAAGTACGAATTCTCGACCTTAGAAAGGGGGGTCCCCCAGTGTTATCCATTGAGGGAGCCTCAGGAAGATAAAATGCACTATTTGCAGGTATATTTCCATTAATTTTTTAGAAAATTTGAGTTCGCCATGAACTGATTTTTTTATCTGCAACTTATTAAGATGAAATTGTGCATGCTGCAATGGCCGTCAGTTCTTTTGATATTCTATTGTTGTCATAACCTCTTCTGGAATAAATTTACATTTTTATTTTGTTGTGATATTTAATACATTTATTATATTCCCACTTGGTATCCAGCAAATATGATGTGCTCGGCTGTTTGGAAAAATGTGACTTTTCATGCTGCACAGGTTCTGATGACTGCCTGTTAATTATTAGGCTGTAAGTCAACTTGTACCGAGAATGCAAATTTTTTTAATGCAAGATATAATGTAATTCATCATTTAAAGTACACAGGCGGTACACACCACATTGCATGATAGGTTGTGCCTGTTGTCAGAATGATCTATAACTCAATTAGTATCGCAAAGGTTTCCCACAGATTCTCAGTTGGCTAAATTCTGAAATGATAACCACTGCTTCATAAATGCATCTCATTTCTTTGGCATTGTCAACTTTATAGATGAAAGGAATAAAACACTTCAAGGAGTGCTGTTATGGAAACATAGTCAGTAATGGGGTGGTGTGATGTCATTCATTCATTCATTCATTCATTTGACGAAACGATTAATCCTATTAGGATTGCAGGCAAGCTGGAGCCTATCTCAGCCTAGTCTGGGCAAAGGTGGGGTACACCCTGAACAGCATGCTAGTCCAGTACAGGGCCAACACACACACACACACACACACACACACACACACAGTCATTCACACTTACACCTAGAGGCAATTTGGTTTAGCTAATGAGCCTAATGTGCATGTCTTCGGACTGTGGGTGGAAACCGGAGTACCCGGATGAAACCCATGCAAACACAGGGGAGAACATGCAACTTCCACACAGAAATGCACTCACCAAGCACGGGACCCGAATCCAGGACTTTCCTTCTGTGAGGTGGACGTACAACCCCTATTGGTCAAATTTGCAAAGTTTATTTTCCAATATATGCACATCCACAAATGTTTTATTCCTCCTAAACATCAGCAATTTAACAAAGCTAACAATTTAATATGGAAAGATACTTCATACTTTGTTGGACTTTGGATGCTCGAAACAAGTTATTTTCTACTAGAACTTACATCAGCTATAAACATTTAAACCTTCAGCAGTCTTAGTTTTTCCTTTTTTGCAGTTACTTTGACAACAAAGCGTAGCTGGCCATGTTACCAAAAAAACCCCGTAAAGCATAAAGCCCTTTGTCCCAAAGACTTTTCATGCCAGAAATTTATTGTTACAAAGCAGTGAACCTGGAGAATCTTCCACAGAAAGCTTCACTATATAGTCTCTGCCATACAAATCCCTTTGTACATGATCACTATAGAAATAATAATGAATTAGAACAAGTGCATTTATATCAATCTCACAGCTGGAAGTGCCAAAATGAATTAACCCCTTCTGATGAATTACAGTATGTTACATTAATGCCTTCAGTCGAATCCGACCCTTAGTAACTCCACTCTCATAGGGTTTTCTTGGCAGATTTTTTTTACAGGGTAGGTTGCCAGCTCCTTTCCATAACCTTCCACAGAACCTGATATTCCCAGGTGGTCTCCCATCCAAGTACTAACCAGGCCCGTCCCTTCTTAGCTTCCCAGATCAGTCCACCGCAGGGTGCGTGGGGTGTTGATGCGTTAGAGCCTAGAATAATTGTTTATAACTGACATGACTCAAATTTAAAAAATCATCCAGCACTTACAGATATTCTTGACATTTTAGTAAGTAGTTTAAGCTGTGCTGTTAATGCAGTAGGTGAGCACAGCTCTTCTTTAGCCTGTTAACACTTTAGCACTTCTGAATTTCCATGTTTAAAATTTATTAGCAAATTGTATTCTTTCGGGTAACCAACTGCTAGGAAGATACACTGCCTGGCCAAAAAAAAAGAAAAGCTGCATATCCTAATGTTTAATTGGGCCACCTTTAGCTTTGATTATGGTGTATATTCTCTGTAGAATTATGTTAACAATCTTATTCAATTCAATTCAGTTTTATTTGTATAGCGCTTTTTACAATTAACATCGTCAAAAAGCAGCTTTACATAGTAAAAAAAATTTTTTTTTATTTTAACATTTAAACATTTCTTCTTCAAACCCTAAATATCCCTAATGAGCAAGCACATGGTGACGGTGGCAAGGGAAAAACTCCCTCAGTCGACATACGGAAGAAACCTTGAGAGGAGCCAGACTGAAAAGGGAAACCCATACTCATTTGGGTGAAATCAGATAAAAATACAAAGCATCAAGAAGAAACTTCACTATAGTTTAACATGAAGTCCGGTTGGTTATACTACAACTGTAAGTCCTGAATCATTTTAGCAAAAGATGTGTTATCTAACATCACAATGTTTACAGGGTGACCCAATAAAACCTCCCACATTTCAAAGGTAAAGGAAAAAAGAATCATTAAAGAAAATCAAATTATCATTTTCACACATGAAACTTAGTGAGGTGGGAGCAGTTGGAGGCAGGTTAGGCAGTGGAGGAAACCGGAGTATGGGAGAACATGCAAACTTTATACAGAAAGGCCCTCGCCGAGCCTGGCCCTCGAACCCAGGACCTTCTAGCTGTGAGGCAGACATGCTAATCACTACGCCACTGTTCTCCCATGAGATAAACTAACTCTTGGAAATTGATGTGACAACCTGGTCATTAAGTACATTCAGGTCGTCAGCTGTCTTCAATTTATTGCCACATAACATTGCTAAGCCTCGACCTGACCAACTAAATAAACTCCAAATGATAACATTGACTCCCTTCTTACCCTGACATGCCCATCGCTTTGGAATATCTGGACTCATGAGGCGGCATGACCTTATCCCATGGCTTTGGAATACAATTTTTATCCTCCTTAGAAAACTGAAGTCTTTTCTTTCAATAAGCCTCACTAACAAATTGAATTCTTATGGACACACAGCTGTTTAGTTCCGATGCTGTGATGCATTGTGCATGTGGAAATGTTTCAGTAATAAACAAAGTCGTGAGTTCTAGTGTCCATTTCTTTACTATGCATCTTGACCTCACATTTAAGTGATCTCCGATTCAAGATTCAACATTCAAGACCACATTTCTTGTGTGAAGTTGACAATTCATCAATATCCTTCCAGATTTCAATAATGCACTGGACACTTCTTACCCTGGGTTTACACTGGGGGCAGGATGTCCATGATTTCTGTGCGACAAAAAAGCATGGACCACGATTGGGGTATAAAAAGGAGGCAGGGTGCATCCAAGACATGAAACTTGAAGTAATCGTGTTTCCAAGTTCATCAAGATCCCCTTCGATGGTGCATCAAGGTCTGTTCCGCTCTGTTAAGGTCTGTTAATTTCTGCTACACTTGACTACGATTCGCACGTTCTATCACAATTGGCGTCAAATCGTAATACATTGTAATACGACTCCCTCAAGATCATCACGAATCCACCAAGTTGCCTTAAGATCATCATGGTTCGATCCCACAACCCCCACGCTCATCATGATTCTCTCAAATCGTGGGGATCGCGGACATCGGGCCCCAGTGTAAACTCAGGGTTTACCCAATCCTAGTAATTTGGGGAATCTTTTAAGTCATTTTCTTTGCTTGATGCAGGCCAGTAATGTGACAAAATAAAATATATCAATGTTCAATTAATTCAATAGGTTTTTTTTTTTCCCTTGATCATGATACGTTTTGCTGCATGATTGCAGAGAAGCTACTCACTGCATAAGTTAGGGTTAAAAAAAAATTGTTGCTTAAGCATATTAATCACTGCAGTAATTATCTAATCAAAGTATTTGTTTATTTAGGTCCAAACAGGGATTTATTTTTTTTATTTATTTTTTTGTGCCATGCAGTGTATTAACCTGATTGAATCGGTAGTTTAAGGTCTAAATCTGGCAGGTATTTAGCACCAATCACTCCTCAGGTTTTGCCATGGTGACTCATGTTTTAGTACAAAATAAAACAAGAGCAACTTGAACTTTTTTTTGTTTGTTTGTTTTTTGTTAGTTAAGGCAGTGACATTTTGCAATAAAATGCTGATGCGCTTTCCATAATTCTAAACTCATATTGCTTTGATGTGGCAATGAGCCAGCAGAATAATATGCGCTTTTAGTATTAAGACCTTTTACTAAGTTAACCAGCCTACTTATAAATGTCCATCAGTCTGTATTTAATTTTCTTGAAGAAAATAATGTTTTAATTGCTGCCCCTCAGACTGAGACACACCACATAGCATTATGTAACAAAACCCGGGGGATGAACATAACAGCTGTCTGGTTGGATCCTCCATATTGAATGTGGACAAAATAATATTGTAGATAAACAAATGAGACTGTAAATGCAAATGTGTCATAAACATGGAATATTATTATGTAAGAACATGTTTTTCTGCTAGTGTACATGTATAGGGATGCTAAACTCGATTAAATCTCTGTTACTAATTTAAGTCAGTGTTAATAAATCTATCTGGTAATATATGCAGAAAATTAAATGATCAAATACTTACCATTGGGTACGGTATGCATGCCAACTGCTGTAAATGAAAAACCTGGAAAATCTCAAACAGATTTACAGGAATAAACTTGTGGTTGTAATACAAGGCATATTATTTTACTGGCTCGATGGATTGTCCTGCCCAGCACTGGTCCTTTCATCTAATTCTGACCCCCCGTGCCATAACCAAGCAGTGCATTTGTACTCCATTGCTCATGTTAAAATGCTTTGCTTCCCTCTGCTGGTCAAAGTTCTCACACACCGCTTTCATCCAAAGAATAAATAATTGTGACCATAGAGCCGTAACTATTGTCTCATTCTTTCATGTATGTACACAAATGCAAAGAAAAGATCTTTAATCAATGATATTTTTCTTGTGTAGTTCTCAGAACAATGTGGAATGTGAGTATTAAATCTATAGAACCAGCGATTATGGCTTTATTTCTAAGACATTTCATACACTCACAGGGGTTCCTTTATATAAAGGCGTAAATTTATTTACATACACTCAGTGGTCAGTTTATACTGTGCGTGCCACATTGACCCATTTATCAGGTATGGCTACAATAGAGATGTACTTTTTAAGTATACAATTTCTGACCAGAAGCCATTTGTTGCTACCTGCTAAGATGCCCTCCATCACATGATGCACCATTAGAAAAGGACTAGCATAGGATCACGGTTGACTAGTGTTGTGCGATGTTATGTTTCCCTCATCCCACTTACTTAATTTATATTGTTTTCTCAAACCTGCCAACCTTTACAAGCTTTACAAATTACATCAGAGTACACTAGGACTAACCAAAATGCAATCCTCACTCACTCATTTGCTGAACCACCTAATCCTATCAAGGCAGTGGGAAGGTTGGAGCCTATCTCAGCCAACACGGAAAAGGCGTGAGCAGCTTGCCAGACCATTGCAGGGCCAGAGTGTATACACACACTCACTGACAACTAGGGTCAATTTTGAACAGCTAGTTAGCCTTACATGCATGTCTTTGGACTGAGGGAGGAAACCAGAGTACCCGGACGAAAACCATTCAAGCCTGGGGAGAACAGGCAAACTCCACACAGAAATGCAGAGGAATCGACCTCAGGACCTTCATGCTGTGAGGTGGACATTTTTGAACTCTGAAACTGCCTCGAAGCCTTGTCTCCTTCCTCCATCCTATCCTTCATGGTCTTGACTGGACTCATGGGGCGCCCACTCGGTTTGTCACAGCAGCTAAAGAGTATAAATTTTATCGTTTACAAATAACTGTGATTGGCCAGTATTTAGCAAATGTTGGCCATGCGGACATTAGAAAACTGACGCATAAACGGATTACATCAATTATTACATGATTGCCCCTGCCAGCAAGCAGTTCCTCACTACACAGCTGGGAAGATACATTACCAACCCCCACAACCACCCCAGTACATGTGACACCGATATTGCTTTATGAATGTATCAGCTGTGGTGCCAACATGGGGTTTTAGAGGTTTTTGAACTCTGTACCCTAACTGGCCATTGTTACAATTATCTTGTTGTTCCATCTGGTAGGTTGGCAGGTGTACAGCTGATTTCCCACACTGTTTGTTGCCTCATCTGCCCCTTTATTAATGGTCAGGCTTTTTACAAATCTACTGTTGGCAGGATATTTTTGGTTGCTAGACTCTTGCTTCAGATATCCAAGTCATGTTCAGACTCATTTAGCTGACACTTTTTATGGACCGACTTACAAGTGAGACAGGATCACTAATCTAAAACAAAAGATACTGAATTGCAAATTAGAGTTTCAATTTTGAAGCCATTGGGCAGCCATCTTGGTGAGACCTCCTTTGTATAAGACCACAATACAGAGATGGAAGACAACACAGCTTGCAAACCCGGAAAATTTCAATGCTAAAGGTCAGAATGACATACATTTCTCAAACATATATTTCTTCTAAAAGCCCATATATTTATATAGCTATATAGGCTTTGAGAAGAAATATATGTTTGAGAAATGTATGTTTAACATTTCCACCAAATGTCTCACCAATTTTTGCTGCATACAAACACTCTGATGGGCAATCCCGTCTTATTATTTATTTATTTTTGATCAGTAGACGGGAGTCAAACTTGGGGTTAAAGGGTTTGCTTAAAGGCACAACAGCGGCAGTTTGGTGGTGCTGGAATTTGAACCTAAAACCACAAGTTGTAAACTTCAGGTGGTTGAAAATCCTCTAACTGCTCCACCAGACACACTTATAACTACCACAAATTCTCATTAATGAGGCTGAAATATTGTGAATAGCAAGAGATGGGATGCAGTCAGAACCCCTGTGATGGATGGGCCTGATATGAGTGTAGCTAAGTAAAGTGGCCACTGAGTGTCGCACCTTGCCATGTTATTTCATATCATCAGACTTTTTATGATGTATATTCAGTAATGTATAAAGGATATGAGAGCATGCCACAAGTTGTTTGTAGCCTGATAATGCATTGCAGAACGATACAACACTGAAGATTAATTCTGTGTAATAAACAAGCCATGTGGTTTGTTTCTGTGTCTGCATCAGGTGCCTCCTACAAGAAGATACTCCCACGACGAAACCGACATGTGGACCACAGGGCCGATTCCTTCCTACCTGCACCGCTGGGGCTCCACCGAGGACATGATGGGTGTGCCACGTTACACCTCGAACCGCCACGAGAGGCGGCGCAGCAGTCTGGCATCATGTCACGAGGACAGCAGCCGCCATCAACGCGCACGTAGGAGCTCCAATGGTACACGCTCTCTCCCGCGACCCCAGCGCTCTGAGGATGACTTGGGGTGCTTCAGCCGCGACGAGGTGATCAATTTCATTGACGAGACACCTCTGGCTAGCCCGATCAGAAGCCCCCGCCATGCATCAGCGCTCTCACTGGTGGCCAGCGCTCAAGAGCGCCAGATTATCCTGCTACCACATTTCCCGCTCACACATTTCGAGCGGGAGCCTCAGGCCCTCCGACGCGCCTCTGAACGCAAGGGCTCACGCACTGAACTGCATCAGGGCTCCCCAAGAAAGGACAGCAACAGCAGAGGGAGAATGGAAAAAGTGGGATTGAGTGAATGTGGATCTGATAAAGGGTGTCGTGAGCAGCGCCGCGATGGAAAACGTGCATCTGAACTGATTTTAACGAGCCAGAGTGTGTGGACAGCATCAAACTCGTCACTCAGGGGGAAATCAGGACACGGGGAAGCACACGTGACTAAAAGCGAAATCCAGGGGAGCATGAACAGTTTTAGAAACTCACAATCACCATCGTCGAGATATACAGCTTTTCATTCCGGTTCCATCGGATCAACGACTTAAGATCCCGGAGCTTTTATTCTTATAACTTGTACACACATCTCTTACTATTGATATGAGTATTCTTGTTATACATATTCAAGTGGAATGTTTTTGTAATATGGGCTTTGTGATCGAGTCTTGAGGAGTGATCTAAGACAGAGATACGTGCATTCTTTTATAGCTATTTTTAAATGTTACAAGTATCCAAAACATGATAATCTTCTACTACATTCTTTGAAAGTAATATTTGAACTTAAAGAGAAAAATGAAAGTAGAAATGGCCTTTTTTTCAACTGGTGTTTACAATATCCACAACTAGCCATTTAAACTTTTTACTGGACTCCTATACCACACTTTTCACTGTTTCTGTTGTTCATGGTTCTGTGCTATGTTGTTTTATTATTTTATAAGTTGATTCTGTAAATGGGCAGTAGATAGTATATGATTTGCACATAAAAAAACAACAACAACAAAAAAAAAAACAAAAAAAAAAATACAAGGCTTTTTTTGTAGAGTAAATCATTTCCATTTTCAGCATTTTTGTTTCATCCTCAAAAGTTTTCAAATGATTTACCTGTTGAAGAAGTTCAAAAGATTTTAATTAAATACATGTCAACAACCACCAAACTTCTTGGATTTGTTTCAGGGTGGCACGGTGGCATAGTGCTTAGTGTGGAGTTTGCATGTTCTCTCCGTGCATGTGTGGGTCTCTTCCAGATACTCCATTTTCCCCCAACAGTGCAAAGACATGCACATTGGGCTAATTGGTTGTTCCAAATTGCCCCGACATGTGAGTGTGAATGGTTGTGAATGTATTGACCTTCGCCCAGTGTCGGCTGAGATAGGCTCCAGCCTGCCTGCAACGCTAGTAGTAGGATTAGGTGGTTCAGCAAATGAGTGAGTGGCTGACTGAGATTTGTTTCAAAGTAACGGGTGCCCTGGAGCTATTTGAGAACATTGGGGATAATATTTGAATGGTGAAGCAAATTATTAATATGATTTTAAACAAGCTTTTATCCACAACAATTCAATTTTACAATGTGTTTTTTTTAAAGAAAGAAAATATGTATTATATGTACAGCAAATTCCACACATGGTTATTTCTCCATTAAATCACCACAATTCTATTCAAACTCAACTCGGCTGCCTCAGTTCTGCATTATCTTCTACCAATGTTATTACCCTCCAATCTTCTCTGCTTTTCTATGCTTTTATCCATCTGGTTTTGCCATGGCAACCTCTTATCCCCCTTCTCTTCCATTGACTGTAATGTACAATTTCCTCCATAACATAACCTTTCAGATGACTGACACAGTTGCCAAGAATTGGATGACCTTCAGTATGCAGTCGTCTCTCAGCAAGGGTCTTCAATCTTATCCACAAAGGATTGGTGTGGTATAAATTGGGGAAACGTGAAAACTAAGGTGACCTGATTAAACCATGGCATTCAAGCCTGCAGCCAACCATTTGTAGATAAGACTGAACACTGAGCTGCATGGTGAAGGTGGGAAAAAGGAACCCGACTGTCAGAGTTTACTTGATTCTTGTGGTTTCAAAATAAAACTTTTAATTAAATGAAATGCCACTTCTATATCAAGTTGTTCGGAAGCCCTTCCTGAGAGCATCGTACCCAGGTTACACCAAGCGTCATTTTAATTACATATTGTAGTTAATACTGTGGGTTTTGTGGTTGGATGGAACTTTTGATATTTTTAACATGTTTGCACATACAAGGAAAAGTACAATCTTGTACCATTAGGAATGCTCTTCATTTTAATTCCACCAGGCGGTGATATTCAAACACCAATCAGCCATTACATCCACACTCATTAATAGAGTAGTGCAGAATGGTTGCCAGATTGGACAAGTTTAAAACACCACATGGTTACCAAGATCAAGTGGTTGCCAGGGGTCATGGTTACCAACAACTGCAAGTACAAACAGTGTGTCTATGCTGTGCCAAACAAGTCCTATAATCAAATACTGTATTGCAAAGATCACATGTCTGAGAAAAAACAATAAATGAGAATAAATCTATGCCTTTTCCCTTTTGGACAAGTTACATGGGGGTGGGGGTTCTTTGTGATTTTTCAAGCTGGAAAACCTTGAAACCCTCACTCTCACTCATTCATGGGGAAGGTCACGGGCAGGCCGGAGTCTATCTCAGCTGACACAGGGTGAAGTCAGAGTACACCATGAACACCGCGCCAGACCATCACAGGGCCAACATGCACAACCATTTACACTCACATCTAAAAACAATTAGGCTAATGTGCATGTCTTTGGACTGTGGGATGAAACCGGAGTATCCCGAGGAAACCGATGCAAGCATGGGGAGAGTATGGTTGGACACTGCACACAGAAAAGCCCTTTCCGAGCCCAGGATTCAAGCCCAGGGCTTTCCTGCTGTGGGGTGGATGTGCTAACCACTGCACCACCGTGTCGCCCATGTTAAAACCCTGATTAATGATTTTATGAATACAGCTGAAAAAAGGCACATCTAAAACAACTCACAACACCTGTCTGGCTATGACTGCGGCTCAGTGGTGAAGGTTTTCATTTAGAAGATACCACAGTCATATGTTCCAATCTCTGCACAGCCATTGCTTTGGTCCTTGCAAAAGACCATTTACCTTCAGCTCAGCTGTATCCTACGTCAAGTTACTTTTTAGGCATCATCCAAATGAGAAACTGAACTGGTTTGTATATGATTTTATACTATGTAAGATACTCCTTGTTTCTTTGCTCTTATACATCAACAACTCTGCAGATGTTTTCTGTAGGCTACGTTTTACTATACTGACAACAGCAAATTCTTTTACAGTAAGCACTTCAGAAATATTTTAATATAAAAAATGTATATTAAATGTGTTTCAGTGTGGAGTTTCTGTTTCTTTTCTGCTGGAGAGAGAAAAAAACAGACGATGGCGTTTTTCATGGTGTTGGATATTCACCCCCTTAACTGTCCTCAGCACACAGCTGCTTGTGAATAGACCTGTAAAAAGAGGCAGAGGCGTGCCAGTCATTCTCCTCACCGCATGGTGCCATCCTCTCCATGCAGCTTTATTCTGCTCTCTGTGTCTGACGTGAGCCAGTAAGCACAACATTTGCATCACAGAAAATGCTTTTTAACTGCAAATTCTTATGCTGGATATAACAGGCTTTGGTATTGAATATCATACAGCTGTCAATACAATGCAAAACAGCCTTCTGAATTATTATTATTATTATTATTATTATTATTATAATTATTATTAATCAATTTATTTATTTATTTATCTCTATTTTAAATTCTGCATCTGTTCAGAATTTACTGTATGTCATGCCTCAGTTAAACTGCTTTGATGGCTTGTGGTGGTTCAAAACTTTATGTTGTTATATATAGTATAGTATGTTTAGTTTAGTATGGTATGGTTTTTAGATAGAAGCAATTGTGGATATATGGTTGTTGCTTGTTCAAGAGGTTATGATTTATCTTATCATATAGCTTAAATACCTTTTTAAAGTAGGCTACTTTAAGTTTCCAATATTGTTTATTAAAGTCATAAAACATCCAGTGACAAGGATGCAGTTTAGTTCTGTTTCTAAGTACCCTCATTGTATTCCTTAAGCATTTTTCTTATGGCAAAATACAGTACAGCTGATGGTAACATCTCAAAGCCTGTGTGTTAAATATCGTTTTGCTTTGGTTTGGTTAGGCATGATATTGATTTGTAGTTTGAAATTACTGATAAGTATCTGACATACCTGAAAGCAGCATTTCATGTTTGATTCCCTTCTTGATGAATAAACCTTGAAATCCACTCAAAAACCAAACCTTACTAAAGAAAAAGCTCACTCACTGATTTGCCAAATTGTTTAATCCTGTAAGCATCACAGGAATGCTCGAGCCTATCTCAGCCAACACTGGGCGAAGTTTGAGTACACCCTAAACAGCTCGCCAAACCATTGCAAGGCGCACACACAAACTCTCAAAGACAAACACACATAAACATTCACACTCACACCTAGAGGCAATTTGGAACACCCAGTTAGCCAATCGTGCATGTCTTTGGACTATGGGAGGAAACCGTAGTACCCAGAGGAAACATGCAAGCAAAGGGAGAACATGCAAACTCAACACAGAAATGTCCTCGCTGAGCCCAGGACTCGAACCCAGGACATTGTTTCTGTGAGGCGGGCATGCTAAGCACTATGCCACTGAAGGAAAACTCAAATGAAAATACCTGAAGTTTTACATAAAGGTACAAGAGACTGCATGATTTAAAAAAAAATAATAATTTTATTTAAAAAATATAGACATTTACAATCTTTATCCAAAAATATGATCTAGTTCAGCACAAAGAGTAGAAACCTATATCTCTATAATAATCGAATATTACAATTTGTTTATAATAGCCTATCTACACACGTACAAGGACTCAGGAAGTCTGCTACCAAGGCCGCCAATAATGCTGCTGCAAGATAGGAGCACTACAGCTCCTGGTAACACCGATGTGCTTGTTCTTGTTGGAGATTTCAGTCCGTTTTGGTTCCACCATGTGAGCCGCTTTCATTGTCCCAGAGAAGCGCATGACGTCAATGTGAGGAGAAGTGGGCGGGCGAGACTTCAGGGTGTCGCTGTCCGCGGTGCTGGAATCCGGAAGTCGCGCACTGAGGCAGAGGAGCGCGTTGGATAGGTGCGCCAGCGCGTTAGACCTGAGTGCAGGGTTCACTGTGCTCGTAAGAAGATACTGATGCACACCGGCTATACATGTCCTGAATCCGGCCTGATAATCAGTGATAGCAGAGTTAACCGCGAATGCTGTGGGGAAATAAAAATGTATTAGCCTATATATCCGGTTCATGGGATTGCATGTTGTGCAGGAATGTTTGTTCCACTGTGATACACATCACAGAATGCAAACCTTTCTCAGTGTTTTGAAGATGCTTCAGGTGCTTTACTGTGAGCTCCAATATGTCTGCTTTTTCAAATTTCCGCTTCCTTATCTGAGAAAATGTGTAAAACTATTATATTCCAAATGCACACAACAATTCTGTGAATAGTTTACTGAATGGTCATGATTTCAAAATATGAAAATAAGTAATCAAGGTGGCATAAAATAAAACGATTGTAAACAAGACCTACAATTATGAAACATCCTAAACCAAAACCTAATCTTAATCCCAACAGGTAAATACAAAAATGCATACATTGTTGGAGTAGAAGCCTTCCAGGAGGGTTTTTAGCTGATCCAAGCAAGTATTGATGCGTGCTCTTCTCTTTTTTTCCATCAATGGTTTGGAAATCTGGAATACAACAAATTCTATTAAAAATGTATAAATAATTATAAATCATTGGATTTTTAGGCCTACAATTTTGGCACCTTAGAAAAGAAAAATCATCCAACTCGTCTCACCTTTTTACCGCCTGAAACTTTTGTCTTTGTCGAGCTCTCTGCAGCCGCAACCATCTTTGCAGTACTCGAGAAACTCCAGCGCACTTGTGTTCCGTGTAAAGGAATCCGGGCTGCACGTCTATTTATAGCGAGACACTCGGTTAACATGTCAATAGGGCGCGCGACCTATAGAGCTTGCGCTTGACTTGCTACAGCCAATGAATATCCAGCTCCGGGATAGCTGTCTGGTGATAGTTACACCCCAGAAACGTGGAAAGCTTTAAAGTTGTAGTTTCCCCAGTTATTTCTATTGTTTGGTTGCAATGCTAATACAAAAACAAATTTAGAAGTAATTTTTAAAAGAAAATAAGACATTTAAGCAATTTGATTCAATCCCCAGTACTTAATAGCTACAAGCTGGAAAATAACTTATCAACTGGTTAAGTTGGTCTATAATTTGGTCTAGTTCAGCTAGCCTAGTTTTAGCAGCTGGTGTAAGGTGTCAGTTTATTTACTGCATCGTTTAGCAGGTCATCACTGTATTAATTGCCTTTTGCACTGTCAATGCCAGATGGTGTAGTGTAGGACCATGATTCAGGGGGGAGTAATAAGACTATTTCATTCCTAATTACTTCTGTCTGTACAAGAATGGCAATATTCACTTGACTGGGTTATTTCAGAGTTTAGGAAAAACAATATTAGAAAATCATATTCTCTTATTTATTTAGCCTATTCAGGGTGTAACTACTGTATGCGTATATATCTCAGAAAGCTATTTATATTCTTTTACAGAATTTGGTCCAAGTTTTAGACCCAAAAGCGTGCTCACCATGTGCAACCTTGGCAATACAATGTGAGCCAAGACACCATCGTGTGGGGTGAAGTTGTCCTGATAAGCGTACAGAATCACCATAAAATAGCAATGTTACAAATTCTCAGTCTCTCTCTGTTGGGGGTATTTGTACCAGTTTTGTCCATTCAGCCTTTTCTGTGTATGTTTCACGGCTTGGGGTTGCAGGCAGAACCGTGCAAATCATGCCCACATCTTCATACAGCGCACAGACTTTTCTTCTTGCATGACAGGGACATAATGTTTAGCAGTCGTGCCAAAAATCTTACCAACTTTTTAACTGGACTACTTTCTTTGTAGCCCGTTGAGTTTCGATAAATGTTCATAAAGGGTTTAAAACCGAAACTGAGATAAGAAATGGAACAGATGTGGTGTTGAGGGCGCAGAGCGAGGAGAATCAGAGAAACGCCTCCTGTCCAGGGGCCCTAAGCGCCTGATTTTCCACACTGCCTTCTCAATAGAGCTCAGGTCTTGGGAAAATCTTGGACATGGCACACACATTGTGGTCCAAGTGGTTTCTTTAACTTGAGTCAGCATCTCATTCAGCAAAATGTTAACGCTAACAAAAACCAATCCACTGCAGGGTTTTATTTTCATTTCCATTACCCTGTCACTTCCTATACCTATGCTTATTTTACAGGAAAGCTATGAATTGCTCTCGTTCAACCTGAAGTCGTTTGATGCTGGAGAAACAGTGGGGATAAAAAACATGCGTCAAATCTAAATCACCTGAGGAATCACAAAAACAAGATTTCTTACTATCACATTACCACTGGATCTAATAGATGTGCAACAAATGTTACAATTCTATCATCCCATCCCGAAAAGTAATGTTTGCAATGATTGTTTTTTTTTTTTAGATGTCTCAATAAATTAACTTTAATTTTCATCTATTTCCGCATATTTCCACTGATAGCAGTTAATCTGTTGGGCTACAGTTTTGGGTGTTGGTCCACCGTTGGCAGGGTTGTTAATGTATTTCCAGTGTTGGACTACATTGGCTCGACACTAGCATTAATATTAACATAAACATAATGTTTAATAACATTAAACAACAACAACAACAACAACACACACAAAAAAACCCCAATCAAACAAACAAATAATACACACTAAATATCAGTCTGTCTTATCAAAGGTTTTTGTTCCACTGTCAAAATAATTCATGCATTTACTTATACATCACTTGGAATATGCACTACTTCGAAAAAAATTGAAATAAAGCTACTGATGGTCTTTATTTTGTTTGATTGCTATTCACTTGGTTTTATTACTTTAAAGGGTGATAATAATAATAATAATAATAATAATAATAATAATAATAATAATAATAATAATAATAGGCTACCACTAAAAGAGAGCCTGCATGTTACACTTTTGGACCCTATATATTGGCTGTGAAGGTCTCTCCCTGCTTTATGATTTACTCTAACGAAGTGAAAAACAAGAAAAAAGGAGCTTCGTCCTTTACAAGAGGAGAAGTTATCCTCAAGCGCGCGCCACGTGGAGGGGGGGGGGGGGGGGGGGGGGGGGGGGGGGGGGGGGGGGGG
>JBCNYH010000012.1:13063364-13078655 GCA_039654325.1 Tandanus tandanus | reverse complement strand
CCTCAATATACTTGTCGGAATGATTTTTTTGGTTCTCATTGCCTACAGTAGCATTGTTCAATACATTTTCACCAAAATATTATAGTAATTTTTTGCTTCTATTAATTAGGAGCCCTTTTAGACAAAAGTGGTGGTGTATAATCTTCACTGCACTCTACTGTATAGGTTCCTTGTTCTTACAGAAATTAATTGCTAAGCTCCTGCTTACACTGAACCAGCAACAGGGTTTTTTTTTGACCCAAGTACACGGCATAATCTAAGTTTACTCTATTCTCCAAAAGACACAGCCAAATCTAAAAGCATCCAGAAATTTTAAACTTCTACATCAATTCTGCTTAAATCGAGTTAAACTGGCTCCGTGATAGACCCTCGAGGCAGAAACAAAAATCACTGTGATAAATACGAATCCAAAGACCAGAGTCGCAGCATCTCCTGAATACTAAAGAAGCAGACTTTTGTATGAGTGACAAGAGTGTACAATCTCTGTCACTCACTGAGCCATGTGAGTCCCAGGGCGGTTTTTGGGAACGCAGAAGGGCCCCGGTCTCTCACGTCTCACTAGAAACCGTCACCTAAGCAACCGCATACCCAGGCATTCCTGTGCTTTTGTCTCAAGTGTCTATCATAAGCAGAAACGAATCCTTTAAGATTTTATGAACATCATGCATGAAGAGGCAAAGGATACAAAGCAATGAGCTAATACTCATAACAACCCAGGACATGACAGTGGGCACTTTGGGTCAAAACCAGCAGCTGAAATGCTGAAAAGAGGGAACAGAAGAACTTTTATTTCAGTTTGAGATTGAGATCAGATCAGCTACCAAGTGCTGAGCAAGACACATTGTTTCCCAGTGGGAGCACTCTGTGAAATATTGGAAAGGTTGGGTAGTGTGAGCGTTGAGAAAAAGGAGGCCACTTAAAAGAGTACATAATGGTGCTGAGAGGGTGAGACATCTTGGATGGGAGTTTCTGACCTTTTGGTTAATTCAAACAGCAAAACATATAGAGAAGAACATAATGAAGTACATTGTACCCATTCACTCACTCATTATCCAAACAGCTTAATCTTACTAGGGTCACGGGAAGGCTGAAGCCTATCTCAGCCACTGGGCAAAGGCAGGATACACCCTGAATGGCTCACCAGACCATTGCAGGGCCAACACACTCAACCATTCACACTCTCACACATTGGGACAACTGTAATAGCCAATTGGCCTAATGTGAATGCCTTTGGACTGTGGGAATAAACCCACACAAGCACAGGGAGAACATGCAAACTCCACACAGTAATGCCCGAACCCAGGACTCGATCCCAGGACCCTCTTGCTGTGAGGCCGACGTGTAAACCACTATGCCACCTTGCTGTCCTATGAAGTACATTGTATATTTAGTAATCACATGGCAACAATCAATAAGTAATAACCAATAACAGGCCTCCTAAGAGTTCCGTGGACAAATCACAAGACCAATGAGTCTGTCCTTCAATGTCCTGACACCAAATGAACAATCATCAATATGATCCATGAGAGACAATGGAAGTTCCTCGGTCACATCATCTGGAAGGGCGAGATAGAAGATCTTTGTCTCACTGGAAGACATCAAGGGAAGAAAACCAAAGGAGGGTAGCGAAAAATCTTTTGGCTGCCCGCAGACCCAAGAACAACATGGTGCACAGCTCAAAACTGAGGTCATGTTGCCCAAGGCATGTGGCACCTGAAGAAGAATAACCCAAAAAAAAGAAATAGTGAATTATGTAATAGTGTTCATTGTATTTAATGTGAAGGGAGCTGAGGTCATTAGCTATAAGGGAATTTTAACAGGTTTTCTGAATGAAAAAAAAAGTCAAATATGCAATGTGTGAAGAGTACTGGAGGATTCATGGATTTATTATTTTTTCCCAAGAGAAAGGGTCGAAAGGAGAAGAAAACAGACAACCACAATCTGTATGTACATATGCTTTTACTAAAAACTCTCCCACACTCTTCTCCAAAGTTAGCTGACACGAGAGTGCAAACATTACAGTACAAAGTGAGATATGTGCTCTTTCATCATCCTATTATGTGCCATTGACCAACTTTATAAGTGTACTCATATTCAACATAATTCTTTAATTCTTAAACACTGACTGATACATACTGAGGACCAGTACACATGCTGATTGGAGGAAAATGTAAAATCTTAATTGAGAAACAATGAAAAGTTTACAATACATCACTGACATGCAATCAATTTCTGTATGAATGTAATGATTTGTTTTTTTTTTTACGGTTAATGAACTGAAATATCAAAAGTTTAAGCCAAGTGACAAGAACTGCCCTGTGCTATGTAAACTAAAATAATAATGATAATAATAATAATAATAATAATAATTTCGAAATAATAACAATTAATAATAGTTAATAATAATAAAAGTGCTAAAAGTAGGAAAGGCAGTTGTCAATTTGCCTCATTCTGAGAATGAATTCTAAAAAAGCACAAAAGAAAAAAAAAAATACCTACAAAAAATTCAAAGAAACAATAAATTACTGTTCCAAACACATTCCATGCATTTGTTATAAAAAACATATTTATTATTATTTTTTCCACTATGAACACCAACGAGATGCATTGGTTTTTCAATAAGTACAGTAAACATATCATTCGATTTAAAGTGAAATAAGTAATATTTCATACAGTTCAACATGTAATCCTCTATTGCTACAGCAGGCCATTTAACTAAAAAATGACTGATAAAATTCAAGACCGATATCAGTTTAAAAAGGTTTGATTTCTGTACGACATTCCAGTGTTTAAAAGTAATGAGTGCATTAAAGACAACAAACTGATAAAATCTTTAGTGTGGCTTTACACATATCCATCCACCCGCTTACCCAGTGAAGGTTGTAGCCAATCCCAGCTGAATTCGGGCCAGAAACAGGGTACACCCTGGAAAGGTTGCCAATCTATTGCTAGGCTAACACAGAGACAAACAGCCATACACACACATTCATACACAAGGGCAATTTAGAGTAGCCAGTTGACCTAATCTGCATGTCTTTGGAATGTGGGAGGAAACTGGAGCACACAGTGGGAACCCATGCAGGCACAGGGAGAACAGGCAGTCTCCAACCAAAAAGGGCCCGTTTGGCTGGAGAGTTCAAACCCAGAACCTACATGCTGTGAAGCGTCAGTACTGAATGCTGCACCACCGTGCCACCCTGGCTTTGTACCGAAAGCTTCAGAAATTTTCATCGTACATTTTTCAAATTACAATCAGCATGTTAGAAAAACTACAGTATCCCTCTCTGTATGTGTAGAAAGTTTAGAATCTCCAACCCTGTTTCATGCTCTTTGTTGGGCTTGTTGTCCAAACATCTTGGTAGCAGCTTTACCCAAACTGTTGGTAACAAATCATCCATCTACATCAACAGAAATGCATGAAACAGGCTTCGCATCAGACGTTTGTATTGTCTCATTCAGTAGTTGAACTAAAAGAATGTGCTGTAGGTTGCTTATCTGCAGACCTTCAGTGCACCTTTGATCCATCAGAGGCGGAGCATAAAAAAGACCTCACTATCTGGGCTACGAGGGCTTTGTTGGGGTGGTCCTGGAGGAAGCTGACTCAGCAAATCCAGGCCGGCACATGGGCTACGGGTGATGCTGCAGGCCCCCTCTGGAATTCCACGTTCCTCAATGGGACTGTTGGATCCCCTGAGGAGGCTTTGCAGTCGCTGCCTCTCCTGGGCCTGCCTGGCACGGTTGGCAATATAGCGCACTCGGCTCTGGCTGCGTGATGAGCTCCTCCTCAGTGGTGGTGCCTCCTCTTGCTCCTCCTTCTTCTCCTCAGGCTCTGAGTCATGAAAGTGGGATGTAAAATCACTGCTCGTCAGTGGTTCGACATCAGTGAGTTTCATTAGTTGTGCTGTCAGGTCATCCTGGGGCTTCTTTGGGGACCTTTGCTGGCGGCTAGGCCTGACCACAAAACTACGGCTGATGCTGCGATATTTGCTGTCAAAGTTGCACACAATGTCCTCTGATGTGAGGTCACCCAGACTCTTAGACTTGGAGCCGCCTTGTATGTCTTTTGGCGAAGGAGCTGCAGCTTTCTTGCTAGAAGCAGAAGATGACTGCTTTAGGCTTTCTATGTACAGCCTGCTCCAGGTGTGACGCCGCTGAGTAAGCCGTTTGTGGTCATGCTCACTCCCCAGCTGCCTTGGAAGAATTTCGTCCACTGGCTCACACATTTGACCATCACGTAAGTTTGGATTGGATTTGCTCTTGCTGACGCAAAATGCACTAGAAGTAGTTGATGACCGAGGTGGGCGACTCCAGTTGGCCATTGAATCCTGGCTATCTTGACAGTCCCGAGCAGCTCGGATGCAGGTCAGACTCTTCCTGGCTAGGTTGGGCAGGGAGAGGTCAATCACAGTGTCATTGGAGGAAATGCTGGATGAGGACGACACACTGTCACGGTGGGTACTCGGGTCAAGCTTAGACCAAAGGCGGTCACTGATAGTTGCATCGATGGAAACCTGAGGCACTGCTGACTGTTCATCAACAGGGCACACTGCCCCTACCTGGCCATCACTTTTGTTCCTTCGAGCTGAAGTCCTGGATCCAGGATACGAACCTCGCTCAGTGTCCTTGTCAGTTAAAATCTTTTTAGCTTGAACCTTCTGGGGACTCTTAACTGTGGTCAGCTCAGGAGTAATCTCAGTCTCTAAAGTTTGGCCAATTTTAACAGTTGCATCCAGTAAAGAGTTCCCACCAACACTCGTCTCTTCACCTTTTTCCTGCTCTGGTGCAAGGGGGTTATTGCTCCCAATGTCAAGGTAGTTCATGGACAGGGAAGTGTTGATATGATCCCCCCCACTACTTTCATTTGGGATGGAACACTGGGTAAGAACATGTGGTTCCAGGTTCTCATGTGTTTTTACAGGGATATGGTTGTCTTGCTCAGAAGTCGTTATTGCTGTGGATGGAGGAGACACAGCCATATTAAGCACATTACTGGGGGAATGTTCTGAGGTTTGGGTTGGACTACACATGGATGTCGCGGAGGATTTCTGCGGATATTCTTCTGTAATGGATTCCAGGACATGCAGATAAGGAATGGATCTCTGCACTGTGGAATGATCTGAAAGGAGAAGCAAAGAAAGTCTCATTAATATTGCTTTAAAGGCTTTTGCATAACTAATCTTTCACTTCTGACAAATCAAAATGAATCACAGTTCAAATTAACAGGTCAATGACACAAAGAAGGACAACATGATATACACAGTTATATACAGCTACGGAAGAAAATAAGACCACATTTAATGTTGATCCTCAATAAAAGTGGTCTCTTAATTTTTTTCCATAGCTGTATGTTGCAAACATGCATCATGCTTTTATGTAGCAATTTGCACTTCAATTTGATTCACATTCATACAACATATACAAAATGACAAACTGGGGGAAAGAATGCATCACAGATCATCATGCAGGTATTTTTTAGGACCGATTTACTGTATAACAACATAATCAGCCTTAAAAAGTCATTTAAAACGTAACTAATTTATTAAGCTTAAAGAAGTATAAAAGGGGTGAGAGAAGAGTTTTGCACTGCCCATAGTAGAAAAAAGACAAAACACATAATCAATGCAGCAGACAGGAAATATGGAAGATGAGTTTACCTGACTTTGATTAGCCTCTCAGTTTTGCACTAAGGAAAGGTAGCATGCAAGAAAGAAGGAACAAACAGGCAGTTTAGTAAAAGCAGAGGAATCCTAAACAGAAGGAACTGATCAATGTAGTAGAGAAATTGATTGAAAGCTTTTAATCATAAAAGCATTTTATTATTTTAGAACAACAGATGCTGCTGTGCATAGATAGATAATATGGATAGTTTTCCATTTTGTTTAAAACTGTTTATAAGGTATGCAATGAAGTGTATGAAGTGAATAGAACAGCAAGAAGTTCCGTTACAATGAAGTTCAAAGATTCAAGACTGAGAATTACCCTTTTGAGAAAAGTCACAAGTCTAAAATAATATAAAAACCATCTGTTCTAATATCAGTTGCAACATATAAGAACGATTCCTTTAAAACCCCGAGGGTAAGTGCTCGTGATCACAAGACTGGGAAACAAGTTCAACCATTTCCTGTCTACTTTCCATGAGGCATGGGTTGTGCAATAGACAGGAGGTAGTTGAACTTGTTCCTCCATCTTGTGATTTGGAAAACAAGGAAGTCACAAATAATAAATGATAAAGATAAAATAATATCTGAAAAATACTGACAACATAGTAATCTATATACTAAATAAATATGATCTAATCGGGTCTGCCTAATTTATGCTTGATTTCTAAATATATTGTAAAGTATATTTCAGTAAAAGAAATATAATTTTATCAACAAATAAAACTTTATTATTATTATCAATTATTATTGTATTTTTTGGTAAACTTTTGACACTACTCAATTTATAGTGTATACATAGTAAATGTCAGAATGACCACATATGTGTCATGCAAAAATCACATGAGAAGTTACTGAATAAAAACTCTGTAACCCCCCACTCACTTAAAAAAAAATAAACCTGCCCCAAAGGGCTACAGACCAGATGGGCAGCAATATTGTACTTATATAAGAGTCTTTTGACAAGTCTTGTGACTCTTTTGTAATGTGTGTAATATATTTCAGTGCATATACTACATAGGAAAAGAATGATCTGATTGGTTCACTATCTGTGGGATTAAAGACATTAGTATATACTACATGGAAATGGTGTGATCTGATTGGTCAGCTGTTTGAAGAATAAAACAATCTTTGTCTTGAATATGCAGTAACGGCAAAAATAAAAGTATACAGATAATAAACTAGTAAATCAGATATAAACTAGTGAACTTCTGAATAAAATAAAGCTAGGCACATCTACACATAATACGAGGTAATGTATTATCTGCGATTTAGTTCCGTATTTACCGTCGCATACACGAAACACCTCCATGTGTGCAGATTTATTACTTGTTTTTTCTTCTTCACAAGGTAGCTTGTAATAAAAATCGGGCATTTTGGCGTGCAAAGATGAAAATGATTTATGCAAACTTTTATTATGTTTGGGTTTGTTATGAATAAAGCAACCGATTCTTGTAGAAGAAAAGAGTTCACAGTATAAAGATTTATAGAACTGGTACGACATATAACAGTTTGCAGGTTATAATTTGATATCAGAATCAGAATACTTTATTTAGCAAAGTAAGCAAATTGTGTATATGACTGTTAATATTTGTGTAATTTTTTTAAATGATATAGGAACGTAAAAGAGTTTACTATAAGCCTACTGGAGAGTAAAAGTCTGGTCACTTTGGGAGATCTACTACATCTTCTACAATTACTACATCAGGCTGCTACATTTATGGAATTGAGCTGGGGTCTAGCATCTTTCTGTTTTTTACATTTCACTGTAAAGCTATCAAATGTTGTGCAAATCATAGTGACTAACATTTACTCCATTGCCCAAAAGAACTCCACATCACATTCCTTTCATTATTTTGTGGTACATACAGTACAATTATCCTAATGGTAAAATAATCATTATATTAAAAAATTGACAGTGATCATGTGAAATCATCAAAGATGATCAATCATGTGGCATATGGTGTACATTATGTTGGGTCATGCCTCTTCTTGTTTATTATCCATAAATATACTTCATCTGAAGCTGTTCAGTGCAGTCATCTGGAATCTAAGGGAACCACTACAGGTTTGAGGGTCCACAAATACACTGAGATCAACTAAGATCCCTTCAGGACACTACCATTTAGTCTTACCAGTGAAGAACAAGGGTGATTTACTGCGAACTTCCTCCATTTTCTGGGCAAACAGAACGTTCATCTCCCGCTGTAGAGTCCCTATAGCCTGCTTACGTTTGTCCAGCTGTTGTGGTGGAATTGTAGGAAGCAGCTCCAGACTGTCCAGACTACTACAACTACTGCAATTGTTTTTGGAAAGACTGTTATCACCATTTATAGGACTAAAGTCCCTACAGTTGCTGACACAATTGATTTGTGCAAGATGCTGTCTGCTCAAGTCAGTTTTGCTATCTGGTATACTTGGAACCGAAGAGTCAAGTGACTGGAGGTGTCTGCAGGGTATGTGGTATGAACTTGCATTCCTGACAGAGACATTTCCAGGCGCAGGGTTGTCCAAGGAATCCAATGTCTGTCTAGTTTTTGACCGTGCCCTTGGCATTGGAGTAGGCTTAGAGGAGTGGACATCAGGTTCAGGTTTAGGTTGGGGCTTCACTGGCTGCTTGGGTAAGGCTAAGGCTCTAGGTCCTTGGCCTGGTTCTGGGGACAACTTTCGAATAAGTGTGGGTGAACAAGACATCCTTTCTGGCATAGGAGCTGATCTTCCCTGTTTAATATTGGCCACTATTTTCCTCTCCAGTTCTGGACTTCCCGTTGTCCCAATCATACACTTTATGCAACTGGATGTCATTCCTAATCGGCCAGAGCTGTTCACAGTGACACAGTTGAAAACACCATGCTTCTCCAACGAATCCTGCAATTTTAGCCTGTTGGTTCTTTTTAGGGGTTCACTCATGCCCCTTTTATTATGCAATGGTGTGGCCCTAGGCTCAGGATGGACAAACTTGACCTTACCTGTACCATCATCTGTGTGGAGCTGCCCGTTGGTGCCGTGCTCCCACGGTCGCGCTGATGCTGCCGTGTCCCCGTTGGGATGGGCAGCTGGGCCCTCCTCAGACTCACGCTCCGAGCTGGCTCCCTCTGAGCTATAGTCTTTGGTGTCAATGGAGATCTCAGGGAAGCCACGTTTAACTTTGGGCTGGCCCTTGGTGGGCGCGCTGGCCGTGCGGCGAAGCAGGTGGGCTCCAAAAGCGGGCTTATGGCTGTGCAGCACAGCAGCATGGCTGTCCAGAGAAGACTGCTTTGGATTTCTGTGAAACAGCCCTTTTATGCCGCTGGCTGGCCGTGCCTGCAAAGAAATGGAAATGGAAAAGAATAAAATGAATCTCATGAAATTGAGGGCTGAGGGGAGCAACAATCCTTGTGAAGGATTTTTGTGGAAATTTTAAGGTCAAACTGAAAAAAAAGGTAAAAACAAACAAGCAGGCAGTATTTATGTGCATAGGTGAAATGTTTTGAGTGAGTTTCGATCTATTCAAACTAAAATAAGTTACATTTCTTTTAACGAAGATAAACAGTATAATAAACTAAAAAAGAGAGAAAAAAAGGCAACGAAACAAAATAGGTCTTTTAAAAAATAAAAACATATCTTAAATATCACTTTATAGGTATTTAACAGCTTTCATCAGTTTATTAGAAACAACGTATCCACCATGCTAACATTTTTAGGAAAAGGTAAAAGCTAGGTTCCAGTTAGCATTATTGCTACCAGCTTTCTATAAGTTTTGTAATTGTTTCTCTTTTTTTTTTTTTTTTGCTCTACTTTTGGACTGACAAGAGTTAGCACAGACACAAAACAATACGACAAATGTAAATGGCCTTTAAAAATGTGTAAGGCATCACATCAATCTCACTTCAAACACAGTCCAATAATGTGACATACATTCAACTGAGTGCGAACACAGAACTAGCTCCTATGAAATGGAGATGCAAGATTATATGTATATGGTATATATTTAATGTGGAAGTTGTACTTATAAATGACACTGGGTTAGCTGCTCTACTTAATGCCAAAAAGTGATTTGCTTAGCCTTAAACAAAATATTACGTTCTTCTACCTTTTTAATTTTGAGGAACAGAATTGACTTAGTATTAATATGTGAAAGAGTATGAAAAAAGCAAAGCAATAAATCCAGTGTCATTTCATGAATCACGTCAAAGTAGATCCACATGAAAGGTCCTTAATATGTCGTGCATCTTATCCACCAATGCTACTGTCAATGAATTAAAGTGGCAACGAAAAACAATGAACATATCCTCTTTCTAATGTATTCTGACAGATCCACAGTTAAGTTTAGGAAACATGGAAAGACTTACGGTAATAAAGTATTAAACCAATATGCAAACTAAACCTTAATAGTAATAATGATAATAACAACAATAATAATACACACTATTGATAATCCAGTTCTCATTTTACGAGACAAATGATCATAAAGAGTACCTGGCAACCTTCGGCTCTTCATTGTCATAACAAAACAACAGACTAGGAGTGAATAAGCATGGTCCAATGTCCTTTCTAAGATTACAGCACTATGGGGACAATGTGGATGTGGCCATATCCTTTAGCTCTGTAAGATGTAATTCCTAGATAATGCTAACAGGGCATTTGAGAGCCTACTGCAGCTTGAGAATTTCCTGAGTTAAGTGAAATAAGAGGAGATGTTGTCACCCCTGGAATGCAGTGCCTGATGCAACCCCCCCAATCTGCCTGCAGCAGTGGATGGTGACATTGGATCTGCTTAGGTCGAATGAGAATGCTGGCGAGGTAAAGGCAGTCACAATTATGTCACAACTCATTTTTTTTCATGAGTTGGCAAGGCTGAATGCTAGCACAGGCTGAGTTGCTGGCTTCGAGAAAGGGGGAGGTGGGGCAGGGGGAGGGGTCATATGGCACATGCAAGGTGCTGATTGCGTCTCACTACACCTGAAGGTTTGAGTGACAGCATCAGGGCTCCTAACAATTTCCTGCCTTTAAAGACAGCTTTTGGACTAAGGTGGTTGCACTGAAAGCACAAAGAGAGAGAGGGAAGGAGGGAAAGAGTGAAAGAAAGAGGAGTCAGGGAGAGAGAGAAGCAGAAAGAAGAAAGGGTGGGAAATACCATACAAAGAAAGAAAGAGAGAAAGAAAGAGAGCTATATAAAGACAAACATCTGTATTTTGATAGAAACATGAGACAATTTATGAAAGATGGTACAAGATAACAGTGTCAGTGGACAAGTGTTTTTACCCAGTATGAAAGATAATAATACATTTATAAAGTCTTATTTACAATGTTTTAATTCTTTACAAAATATGAATCATGTATTATTTTATCAAGAGTAAAAAAAAAATTTTGGGGCATGTATATAGATTCAGAGAGGTGGCATGGTGGCGTAGTGGAAAGCATGTCCACTTCCCAGCAAGAAGGTCCTGGCTTGGGCATTTCTGTGTGGAGTTTGAATGTTCTTCCCATTTTTGCGTGGGTTTCCTCGGGGTACTCCTGTTTCCTCCCACAGTCCAAAGACATGCATATAAGGCTAATTGGCTGTTCCAGATTTCCCCTAGGTGTCAGAGTGGACGTGAATTGGTGTCTGTGTATGTTGGCCCTGCGACGAGGTGTACCCCTGCCTTTTCCCAGTGTTGGCTTAGATAGGCTCCCCATGACCCTTGTAGGATTAAGCGGTTCGGCAAATGAGTAAGTGAGTGAGTGAGTGAGTGAGGTTTAGGTATTTCTAATTTTACAATTAAAATTATTTTTTGTTTAAAAAAAAAAGACTTGGATCTTTGAATACAGAGTAAGTGACATTTTTTTACTGTTTGCTAATACAGATGAAATAGAATCCAATAGAATTTCTTACATCAAAAATTATATATGAGCACAGATAAGAATATTAAAAAAGGCAATAGTCATGTCAAAGGTTAGTGTACAAACCCAATACTAGTCTTTCTCATATGTTGAAATACAACCACAATAACCACCTACCTTACCAGTGATGTCATTCACAGTCACATGAACAAAAATGGATGCTTCCTCCATCCCTTCTAAATACACATGGCGATAACCTGCCAATCAAAATCAACACGTTACATTATGGCCAGAATCAACTTTTCCGGATCAGATACTAATTAATCAGAGAAATTAATGATGATACCTGGCATCATGCTATTAAAGGCAATGGTCTTTTGGCCAATGAAATCCTGGCCAATGGGATCATGATCCCAAACCAGGAAGCGCACCAATGTGATTTCTGGCATGTGCACAGTGAAAACCAGGGTTTCCTCCCACATGGGGTTAAACCCTGTAAATGAGAGAAAGAAGACAACACTTAGGAGATGAAATTAATGTAGATGTTAACATTGATGTAAACATTCCAGTACAAAACTATCACATTCACAGCCCAGTTAAAACCATTAAAAGAATTAAGTATGAACCACTAAAATCCAATGAGCTGATTGTAAGATTGTTTGGTTGTCGCTTACCGTTGTCATCAACTACTCTGGTTTGCTTCTTACAGCAATCTATTGGCAAGCCAATGACCTCCACTTCCACAAAAGGGTCAATGATCTAAAAAACATAAAGGGGACATTTTACATCCATGAACTTTTACAAAGGCAACAGAAGATTTGGAGAGATTAAAAACATGCAGTTAAAAAAATAAAATGACATGTTTTAAAAGGATACTCACTCACTCATTTGCCAAACCACTTAATCCTACTATCAGGGCCATGGGAGGGCTGGAGCCTATCTCAGTATACTGGGCGAAGGCAAGGTACACCCTGAACAGCTCGGCAGAATATCGCAAGGCCAACATACACACAACCATTCACACTCACACTCACATCCACACCTAAGGGCAATTTGGAACATCATGCGCATGTCTTTGGACTGTGGAAGGATACTGGAGTACCTGGAGGAAATGCATGCAAGCACCGGGAGAAAACGAAAACTCCACACAGAAACGCCCAAGCCCAGGACTCGAACCCAGGACATTCTTACTGTGAGTCGGACGTGCTTACCACTACGCCACTTCTTAAAAGGATAGAATGGTAAAAAGAAAGCATGCACAGGAATTAAAGAGGATTTTAGTGGGGCCCTCACCTCTCCTCTGTCTCCCAGCATGGAGTCTTTCGGTTTGGGCAACTGCTGGCCGCTAATAATCTTCACCACCAACTGTTTTCTCATCAGTCCTGGTAATGGGTCCTCCAACACTGGATTAAAAGGACCTGCAAATAGAAGGTAAAATTGCATGGTTACATAATAAATACCTCATAAGGACACAAACTTCTTTCTAAAGTTCTTAAGGTGTTCTTTAGTCCCTCACTCGCTCATTTGCCAAACCAATCCTATTTAATGCGGGGAGGCTGAAGCCTATCTCAGCCGACACTGGGCAAAGGCGGGGTACATCCTGAACAGCTTGGCAGACCGTCGCAGGGCAACACACACACACACACACACACACACACACACACACACACACACACACACAGTACATACACAACCACTCACACTCACATTTAGGGGCAATTTCGAACAGCCAATTCGCCTAAAGTGCATTTCCTTAGACTTTGGAAGGAAACTGGAGTACCCCGGAGGAAACCCACGCAAGCAAGGAGAGAACATGCAAACTCCACACTGAAATGCTTGAGGCTAGACCTTCTTGCTGTGAGGTGGATGTTCTGCCCACTATGCCACCGTGCTGCCTGTGTTCTTTATGTTTTCTTTAAAGTAATGCATTTCAACTGAGATAGCAATGAAGTTTTATTTTACAATGTTAATATCCAGAAATATACTGATCATTTCCGGAGTACTTCTCACTTGATTCTATCAATCCTTTTATGACATACTATATACAGTATTATACAACCAATACTTGCTGCAGTATGATTCTCCTTTGGAAAAATACACTTAATACAGAAAATCAGTCCTCGAGTCATCTTCCACTGTGAGAAGAGGCTTGATACTAATGCTTTATGACAATTCACCCATAACGCCCCAGGGCAAAGCTTACTGGAAGCACACAATCTCACCTTCACACATACACTCGGGTTTGAGAACGTAGCCACAGTTGCCATTGTTGTTGAACTTTGCCCTGTTCAGCTGAAGGACTCGGCCCTCGGACTGGTAGTTCAGTGCCACTACACACACACACACACACACACACACACACACACACACAAAGAGCATGTGTTATTCAGATCTATATGTATATATTTAAAGATGTCAAATCTGTGAAAAGAATTATAAGCTGTAATCACAAATTATATATTATAGTGTTATATCAGTTGTGAAAGTGTGTAAGTGTTTGTAATTGCTAATTTTTCATGGCAATTTCAGGCTTTTGTTGAATTTATGGTTATCTTCATAATGTTTGAACATTTTATAATATTTGGACAAGTTATTGTTTTAGCTGTCTACTACAGTATATATTGAAATAGAATATAGTTGAGGGCGGTACGGTGGTGTAGTGGTTAGCACGTCTCACTGTGAGAAGGTCCTGGTTTCGAGTCCTGGGCTTGGGTGTTTCTCTGTGCAGCTTACATGTTCTCCCAATGCTTGCGTGGGTTTCCTACGGGTACTCTGGTTTCCTCCCACAATCCAAAAAGATGCACATTAGGTTAATTAACTATTCCATATTGCCCCTAGGTGTGGATGCGAGTGTGAACAGTTGGTTATAGTCTGGCGAGCTGTTCAGCTTGTAACCAGCCTTCGCCTAGAGTCGGCTGAGATAAACTCCAGCCCCCCTGTGATCCTAGCAAGCAGTTCAGCAAATGAGTTAGTGAGTGAGTATAGTTGATATAGTATATAGTAAATTCATTCATCTGCCAGACCACTTAATCCTACTAGGGTCATAGGGAGCCCTGAATCAGAGTTCATCCTGAACAGCTCACCAGTCCATTGCAGGGCTATAGTATATATTTGAAATAAAGAATTTGAGCTAAAGGTACAGTCATTTAAAAAAAAAATTGGTTGCAAATTCAAATTCTGGAACCCACAGACATCATCCGATGCTAGCTTTCTTTCCAGGTGATCTTCACTGCAGCTGTCTTCAGTTCCTGTGTTCTTTTTCAAAGCCTTATGTGAATGCATACACAAATGGCCCGTGCAGAATATTCCACCCTTTCTGCCTTAAAAACAAACAAACAAGCTCTCTAGCTTCCGTCAAAGTTTGTTTCAGGTCGATGTCGGTCTGCACTGTAAAGTACCAACCAGTGG
This sequence comes from Tandanus tandanus, assembly GCA_039654325.1. NCBI lineage: Eukaryota > Metazoa > Chordata > Actinopteri > Siluriformes > Plotosidae > Tandanus > Tandanus tandanus. The sequence goes on along the minus strand of JBCNYH010000012.1, from coordinate 13,063,788 downwards.
GTTTTGAAGCATGTGGCTGAATCTGAGCAGACAATACAGCTCTATACAGTACACACTCAAATACTTCCTGCTGCTTTGGTCAATAATAACCTTTTATTTCTGCCATACTCCAAAATTACTATACGTTTAGTAAATTTCCTAGTGAGCAGAAAAGGACCAAATGTTTAGATCTGGGGGGCAGCCGTAGCCTAAGGGTTAGAGAAGCGGCTTTGGGAACGATAGGTCCGAACCAGCAGGAAAAATGTGTGGTGGTGGGGGAGTGAGCTGCACCTTCCCTTCCTCCATCTTCATGGCTGGAGAGCCCTTGAGCAAGGCACCTATCCCCAGGCTGCTCTTCGGGCGTCCCTAATGTGTGTGGCAGCCCACTGCTCCGAGTGTGTGCTCACAGTTTACGTGTGTGTGTGTGCTCACTTTGGATGGGTTA
>JBCNYH010000012.1:13001044-13017636 GCA_039654325.1 Tandanus tandanus | reverse complement strand
GTGTGTGTGTGTGTGTGTGTGTGTGTGTGTGTGTGTGTGTGTGTGTGTGTGTGTGTGTGTGTGTGTGCGTGCGCGCATTTCAGACTGCAAAGCAACAAAATGTGAATATTTTGAAGGTAGATTCTTTTCTCTTCCCAATGTAATCAGTCTTCAACATTTAGCCTTGTTCGTTTTACCCTAATGTATCACTGAAATTCAGACTAAGAATTTGAGATATGCATGTGGGGATGTGACTTAATCATAATTATCATAGAAAAAGCATGAAATCTTTTGCCAAAATGTATGGAAAAGGATAAAAACAATCCAATCCTTGCATTATTCCAAGAAAATAAAGTATGGTATAAAGAACTATTCAGGCTTTTATAGCAGCAGCAGCAGCACTTCAACAAAGGTAGAGAACTTTACTTAAAAGACACTGTAGAATGAAGGGAAAACTTATAACACAGAGACACACAAACACACTCAGACACATGCACAATAGGCCAGATTGGTGTCTTACAATGATGGCCATCTGTGTTCATTTACAGCAGATGGGGTGGGTCCTGATGGACTGTGAAGCTTAGCGACCTACAAACGGCTGAGGTGAGATCTCAAACCACATACTGTACTGCACACACACACACACAAATCTGGCCTAACTGGGAAATGGCTTTTGGGAGCAGCAGGACTCTGTATAGAGACCGAAATATCAGCACGTACACGCTTTGCCAGTTGAATAACCATTTGACTTACACAGGTGAAGCAGATATTTATTTCTAATAGGCTGATATATGCATGTTATTCCTACCATATATACAGTATCTTAGGGGGTGATCACACTAGAGGCGTGATGGAAAAGCAACTGACGCGAATGGCTATTCGCGGCCGTCGGTTTTCATTCTCATAATGTTCTCAAATTTGTCTAGCGACATTCGCGGCATCGCATTTTGCTCGCCTGTTTCGTGAATTGTTTGAAATTTCTGTGAATCTCGCAAATCAAGGCTTTGACGCGGAGTAGTCTCAAACTCTTCTCAAACAGTCGTGAGCACCTGTCGTGAGAAAGTCTCAAAAGTCTATTTGTTTTTCTTTCGCAAGGAAAAGCTACAAGTTGGAGACTTTCATGGGGAAATTTTGAGACTTGCCAGCATCTAACATGTTCCGTGTATTTTGTCATCATTCGTATTTTAATCGCATTTTCATGGTTGGAGAACAAAAAGCAAAGAAAACTTGACTGATTTACTGATTTGCTTTTTTTTTTTTTTTTTTACCAAACATCTGCAAACCAATCAAAAATTACTCACAAATCAGTCGTGCAACTTTCTCATGACTTTCGCGATATATGTATTTAAGCCGCAAAATATTCACTAGCATGTGCAAAATCACAAGTCACAAAACCTCTTGATGAGAATTTCAACATTTGCAAAAAAAAAAAAAAAAATCTCAAAAAATAAACTTGCGTCTGTCGCTTTTCTATTACACCTCTAGTGTGATCACCCCCTTAGAGAAGTGGGTTTGGGACCAAAAGGTTTGATTCCCAAACTGGCAGGAAAAATGTGTGGTGCTGGGGGGAGGACCTCCCCCTCCTGCTCCTCCACCCTTACAGCTAAAGTACCCTTAAACAATGCACCTACCCTTAAACAATGCACCTAATTGCTCAGCTGCACACTGCTCCAAGTGTGTGCTTGCTTAAATTTCCCTTGTGGGAATAATACAGTATATTAAAATAATTATAATGATAAAATCTTAGGAGTAATAAATGTCCTTGACACCATCTTCTATGTTTAAATTGTAGGGGAGTGTAAATCTAAATGGGTTCCTAAGAGAAATATAGTGCACACTCTAAGCAATGTATTGTATTTAATATCAGTAACTGGTGAGCACATTCCTCCACAAATGTGCATTACCTTGAACATCTGCTTTACTTTCTGCCTGGGTAAGTTGACATTAAGCTTATGCAGGAGCTGGAGAACCTCGCTGATGCTCAAGCTTCCATCTCCGTTCTTGTCAGCTTCTGTGAATGTCTGCTTCAGCCACGTGATGCACGCAGTTAAGGATATGAACATCAGAAATGAGACAGAGCGCATAAACCACAGTACACACAGAACAAATGCACAGGGAAGTCATAACAGTGATGCTTAATCCACTAAATATACACAAAATATATAAATTACAGTACAGTACACTAGTGTCCAAGCCAGAGTTTCTTAAAATGGAAGTAAAATAAATAAATGTGTTGCTAAGTTCCTAAGATATCCGCCGACCCACCATCTTTACTACAGCACCTACAATGTCATGGTAGTGTGTGTGTGTGTGTGTGTGTGTGTGTGTGTGTGTGTGTGTGTGTGTGTGTGTGTGTGTTTGTGTGTGGTGCTGTATTAGATAGTGCTGTATAGGTAATAATTAAAGGAGTTGTGTCATGATTTTTACCCAGATTTATTCAAAAGTCGTCTAAATATGCCATGAAGGTGAAAGATTTTTGTTTATATTTGTAAATTTATATATTTGACTTTCAGCTTGAGCGGATGGAAATGGATTGCAACATGGACTTTTTGAAATCTTGGGCCGAGGAAAACAATGGCGTAGTGGTTAGCACGTCTGCTTCACAGCAAGAAGGCCTGGGTTCGATTCCCAGCTAAGGCGTTTCTGCGTGGAGTTTGCATGTTCTCCCCGTGCTTGCGTGGGCTTCCTCCGGGTACTCCGGTTTCCTCCCACCGTCCAAAAACATGCACAGTAGGCTAATTGGCTGTTCCAAATTGCCCCTAGGTGTGAGTGTGAATGGTTGTGTGAGCGTTGACCCTGCGATGGCCTGGCGAGCTGTCCAGGGTGTTCCCGCCCTCGGCCACAGTCGGCTGAGATGGGCGCCAGCCTCCCTGTGACCCTAATTAGGATTATGCGTCTTAGAAAATGAATGAATGAATGAATTACGCATCTAAAAGAGTAGCGCTCTGGACTTGTGTGTAATTAAAGTACTGGGTTTGTGTGTAACGCAAGGACGTGTTCATTTCAGTGCATTTTGAAATTCTACATGTAATTACAGCTTTTCCATCCAGACTGGGTTGGTATTTGCATTAAACGCACACTTTGGCTCTAGACCTTGCTCCAGGCAAGTAAATGCTATCAACGGGCAATTAGTAAAAAAAAAAAATTTTATATCCGTGTGCATCGGGGCATTGAGTGCTTATTTCTGCACTGGTTTGGGAAAATTATATTTTATATTGTAATTACAATAATTTGCTAAAATACATCTATAATGAAGGTCAGATTAGTTCAAATAGTCATTACCAGTGTATATATTCACGCACTCACTCACTCAATTGCCAAACCGCTTAATCCTAATAGGGTCACTGGGAGGCTGGTGCCTATCTCAGCCAACACTGATCAGCTTGCTGGACCATTGCAGGGCAACACACATACACACACACAACCATTCACACTCACACCGAGGGTCAATTCGGAGCAGCCAGTCAGCCTAATGTGAATGTCTTTGGACTACAGGAGGAAACCGGAGTATCCTGAATAAACCGACACAAGCACAGGGAGAGCATGCAAATTACACACAGAAATGCCTTAGCCTGGGACTTGATCCCAGGACTTTCTTGGTGTGAGGTGGACGTGCTAACCAGACGTATATATAGATGTTATCATTTCATGTGCATAAATGCAATGAAATTTTCAATCACATGTGCACTTCTTTATATATTATTATAGTATAGTATTATATATATTCTTATAGTTTCAGAGCCTGAGCTCCCAATTTTTTTTAATGGGTTTATATTTCAACATCTTAAATCAACAACATAAAATCTAGGAACAAACCCATCATATTCCAGCAGTGTCACTGATAAAGCTTTCCATAGGAAGGATATTGGTCACGGGTGCGTTGACGTTTGGCCAGACTGTCTTCATCGCTGATGCCTGCCATAAGGTACTTAAGACCTGTAATCCAGGTGCGCGCCTCCTCGCCTGTACCTGATACCAAGTCCAGAGACTCCATATGTTCACCGTAGTAGATGCTGAAGCAACAGTTTGGGTCGAAGCTTCCGTCTGCATATCGCTGAAAGATCTCCGACTGCTTCCCCTCACACACCTCCCGAATCACGTCGATGGAGACTGCAAACGATAGAGAGCGAAGGATGTGACAAATAGCAGAGCAGAGTGAGTGGAAAAGGAAAAATAGTCGAAACAGAAGGAAGGGATGAAAGGAACGAAGAAAGAAAGAAAAAAAGAAAGTAAAAAAGATGTGAAAAAATCTCCATTAGAAATAAAGAAAGAAATATAAAAAAAGAAAGAAAGAAAAAAAGCAAGAAACAAAGAAAGAAATTTGAAAGAAAGAATGAAAAGAAAGAGATAGAGAAAGAAAGAGAGAAAGAAAAAACAGTGGACATCACTGTTAAGAAATACAGAAAGAGAGAAAGAGAGAGGGGGGAGGAAGAAAAAATATACAAAGGAAAAAAAAAGCAGTGAACATCTCCATTAAGAAATAAAAAACAAAGAAAGAGAGAGAAAGAAAAACAGTGAACATCTCAATTAGGAAAGAAAGAAATTAAGAAGGACAGAAAGAAAGAAAGAAAGAAAGAAAGAAAGAAAGAAAGAAAGAAAGAAAGAAAGAGGGAGAGAAAGGAAAAGAAAAATGAAAAGAAAGAAAGAGAGAAAGGGAAAGAAAGAAAGAAAGAAAGAAAGGAAGGAAAGAGAGAAAGATCAAAAGAAAAAAAAAAAGAAAGAGAAAGAAAGCTGTGGAAACGTGTGTGTTATAGAATGAGACAGTGCAATAATAGACAGGTATTGATCCAAAAGCGAACCCTGTGTGAAGTGTATAAATGAATACTGGTGTGTTTTATACTGTGCTAATTCTCTGAAATGGCTACGACACTAAAGCATGTGCATTACTCTTCTTACAGCCTGAACACTGTAGGAGTTTTTCTTCTTCGATAATTGTTGACAACACAAAGCTGTCTGTTCTAAATGACGAGTGGCGTCTACAGATGGTGCTTCCGAAATGTTCAGTTATTATAATCCATGTTACTGAAACACACCGCAGTACATTCTGTCACTACGGACACTGAATCCTATCATGGGTATGATATAACGGGGTGTGAGGTGCGTGGATCAGGTCATACATAGTGTACATCCTGTATAGCGTGCCGAGGACGTGACCTGGAAGGTTGCACAGAAGATTCATGTGAAACTGCCTGTTGAGTAACCATTCGCAGGTTAGCTCTGAATTCATGAGGGAACGCTTGGTCCATTAAACTGACTGAAACCTTTCCGGTTAAAGCTGATGAATTATTAAGGCAACTTAAGCAGCTAATTAATTGCCCTGGCTGCTGGGGAAAGTGGTGTGCTGAGCTTTTTCTCACAATGAGCTCCATCACTTAGACTTGAATCTTTGAGTGTTGCTTCAACACCGCCATTTGTACCAAGCAATTCGGAACGCCGCTACAAAGCATGTGCTTGATTATCAAACACATGGTAGTTGGTAAACAGTGTTTTAATACACCGCAGCACTGAATCCTCAATTCTGATTAATTGGATGGTGTTTACTTAATTGTTCTGGCAGCAAAGCAAATTACACATGTATATTATTGTGGCAGTTTAAACAGCCGTACACGGGCTCCCAAGCGGCGCAACAACAATCAACCTGGAGATCGCAAGTCCGAATACAGGTTAAAGCCGCAGTCATCTGCAACCGGGAGTCCATGGGAGCTGATTGGCCAAGCTCTCACAGGGGAAGGGATGCTATAGGCTCCCGTGTCACTCACAGTGATCACCAGGCTAGTATGTGATGGGAAGGCAACGCTTGATGGGTGGGAATTGGATATGACTAAAATTAGAGGAGAAAGAAACGGGGAAAAAAACTGTTATACACAAGGACATACAGGGGATTCAGGTGTTCTCTGATGAGATGTTTGTTAAATATTTTGGGAAGGAGTCTCCAGTTTCAGTGCTTAGGAAGCCACACATCACACTCAAATGAAGACCGCACTGCATCCTGAAAATTTCAATGAAATGTGAGGGGCGTGGCCAAAATGCACGGGGCATAGTCGACATCCTTACTATGTCCATGCAAGGTTCGCACTACGTCTAACATTCCCATTCACTCGCTCACTCATTTGCCGAACCACTTAATCCTACTTCTTGGGTTGCGGGAGGCTGGCACCTATCTCAGCTGTCACTGGGTGAAGGTGGGGTACACCATGAACAGCTCACCAGATCATTGCCGGGTCAATACACACACAACAACCATTAACACTTACACCTAGGGGCAATATGGACAAGCCTAATGTGCATGTCGTTGAACTGGGGAATGAAGAACAGGGGATGGCTGAACAGGAACGGACTTGTTTTGTGAACATCCCATACTATTTAAGATTTCCTATAATAAATAAAAAGTATGCCATGTGTTCTTTAAAAATAAATATAAAATATTCATTTCATGCATTTATTACTTTGTCCTAGAATCTCAGTGTTGAGACGCAGATGGTATACAGCATTAATTAAACATGAGTAAACGGACAGTGGGTAAATAAATGCACTCTTGAAACAAGCACTTACTTTTTGCTCTCTCGTTCTTCCTGGAGGGCCTCCAGCGGATGCAGGACTTGTGCTCATCCACATAAAAGTAGCGTACCAGGCCCTTTGAACCTCCTCTCAGTTTCACCATCTGAGTTCCTGTCTGCATCAAGCTCATGCATTTCTCCACTGACAAAGACAAACAGAAAACGAGGATAGATTTTAGTCAAAGTTGTCAAGCAGGAAAATATATTTATACAGTTATACATGTCTACATGTTCAAAGTGCCACGATTAGTACTCTGCATTATTACTGAAAGCTGAAACCCATCCAAAGTGAGCACACACTCGGAGCAGTGGGCTGCCACAGATTGGGGGTGCCTGGAGAGCAGTTGGAGGTTAGGTGCCTTGCTCAAGGGAACTTCAGCCATGAAGGTGGAGGAAGGGAAGGTGCAGTTCACCCCCCCACCGCCACACATTTTTCCTGCTGTTTCGGGATTCGAAACAGCGACCCTTTGTTCCCAAAGCCGCTTCTCTACCCATTAGGCTATGGCTGCCCCCAAGCATGGTTCCAGGGACACAATAATCTTTGTTCCCTTCATATATGGCACTATGATTGACACTTCTTATGAATTTATAAAGGAAATATAAACAAACAGTCATTCCGTCATGATGTTCGATGGTTGTTGACCTGCATAAATCAAAACGAATATTAAACTAAACCACAAATCAATTAAAATGGTATTAAGTATAATTAAGGTCATGAGAACATCAGCCAGAAAAAGGATGTATAAGCATACTGATGAACAACAAGATTGGAAAGTTTTGAAGGAAGGACGCCCTTCTTGACATCAGCATACACAATGCAGAACCTAAAGTTGGGATTATGTGCTGTGGGCGGGTGAGATGAAAATCACTCACTCACTCACTCACTCACTCACTCACTCATTTGGAGAACTGCTTAATCTCATTAGGGTCACAGGGAGGCTGGTGCCTATCTCAGCCGACACTGGGCAAAAGCAGAGTACACCCTGAACAGCTCGCCATTCAAAAACTATTTACAACATTCAAATTCACAACATGCTATGAATAAAAAAAGTTAAAATACAATAAAAATAAATAAATAAAAAGTTGTCCTCATGCACAAAGCTAAGAACATGACGGACTGAGCCGAGAACTGTCTCCAACCTTTAAAGGTAATTGAACAAATACCCACTGGCCAATCAGCCCATCCCAAATCGCCAACCATTGGTTGTTCAACAGCAGATGCTTGTACTCAGTTAGCCACTTCCAGACAGCAAAACTATCCAGTTATTATTTAGGGTTGATGAAGATAAGAAGGCAAATGAATTGGAATTAAAGTTAAGGCTATTCATCTTGAAAACATCCCATATGGTTGCTCTAGAACTGACCACATCCTCTTACATTCTGCTTGTTCAGTAGCTCCCATCTCCTCCTGCACCGTGCCATGTTCAAACAGACATTTAGCCATTGATTGAAACCTGAAGACTGTTTCTTTTTTTTTATCAGGCAAAATACTGCAAAAGAATTAATATGCTATTGCTGGCTATATCGCCAACTCCAGATAGGAACATTGCATATAAAAAGAACAGATTAAAAAGAGAAAAGATGCATTAAAGAGCACACAAATTAAAAAGACCTGGTAGAATGATTTTATTTATCCACAGTTCAAATAACCTCCAGTAGCTTGTAATGTCGATTCCAAGGGCAGAGCACAAACTACCAACTTTTTTAAAGCGAACGTGTACATACAGCGGTGGATAAATCAGTTCCAGCTGCCTGGAATGAGAATAATTTGTATTTGGACCCCCTCTCCTACCTCCACTGAGAAAGCACTATCTGTACCAGATCAGGATCCTGGGATAAAATCACTGAAGTAGACACAAGCACGTGCAGCGATGTTCTTCTCCTTATTTCAGACTTTCAGGGTTTTTATAAATGGACAGTCATTGTGCAGTTCATGGGGAATAGTGAATCCAAATAAAGCATTAGGGTGCAGTTAAAGGGGAAAGGCCAGATAGAAAGCATTCAAGGGTCTCTTTAGTTACTACACAGGGAGGGAGGGTGTGTGCATTTTAATCCTATCAGCCACAGAACTCAATGCTGTAACTATAGCACATGATTCTGTACTTTTGACTCCCACCGGCTATTTTTTTTTACAGACAAATAACTGCCCTGTGTCTGAAATATTACACCCAAAGCTAAAAGTAATATTTCTGGGGCTATTTCATTTCTAAAGTGTCTGGGAATGCTGTATAACTCACCCTCTCTCAAATAAAAAAGATAATTTTAAATAATTTGGTTCTTAAAATTATTATTTAAAACTCAGTGAATGTAGGCATAATCTTAATAGGCAAAAGTAGTTAAAAGCAGCAGGGTATTTTAAAAATAATCCTTGTTGTGTGGGCTTATGGGTGAATGCCATTGTGTCTCCTGCACTATTAAAATCTCACGGATGGCAACTTGTGCCCACGGTGCAGAGGAAACCTCTTGCTAACTCGCTAGTCAAGTCAGACATCCAAGACTCAAATGTGTCAAGTTGTTATGCAATCCACATTATTCAACATAATGTGATGGCAAAGCCGATGCCCATTAGAAAGCAGCGCCTTGTTTTGGCCAGATTTTGAAGGCAGACTATATACCCATTCTTCCTAATGAGACGTTATAAAGTTTCAGTGCTTGGGTCAAGATGCTGCCCAGTGAGAATGGGTAAAGCTAAACATGCTACAATAACAAGGCACTTGTGAAAATCCTGTGAAAGTTCATCACGGCACAAAAACTCTCCATACATGGTAGAAATTTGATGTGTACCAGTAGGATAAAATATATAAGGGCAAACATTCATTCATTCATTTGCCCAACTACTTCACCCTACTGGGCTAACTCTCAGTCAACTCTAGGAAAAGACGAAATACAGCCTGAACAGCTCACCAGAGCGCTACAAGGCCAACACCTACACAACCTTTCACACTCACACCTAAGGGCAATTTGGAATAGCCGTTAGCCTCACGTGTATGTCTTTCGGCTGTGGGAGGAAACTTGAGGAAATCCAAGCAAGCACGTTGAGAACATGTACTCCACACAGAAACACCCTCGCTGAGTCGATCCCAGGACCTCCTTGCTGTGAGGTGTACGGGCCAACCACTATGCCACAGATAACGTTGCACAAGGAGTTAGAAATGAGAGAAACAGTAAAGAACATAGGAGTAATAATATGCTAATATATTGCAAAGGCCCTGTTCAAATGTAGTAACTGAGAAATAATATATTACTACTGGCACAATTCTTCCTTTACCTTTATTATGTAGTTTATTACAAAAGGATAGACATAAGATAGACTTTTTGTCAAAATTCCCATGTGTAAGGTCACATTACTCAAATACCAGAACACATACCGCTGTTTAAAAGTCCATTATTATGAATACCTGTTCCACTTGACTGTTTATCTTAAGACTGGTTCTAAAAAGCTTAACGTACATCACTTCAAATAAGAGAGCTCCCACTCTCATCTGTTGACATATATTCATTTAAATAAGTTCCGTCCCCTGGTTTATCAATAGCAGAGTTCCTGAGCGGAGCATGACATGGAACATGACTTGGATCTTTGTCCTGTGTCAATGCCCTCACAGGCTCCTGTATCATCAATAAAAAATGGATTTATTATTAATAACAAAACTGAAACCCAAAAAATAGAGCCTCATACACCACTGCTCAGACTTGCACAGAATAAAAAAACACACTCTATGTCAGGTAGACAGGCAAACTTTCACCGAGCAAAACAACACAAACTATTAACAGGAACACGGAACATGAACTCATTAAACGGATAATAAAATTAACAAGACAGGTGATACCAACAAACATGGAAATCATTAAAAAAATTGCAACCCTTATCCTGTCAAGAAATGGCGCATGTCATATTACATGATGTTGGGAAACATGAGATTTCATAGCTTTGGTCAAAAACGTTATGCTGTTTTGGCCAGTTTAAGCAATGATACTGTTTTTAGTATTGAAATGCCCTGGAAAGAAGAAACTCAATCAAGTTTAAACTTTTAACCCCAAATCACTAGAATGAAACACATTAGCATATTAATACTCATAATACACCATAAGTACTTTGATACACATAAAACAAGGCTTGGATTTAATGAAAATTATGCATGATAAAACATCACAGCCATACATAGTAAACAGGGTATGCACGGACTAACCAATCAGAACTCAACACAGAACAGGTGAACACATTTAGGCAACAAACCAATGAAAGGACTAGACCAGGACTAGACTTTGTTTAAATCAAAACAAAGATATGCACATTGCATTTATAACTCAGATTCATCATCTGAGGTACTCCATCCAAAGGGATGCTGTTAGTCTACCATTGCTGTTACTATGGTTACCTCACAGGAGATGTAAGATTTTTCAGCTGCTGTACAATAAGCTTGGCTAAGCCAGAATGCTGAATTTTCATATGCAGAGGGAAGAACAGCTGGAGGCGTTGTTTAAAGCCATTGATACTGCAGGCCAATGGGATAGTAATCAGCTCAAGGCTACTGTTAATGTTAGGACTGTTAGAGTCCTAAGAGTGAACTATACAGACATATTTAAGTCTATTTATACGTACAAGCATTTACTGGCACCCCAATATCTGCCTTTAGACATGTTCGAGTGATTGAGCTTGCTGTTCTCTTGTCAGTAAAGAAAATGGCGTAATGATTAACACGACCGCCTTACAGCAAGTGAGTTTGAGTCCTGGACTTGGCCGTTTATTTGTGTAGTTTGTTCTCCCAGTGTTTGTTTGGGTTTCCTCTGGGTACTCCAGTTTCATCCTGCAGTGCAATAACATGCACATTAGGTTAACTTGCTATTTCAAATTGGCCATAGGTTTGAGTGTGAGTGTGAAAGGTCGTGTGTGTTGCCCTGCAATAGTCTAGCAAGCAGTTCAGTGTGTGCAATGCCTTCACCCAGCGTCAGCTGAGATGAGCTCCAGCTTCTCCGCGACCCTGCTAGGATTAAGCGGTTCGGCAAATGATTGAATGGTAGTTTAACTGATTAAGCTCAAAGGCATGAAGGTGTTCAGAAATTTAGAGGCAAAAGAGGCAATGGTTTTTTTATTCAGTGGCTGGCAAAAAAAAAAAAAAAACCTACTGAATAAATCTAATATTCTATATAAGTATTTTCCCACAGAGTGTCTCATCATTGGGTCCAAATTGGTTGCTTTGGAAACCAGGTTCAGATTAGCAGTAAATCAGATTCCAATAAAATACGAAAAATGAAATGCTTTACAAGAAAAGGCACCTAATCTCTACAACACTCTCCAACAATCTCTTGTATGCTCGAATTGTCTTGTTAGATGGATTAAAGGCACAGTAAAACACAGTTATGGATTTATGTCCTCCAGATTTTTATTTGATAACTTTTATACTATTGAGTCAGTACAAAAACACTTGAATTCCAAACATTAGTTATACATCAGAAAAAAAATTTGTAGTTTCAAAAAGAAATCAGCATATTACATAATACACTGATTTTGCTGCAAAATTAGAAACAAAGTGCGACAGACTAAGTCTCCAGTAGAACTGTGGCTGGTTCTGCAAGATGCTCCGTAAAACTGTGCCTATACTGTACCTGTACCTAAACTAGCAGATTATATAATTGTACTAGTAATATAAATATTTAGACACGTCCAAAAAGCGAAGCTCCAAAAAAGCCTGTATGTATAAGTTTACAGAAACTTGCATCCGTAAGAGAATAAACTGCGAAGTGCAAGTGCACTCAGTGCCGACGGCAGTGACACAAGATATATATTTCCCGCCATTTTCTTCATTTATTGGATTGCTTGTGTGGGCAATAAGCATAAACGCAACAAACTCAAGCTCATGGCTTTATGACAGTTGCATAAATATGAAGCTCCACTATAAAGATAATTAGTATGTACTACACAGGAATCTGATTGGTCCGCTATCTCAGGATTGAAAATCATTATTCTGAGTGGATAAGTCTTGAATCCAATCATTATTCTGAGTGGATAACTCTTGAATTAAAACTTTGAATAAGTGTGTTTACGGAGCTTTACGGTTTACTTATGTTTCCGTGTACTGTGCATAACCTCTAAATGAGTTGTTTAATTAGTATGTACTACACAGGAATAGCGCAATCTGATTGGTCCGCTATCTCAGGATTGAAAATCATTATTCTGAGTGGATAACTCTTGAATCCAATCATTATTCTGAGTGGATAACTCTTGAATTCAAACTTTGAATAAGTGTGTTTACGGAGCTTTACTGTTTACATATGTTTCCGTGTACTGTGCATAACCTCTAAATGAGTAAGCTATAAACCGTTAGCTATGCATAATTTACTTTTGCTTGGATTGTGTAGAACTCACCTGACCTGTCTTTGTCATGGTTAAAATATGATTCAAATATTACTTTTTTTTTATGTTTTTAATTTTTATTTTTTATTCTCTTATTTCTTTGCTTTGGTACCAATGTGGTATGTATTCATTCATTCATTCATTCATTCATTTGCCAAACCGCTTAATTCTACTAGGTTCACGAGGAGGCTGAAGCCTAACTCAGACGAATCTGGGCTAAGGCAGGATACACCCAAAACAACTCGGCAGTCCATCGTAGGGCCAACATACAACGATTCACATACAAGGTTTTGGAAAAAGACAAGCCAGATTACCCAGAGGAAACCCCCGCAAGCACGGGAAGAACACGCAAACTGCACATTGTATTTGTTGAGCCCAGGACTCAAACCCAAGACCTTTTTGCTGCGAGGTGGACATGCTAACCACCACACCACTCTGCCACCTCATGTAGTATACACTCAAACAATCATTCTCGTCAGGCTCAGTGGATGTCACCGAATTGAATAGCCCCATTTGATGTTTCGTCTCAGGGACTATTTAGCTACTTTTGGGGACAATTTTTAAATTGTCACATTAAGAAAAGGAAAGTTACAAACTGTAATGAGTTCTCCATTATTTAATTCAAACATCTGAAATCTAAATGTTTTACGCATAATCATGGCAATATAACAAACAGCCGATGTACACATTACGTGCAGTGAGATTCTAATGTTTGTGAAATGCAGTTGGATAAAACTCTCTTGATATAACAGATGAAATACAACAGTTTTAAGACCTGCATTTGTGAATCTTACTGCACTCTATGATTTGTGGATCCTACTACACATACAATTCATCTTGGCAAGATTTCATCTTTCTTTAAACTTGAGCTCAATCTTCTGGGTAATGCAGCTGTCTAGAGACTTCCAGAGATGAGAAACGGTGAAAGAGATGATGAAATCACAGCAGAGGTCAAATGGATGTGTGATGCTGCTGTTAAAGCTTGTTCAATAGGAAAGACGCTTGATCTCACATGCCTTCCGGATGTCTACTCAATGTGTGTCACCAGGGTTTGGTGAGATTTAAGCTTAAAAGGATTGTCTCATATCCATATGCCAACCAATGTGTTAGGTACTATAACATGCTAAAAATCAGATCCTTCTTTGCCTTCCTTTTGGATTCATGCTCACTCACTCACTCACTCACTCACTCACCCATTTGTCGGACCACTTAATTCCACTAGGTTCGTGGGGAGGCTGAAGCCTATCTCAACCAACAGTGGGTGAAGGTGGGGCACTGGATTCATGCTGCCACTTGTAAAAACACGAAACATAGTCTCTAGAAGTTTTTCCATTCTGTGCTACTATACAAACATGGCAGTCTCCGTGGAAGACAACCTATGTGAATATGTGCTCCCTATGTGGATATAAAGTACTAATTTTAATCAGATGAAAGCACAATAATTCATAATTACAGTTAATTATACACTAATGATGTGGGGCCAGTGGTGTAGTGGTTAGGGTGCTGGGTCATGATCGAGAGGTTGTAGATTCGAATCCCCCTTAGACCTACACCGTGCTAAGACCCTGGGCAAGGTCTTAACCACAAGTCTGCCTCTGTCCAACCAGCAGTAAATATGGGTACCAGTAAAAATACTGGGACGGTAAAGAAACTAGCATCCCATCCAGGTGGAGTTGAACTTCTAGTCACTTCAAGCTTCAGCTTGTTCGGAAACTGGGAAAAGCTCCGGCTGCAATTAGCCTCTTGGGTCTGATGTAAAAAACCCAACAGACTTACTTTCTATGTACCTTATATTAATGAAAACATAGTTATCAGTACTACTATATTTTATACTGTATTCTATTTACTTTAATAGATCCCTCTCGATCTTACATAGCTGACCTCCATTTATTATTTATCTTGGATTATAAAGAGTCAAGCATACTAATCTAAACATGTGATTTCAGTTACACTTCAGTGAAAGCTTTGTGTAAACAGGAAATTATTCAACAGTAAGATTCAAAAATCTGACACCGTTAGAGCTCATAGATCAAAAGTCAACGTTAGCAATTCCTGACAGAAATAGACATGCAGCTCTTACCACATGCTCCTAGCATCCAATTAGGGCTCGCCATGAAGCCACCATTTATATAGAAGAACTCCAGAAAACGAGAAAGGTTGAGTTTGTTTAGGTTCTTTGACAAAGAGGAACTGACAGCTGGTTCATGGAACTGTGAATAATCCAACGCTGATATTGCTCCCGGTATAGACATAGGCATAATTACAAAAGAAACAGGTTCCTCCACCATGCTGTTCGAGAAAAGAGCCCTCATACATCCAGAGACAGAACCGGGCGTGTCTCTCCCTCTTCCTGCTCCTGTGTTCTTCTTTATGGATGATTTCAAAACAACATAGGCATCAGAAATTAATGATATCCTTTCGTTCTTGACAAAAGAATTAAGCTACCAGCAGTTTATTTTATTTTCTTACTTTTGTTGAGTTTTCAGAGCACAGCACATAATGTAAAATTGTATTCTTCATCCTAAGGTTTTAAAAAAAGAGAGAGCTCTAGCATAGCATCAGTTCATCTGCAAAATTTGATCCAGTCCTGTATTATCGTAAAAGCTGTTTGGTGTAGTGGTGCTAACAAGTAACTGTGTGACATGTGTCAGAGATCCTAAATCCCCTCTCAAGTGTAATCCAGGTCTAGGGGATTTATGTAGACTACTGTGCATAGTAGCACAAAGGGGGGTGGGGGGTGAGAGAGGCTTGGCTTTCCATTCAGGCTCTTTACAAAAATCAGCCAAATTAAGTGCAATTAATATGTTTCCATCAATAATTTTTAAACCAAACCTTTTAGATGATGTAAAATTATTAAGGTGAGAAAGGACACTAGGATGGCACGGTGGCATAGTGGTTAGGACTTTCGCCTCACAGCAAGAAGGTCTTGGGTTTGTTCCCGGGCTTGGGTGTTTCTGTGTGGAGTTTTCATGTTCTTCCCACGCTTGCATGGGTTTCCTCTGGGTACTTCAGTTTTCCTCCCACAGTCCAAAAACATGCACATTATTCTAATTGGCTGTTCCAAATTGCCCCTTGGTGTGAGTGTGTCTGTTAATAAGCTGGAGCCAATTTAAGAAAAAATAAATAAAAAGGGGTGGGTACACCCTGAACTTGTTGCCAATCCATCCCAGGGCTAACACAGACATAAACAATTTCATTTTTGTGTTCAGACACGAAAAAAACTAATCATATTCACACCAAGGGCAATTTCAAATAGCCAGTTGACTCCAGTTGACTGTTTCAAACTCCAAACCCGTTCGCTGTGAGGTGACAGTGCTAACCATTGACTCACTGTGCCGCCTGTAATTCATTGAAAAAGTAAATACAAACAAAAAAAGAGATTGCAAACCTACACTAAGCCTAACAATCCCCCTTATGAACCAAAATGTTATAATCTCCAATCTTACAATTTTGAAGAATTTCCTTAAAAACTTCCTGTGTTAGGAATTTGATCTCCAAAACGTAATAGGGTCTTCCTTGTCAAAAGTGCCACCTCTGGAAGAAATTTCAGGAAAAACACACATACACTATATGGACACAAGCCGTACTCCACAAACACTGTTTACAGTGGAAGTGGGGAGCTGCTCGCCTCGACTGGGGATGTTGTCGGGAGGTGGAAGGAATACTTCGAGGACCTCCTCAATCCCACCAACACGCCCTCTGTG
>JBCNYH010000012.1:12986495-12999078 GCA_039654325.1 Tandanus tandanus | reverse complement strand
TATGTGTGTGTGTGTGTGTGTGTGTGAAGCAGAAATATCCATTTATGAATAGATCAATATTTCCAAGTGTAAAAAAAAAATGTTCTAGTTGACTTCTCTATACAGGTATTGAAAGCTGTATTTTTCATCTTAAGAAAAGGAAGAGAACATTGCAGGAGGGAAAAAGAAAAAAGAGCAAGAGAAAGAGCGATAGAGGTGGGGCAAAAATATACCTCATAGAATATGAGACTGAGGCTTTGAAACTGAAATACAGAAAGGTCTTACATATAAAGGAAACTACGGATCTGAAATTCTGTTCATGGCTAAGTAATTCCAAAAAAAAATAAATCAAAGACGTGACATAGTTGGAATCTGTCTGGTGGTGTACAAAGGACACAGATAAAAGGCAGAGAGAGGGCTTCTCATGCCACAATGCTTTCTATCAGTCTTACCATCTGGCTGAAGTGAGAGCAGGTAAGTGCGACTCATCTCAAGGAGCACTGAGAAGAACAGCGAAAAGAATCCTTGCCAGTGAGGAGGAGGAGGAGGAGGAGGAGGAGGAGGAGGAGGAAACTGCGCTGGTGTTAATTGAAACATTGCCAAAAATAACTTGTGTAGAACTAGGTGTGCTCTTGTCAGTTCAAAAAAAAAAAAAAAGGAAAAAAAAAGTTAATGAATTCAGCCAAAAACGGATCACGGCGCTCTAGAGCCTAGGATCCCATTTTCCTCATTAATTTTTAACTACATTTTACTGCGGAAATCATTTTAAAAGCCCAATATACTCCGTCTACCAGGGAGATTATTTAAAGTGAAGATCAATTTTGTGTGAAAAAAAAAAGAACTGACACGGAAATGGATTTTTCATTACTCCAGGCTGTGCTTCGTGCATCAAGATCGATGTTAACGAATAAACATTTCCATATCAGATGAAATTTCCTTGTCCAATTAAGAACGTTAAGGAGTTGAAAACAAAATCACCTGACAATAAATGACGGCTTCGTCAAACGTTCATTGTGCTTCATAACAAGCCTGTCAGCTCTGTGCATTAGAATAATACTTTATGGCAAATTAACAAGGATTTCTCTGCTGACGATCGAGCACTCTCCATCACACAGTTACCTAATGGGACTATATTTCTGCCATGCCCAAATGTTATCTATTAACAATTAGCAATAATCCATCCAGTGGAAATTTCACTCACTCTCACTCATTTGCTGAAGCGATTAATCCTACTAGGGCCACGGGGAGGCTGGAGCCTATCTCAGCCAACACTGGGCGAAGGTAGGGTACACCCTGAACAGCTCGGCAGACCATCACAGGGCAACACATACTCACACCTAGGGGCACTTTAGACTAGCCAATTAGCCTAATGTCCATGTCTTTATACTGTGGGAGAAAACCAGAGTACCCAGAAGAATCCCATGCAAGCATAGGTTCTGTGAGGACACAGAAATGTCCTCGCCCCTAGAACCCAGGACCTTCTTGCTGTGAGGTGGACATGCTGTCCACAACGCCTCCCCGACACCCTCTATCATATCTTTGTGAACAATTTTGTACATTAGAGCAGCCAGGATGGTTAATGCTAAAGCACTGATTATGATTCATGCTGGAAAATGAGGTGCAATATTTTGTCAGCAGAACAGAGGGGTATTTTTTGCGCACCAAGCACGAGACTAAACAAATCTTAAGATGGTTATAGCAATTTTCTTGGTGTACTGGACTGAAACTATAAAAATACTCTCGACTGAACACTTGACTCAGGTTCTGCACTCGTGGGCGTCTTTGTACAAAAATAATTACTGCAGTTACTGAAAATTATCTTTACTGGGGTGTGAAAAGAAAAGAGCTGTGGTCTACTTTTTTCTTTTTTCTTTAAACGGAGAATAACAGTACTTCAGTTTTATGTTGGTAGTGTTTTAAAAGTGCTACTGATTTACCTTATTAATTCAATTCAGTCCATTTGTTTTTTTGTTCGTTCATTCATCTTCTGTAACAATTTTATCTCTAACAAGCAAGTTTGTACCATCTATCATTAAAATTTATTTATGAACAAACACAATGACAGCATATTCCATCTTCCAAAAACTGTCAGTTGATACATTCAGCCATGATAAATTATATCTAGGTGTGAATGAAGGTATGATTGTGTGTGTGAGTGTATGTGGGTGTGTGTGGGGGTTGTGTGTGTTTTACACCCTGTGCAGTTCGCCAGTCCATCACAGGACCAACACACACACACACACACACACAGAACAGTTCATACTCACACCTAGCGACAATTTGGAACAGCCAATTAGCCTAGTGTGCATCTCTTTGGACTGTGGGAGGAAACTGAAGTACGCGGATGAAACCCATGCAAGCATGGGGAGAACATGCAAACTCCGCACAAAAATACCCTGGAGCCTGGGACTCGAACCCAGAACCTTCTTGCTGTGAGGCGGACGTGCTAACCACTACACTATCATGCCGTCCTACTTACAACATGTATAATAATTTTCAGAATTTGTAAATTTTTTGAATAGATGCTTATGTTGGCTAATATAATGGCATCTATATAGGTTGTGGTAGGGGTGAGCTGCATTTCACACACTACACAGTATACATATAAGGGGTTTGTTGTGTATCCTAAGGTTCTTTATGGCATCTGTATAATGACTGACATTCTGACACTATATCAGTATACAGTTTTGACAATAATCATATCAAAGAATATAATAATCAAAGAATAATCATATTATTCTAACTTTACAAGATATATCAATACAATCCTTTTTTGTTCAGGCCCCCAGGGTTGAACACAAGACAGAAAAAAATGCAGCCATTTTATTTTTTCTGTATTTTTTCAGAATTTGAAGACAGAAGTCCAGCGGCATAAAACTATAATAAGCTTCTTCTTTACTGTCTTGTGTAACATGATACTGGATGCAGCCTGCACTGCTGCTGTGTTTATATGGATGAATTTTTAACGGTTCCTTATGGGACATATATTATATTTTGCCACTCAAGGTTTTTCTCTGGGACAGGTACATTATTACTCAAATCTCACTGTTGAACATTATTCATTCATTCATTCATTCATTCATTCATTCATTTGCCAAAGGTCTTAATCCTATCAGGGAAGCTGGGAGGCTGGATCCTATCTCAGCTGACTCTGGGCAAAGGTGGGATACACCCCCAACACACACAACTATTCACACTCTTACCTAGGGGCAATTTGAAAGTCTGAAACTCAAACCTAGGACCTTCTTGCTGTGATGTGCTAACCACTACGCCACCGTGCCACTTTGAATGTTATTTTATAACTTATAGCAGTGGTTCTCAAAGTGGAATTCCAAGAACATTAGACAGGGTTCTCTGATTGATTGATTGATTGATTGATTGATTGGCTTGTTTGTTTGATTGATTGGTTGATTGATTAGATTGCTTGATTAATTGATTGGTTGGTGGGTTGGTTGATTTGATTGATTGATTGATTGGTTGGTTGATTGTTTGGATTGTTTGATTGGTTGATTGTTAGGATTTGTTGGCTGATTGGTTGAATGGTCGGTTGAATTGATTCTTTGATTGGTTGATTGATTGCATTGTTTGATTGGGCGATTGGATTGATTGGTTGATTATTTGATTGATTTATTGATTGACTGACTGATTGGTTGGTTGGTTGGTTGGTTGATTGAGTGAATGGATTGTTTATTTGTTACAGCAGTGGATATCACAACCTACCATTATCAACGTTATTTTTTCTTGACTCCTTACAGTTCTTAGTCTATTTGGCTAGTTCCTTAAAATGAATGGTCCAAAACCCAACTCAAATACAAGTATGGCTCCTGTTTAATTTGTGTTAACTTGTTTCTGATAGATTTTGTTGATGGTAAGTTCAGGAAAGGTTCTTTGGCTGTCATAAACAGATCAAGCTTAATTGTTGGCATGAAACTAAATAATTCAGTTGAGGAGGGGTCTGACTGTTACAGTTAAATGGGTCCCTGGTTACAGAACCCCAGGCTTATACACTATAAAAGAAGTAATGAGCCATTCTGGATACAAGTAGTGGCATGGTCCAGTGATTAAAATGCTTGAAACTTTAGGCTGAATGTTTTTAGGAGGCTCAGTCCTTCACCATGGGGATTTCAGTAGTACAGAAATAAATAATTCTTTATTGCAATTAGGTCGCCCTTAAACCCCTGGCACTTTTCCACATTTTGTAGTGTTACAACCTCAACTGAAGCCAAACAAACTCTCCTTAAAGATCAGACTTTTCAACACCAATGCCAAGTCAGTTTTGTTGTATGGGTCTGGGACATAAAGGACCATGGTGACAACCATCAAGAAAATCCAGACCTTCATTAACACCTGTCTGAGAAATATCCTTAGTATATGCTAGCCTGACTCCATCGGCAACCAGAAGTGTTGGCAGTGGACCAACCAGACTTCAGCAGAGGTGGAAATTCAGAAAAGATGATGAAGATGGCTTGGCCACACCTTACACAAGCAAGCACCAAGTACCACCAGGCAAGCCCTCACTTGGAACCCGCAGGGCATAAGGAAAACTGGCCAGCCTCGTAACAACTGGCGCCGAGACCTAGCGGCAGACACCAAGAAATTGAGGTATACATGGGGATATCTTGTGAAAGTGGCACAGGACAGAGATGCTTGGAAAGGACTGGAAAGGTCAATGCCCCAGATCTGAGTAGTAGGCTTACATAAGTAAGAAAGAAAGTACAACATGGAAATGGACTAAGACAAAAAGCAAATGTGATGTGTCGCATACAAATGAGAATTAATAATGGACAACAACAAGAACAACATGGCTACATGAAGTGGTTATTACTGTCACTTCACAGTGAGAAGGTTCTGGGTTCAAATCTTGGCGAAGGGCCTTTCTATGTGGAGTCTGCATGTTCTCATTGTGCTTGCATATTTTTCTTCCAGTAGTCCAAAAACCTCTATCTTAGGACACCTATTTTTATGTGTTAGCCATGCAATACACTGGTGACCTGTTCAGTGTGTACTCTGCCTCTCACCTGGAGTCAGCTATGATTGGCTCTAGCTTCTCCTGTGACCCTGGCAGACAAGTGGTACAGATAATGGATAAAAAATTCATTCATCTATTTGCCAAAATGCTTAATTCTACTAGGATTGCAGGAAGGCTGGAGCCTAACTCAGCCTACCCTGGGCTATGACAGGGTACACTCCAAACAGCTCACCAGTCCATCACAGGGCAAACACACCCAACAAATTCACACTCACACCTACGAATATCTAGTTAACTTGATGTGCATGTCTTTGGACCGTGGGAAGAAACGGAAGTACCCAGAGGAAACGCACAAATGCAAACTCAACACAGAAAGGCCCTCGCCAAGTCCGGGACTTGAACCCAGGACCTTCTTGCTGTGAGGTGGACATGCTAACCACTATGTCACTATGCTTAATTTATAGTAATAATGATAGTAAAATTAGAAGGGCTTTGATTTTTTTTTTATTAAATTTGCTCAAATGTACGGTCACAGCAACTGTCCAGAGGCATTCTTTTTCTTCTACATGGAGTTGCAATGACTGAAATGGAATGACATAGAAACAGTCAGGCCAAAAGGAAACACACACACATTCAATAATAATATTTGAAAGCTTAAATACATTTTTGATTCTGGACTGCACAGGAAAGACCTTTAGTTGACCTGACCTTCGTATTCCATTTGGGAGGCAGTGGCCTGTGCTCAGTGGTTGATACTGTGACTCACATGGTTGACATTTCAAGCTTTAGTTGAAACTGTGTAAGTGTAGACAGGAAGATCTTACTTGATGATTTGTTCAGGAACTGTGCATGTCAACAATCTGCATCTGATTCAAGGCAAGGTGGATTTTTTTTTTGTCTGTTTGGGAAGTGTGTCAATGTTCAGACTAAGACACAGTTTCAGCTTAGAATTCTTACTTTATGTGCAGGTTGCATAGAGAAAAGTGAGGTCCCACTGTACCTGATGAACTGGTCAAAAAGCAGGAAAATAAATAACATTAAGATAAACAGTACAGTATGGCGTGTCAGGGTGGTGGTTAGCACATCCGCCTCACAGGAAGAAGGTCCTTGGTTTGAGTCTCAGGCTTAGGCATTTCTGGGTAAAGTTTGCATGTTCTCCCCATGCTTGCACAGCCTTCTTACTTCTTTATACTGCTCTAGTTTCCTCCCAGACTTCAAAAACATGCATAGTAGGTTAACTGGCTGTTCCAAATGCCCCTAGCTGTGAGTGTGATTGTTAATGGTTTTGTGTGTGTTGGCCCTGTGATGGGCTGGCAAGCTGTTCAGGGTGTACCCCGCCTGTTAGGATTAAGTGATTCTGCAAAATGAGTGAGTGAGTGAGTGAGTGAGTGAGTGATTGAGTCAGTATACAGTATGTTGAAAAGTAATGGACCCATATTAAAAGTGGTCTCTTGAAGGAGATTGGTCACGTTAGCCTTGCATGAGCACTGAAAACTTTATCAGTCGACCGCAGCGCGCACTTACTAGATCAAAGTACCAATGTGGACTTCTCTAGCTCCTGCAGTAATGTTACATTTGTCCCCCATGTAACACCACCCACCTACTGAGGTGAGGCCCCTACACAGCACCCAAGTATTAGAAAAAAAACTCAGGGTATTCTTTTCATTCGATTTATCGATTGAATTGACAAAATCTTTTAAATTTTGAAACTGATTGCCTTTCATTTGATTCAAATTCATGCCACTGGTTGGGCCCTTCAGCAAAGCTTTTAACCCTCATTTGCTCAGCTGTATAAATTAGATAAAATAATAAAAAGTCACTCTTGACATGTCTGCCAAGTGCCATAAATGTTAATGAAATTTTTTCTATAGCTGTATATCAGGAAGTCTCAGACAGTAGTTCTGTCTGCAGTGTTTATAATTATGTGGCTGCTTAAGGGCAGACACATATTACTATTCACCTAGAAAAATGGTTCTCTTTATTTTTCTTCATTTTATTATTCTTCATCCATCGCAATTAATGCGATGGAACGATCATGAAATGAAGTGTCATAAGGATTTCTGAGTCAGTTTGTGTATTTATAATGCGTAATTGAGTGGAATGTTCTGGGCTAGAGTGGATGATGTCATCAGCAGTGTGAGAAAAGAGATTATCTTGGAAAATGTTTTATTTAACTGGCTCCTACCCCCATAATTTTCGCTCTACACTAATACATTTTACATCAAAACGGAGGAAAATGTGCGCTGGTTCTGAGTATGTAACTTTCTAGTCATCAGCACTTGTAGAAGTTAAATGGCGAGCATCACTGCATTCATCAAATTCTTGGCTCTCAAACGCTGTCAATCTTGCGATGGGAAATACAATAATAAAATTTACAAATCAGAAGACCAAAAGGGAGAGGTGTGCCATTGCCTTTTTCACTCAAAAATGTATGTGTAACTGTCAGTTACAGCTAGCTTAATCACTATGGCAATGACCAGCTGTGTCATGCACATCATGCACACACCTGCAGCACGTTAAAACACAAAAACGAGTCATTTGTTTTGTTTGGCTCCAGAGAGGCAGATGAAATATGTAATAGAATAAATATGTAAATATGTACAGATATGTATGTGTATCTAAATATGTGTAGAGCATGGCTATTCAAGTGGTGATTTGAGTTGGCTACTCTATTCTTTTAAAAAGTAAAAAAATATATATTATTAAATAAATAATTTGTTTTTTTTTAAATCGGAAGCATTTTTTGGATGGTTCTGTGTCACAACTGTTTTTTCACCACATTTGCCCCGCCTCACTGTGTCACAACCTGCTATAGCGGACCAATTACTTTTTGAGGTAGCCGCTCTCCTTCCCTCATTTGGGATTGTTTTCATGACCTAGCCCTCATTCCAAATTAATTGAATAGCCCTAATATAGAGCTTGGCTTAAACCCCACAATAATGGTTACAGTTAAATTATATATGCTTTGATTCTTTGATTGATCACCACCTGTTCTGCCACAGCTACTTAGAAACCTGTGTAAACTGTGAGGAACTTTTCTGTGTTCTACAGTTCAGCATGAAGTTTTCACATATTTTCCGGCAGCACTTGCAGCTACATCTCAAAATTTCTTCAGGAATTTTTCTAGTTATACATACATTGCAGACAGATAATAACTAGAAATAATTCTTCTAATACATTATTTTAATAGTACAATGTAACTCAGAGATGTTTATGATGCATGATTCTTATAAACAGATTTTAAAAAATTTGGTTTTCTCAGAGGAGAAAATTTGAGTTTTCTGGTTGAAGTTTTCAGTTTCCTTGTATAGTAACAGACAGCAATAATGATGGTAACTTTAAGTGGACTTCAGGATGTTGATGTTAACTTATGCTATACCAGTATGCATTTGTGACAGTAAAATAATGATAAAAGTCTAACTTCATTAGACGTCATTAAAAGAAAACCCTTTGTTTTAAGCACAGAGGGTTGAATTCAATCCACAGAAAATGAAGCTGTGAAGATCTGACTTTGAAAGATCCATTCGTTTATTTATGGATCCAGTCTCAGCTGACTTTTGGTAAGAGCCCTGACACACAGACAACTATTTTAAACTACAACAACAACCATAAAAATATGGTCAACGTGGAACGGATTTGCAGTTTTCTTATGCATACTGGTCAGAATTGTTCATTCATTTATTTGCCAAGCAGCTTAATCCTACTATGGGTTCAAGGAGGCTGGAGCCTATCTCAGCCAACTCTAGGCAAAGGCAGGGTACACCCTGAGAAGCTCGCCAGTCCATCACAGGGCAACACACACACATACAAATATTCACACTCACACTTACACCTGGGGCAATTTAGAACAGACAATTAACCTAATGTCCATGTATTTGGACTGTGGTAGGAAACTGGAGTAAACCCATGCAAGCACAGGGAGAACATGCAAACTCACTACACCAACATGCTACAATCAAATGTTACTTTTTAAATGTTAAATTTCTTGGTTTATTACATATGTTATGTACAGTCAAATATAAAGCAACTAGAAGCACTCCGAAAGGGCAAATCTCTGCCAAGCCAAAATGAATGTACAGAAAGTACACAGCACCCCCTGCTGGGCCTGCTGTAATACCACACTTCCAAAAAATTCTCCTTACAATTTCAAATAAATAAATAAATAAATGAATGAAAAAAAAAAAACCTCACAATGTTAAAGAATCTTTTAAAAAATTTCCAGAAATAAGAATTTTCATCTCTAAATTCTAATGGAGTGTTACTTGGGCTATACTGTACCCCTCCAAAATCTGCTAATAACGTTTTGTGTAAACTAACAATCAACAAAGAAACAGACCAAACACCAACAAAACCTAAATTAAACTTACTTGTTTACTACTTCTGAAATATCTGCTAATTTTAGCACATAACGTAACTTCTGTGTGTTCCTTTTATAATATATAGCTCTGTTTTTGTGAAATTCTTTGACTCCCATGTCCAAAACGGCATGCTACAAAGCATTTTGCATTGAGACGAACATGCTAATAAAGCGCACACTCTGAAGCGCTCACACACATACACAAATATTTCACACATACACACGCTCAGAGGGAGAGCTCACAGCGAAGGTTCCTGTTGGTTCATAGACGTCAAGAGCGGCACCAAGAGGGCAGCCTCCGGTACAGAGCGAACGAAAGGCTGAGGGAACAGATGGTGGCACAGAGGAAAGGATTGGGAGTCCTGCTGCTACACTTTCCCCATGCGGACGACTGCGAAAGGAGGGGAGCTCACACATTTCTGATTTAGCTAATCCTGTACCGCTGTCGAGTCGACTCTTTTTCTGTCCAAAAAACAGGATAATGTGACAGTAAGGCTCATTCCACAGGTATCAGTGGTGTGATTTAATATTTGGCCAGTCCAGTGGGCTGGTTTTTATTTAATACAGACACGACAGGCAATAATCATATAATTTCAAAGGCACTTTCACTCATTTATTTATTCATCTTTAGTAACTTTATCCTGTCAGGAGCACTGGGTGTGAAACGGGAATATATTCTGGCTAGGACAACACTTAAATGCTAAGGACCACACACACACACACACACACACACGCACACACACACACACACACACACACACACACACACACTCATTAATGCATAGGGGCAATTTAGAATGGTTAATCCACCTACTGGCATGTTTTTTAGATTAATGAATTTAAAATAATTTCATGTCCGCCTCACAGCAAGAAGGTCCTGGGTTCGATTCCCAGTCTTGGGCGCTTCTGTGTGAAGTTTGCATTTTCTTCCATGATTGCGTGGGTTTCCTCTGGCTACTCTGGTTTCCTCCTACAGTCCAAAGACATGCACATTAAGCTAAATGCCTGTTCAAAATTGCCCCTAGGTGTGGTTGTGAATTGTTGTGTGAGTTGGCCCTGTGATGGTCTGGCTAGCTGTTCAGGGTGTACCCCTGTCTTTGCCTAGATTCGGCTGAAATAGGCACCTGCCGACCATGGTAGGATTTACTGGTTCGGCAAATGAGTGAGTGGAATTCACCTTGCAGGAACAAAGACTATTTTAAATTTGAAACCAAAGTCAAATGACAGTATTTTTAGGCATTTTTAGGATTAATCGGTTCAATTTGTGAATTGCTTAATCCTATTAGGGTTGCAGAGAGTCTATCTCAGCCGACTCCAGGAGAAAGCAAGGTACACCTTGAACTGCTCGCCAGACCCTCACAGGGACCACATGCACAACCATTCACACTCACAGCTAGGGACAATTTGGAACAGCCAGTTAGCTTAATGTGCACGTCTTTGGACTGTTTGAGGAAACCGGAGTACCCAGAGGAAACCCAATACAAGCATAGGAAGAACATGAAAACTCCACACAGAAATGCCTTCACCAAGCCTCGGACTCAAACCCAGGACTTTCTTGCTTTGTGGGGGAAATGCTAACCAGTACACCACCATGCCGCTCTGGGTACTCTAATATTTTATTTATGATTTCATTCAGAAAAATCAAGTCAACCTGCCTTGTTTCCATGTTGGCTGTGAAGACTGTTTGGGATCAGATGAGAGAGGGAAAGCGAGCATGTACCCCTGCATAAGTTGCCATGCACTGTCATTCAGTTTTTGTGGCAAACACTTGTTCCAGGTTTCTTGGAGAACTTGTTACAATACTTCTGTATCTGCAAGAACTTCCCTGACAGCCACCACAATGTATTTTCCCCCCCATAAAACACTACAGTAAGCTTGTGGTATGTGGACACCTGAGTATTGAACATGCAATTCCAAAAAGTACTTGGTGTTCCAATTAGGCCAAAGGTCTGTACATGCCAGTATGGTCCGGACCTCAATCATTTCATACAGTTCGAACATAAAGAGAACCAGAAAATAAAACCCATTGAGGTAGAGAACTTCTGGTGCCTGCTCCACTGACGGCGATTAAAATTTAGATATACTGGCAAAAGCA
This sequence comes from Tandanus tandanus, assembly GCA_039654325.1. Taxonomy (NCBI): domain Eukaryota; kingdom Metazoa; phylum Chordata; class Actinopteri; order Siluriformes; family Plotosidae; genus Tandanus; species Tandanus tandanus. The sequence continues at coordinate 12,987,678 of JBCNYH010000012.1, read as the reverse complement.
CAGCAGCAGGTAGCTTGTGTGAGGCCTAGCAGGTAGTATACCATTATCTATAATATATAATAATACATTCTATATTAATAAAAAATGAATTTGTTACACTACCTAATTAGGGTCGCGGTGAGGCTGGCGCCCATCTCAACCAACTCTGGGCAAGGGCAGAGTACACCCTGGACAGCTCGCCAGGACATCGCAGGGCAGAAACACACTCACGGCAATGCAGCCTACTCTTTACGAAAATCAGCAATGATTCTTTTACATGCCTCTCACCACAGACAGTGAGAGACATGGCTGGCCTTTGATAACCCAGTTAGCTGCACTGGGGGGACAGCATTGACAATCCCGTGATAGTGGGGTTTGAACCCCCGACCTTCGGATCAGTAATCCAGCACCCTACCTCCGGGCCACCACTGCCCCTTCAATTATCTTTCTTCAAATTAGAAACACAAAGTGGCATGAAGAATAAAAACATAAATGTTGTATATATACAACATTTATGTTTTTATTCTTTATGCCACTCATGTGACTCCATACCGGGGTGTTTTAGTAAGTAGTGTGCCATATCGTGCCATATCAGTGTTAGAATTGGGATGTCATACTGAGTGTAACATGCTAAACCTTACATACAGTTCAAGACAAAACACTGCCTATGAATCATATTAGCACACTGACACTAACGCACCAGCATTGTAATGTTGGAGCCATGTGTGGCCAGGGCACGATAAAGTACCTGGTATTTATTAAAGTCCTGCAGAGAGTCAATTGAACTAATTTAACCCCGCTGCCATAAATGTGACACTGCAGGGGTTCATTTAACACTGGTGCAGAAAAACTGTGAGTGTGTATGTGTGATACACAGGAACATGAGGAAGCTTAGTGGACTATCAAAATGTACCACTATGGCACACAGAACAAGCCTCATTGTGACTAGTGCTCTCAGCACACACACACACACACACACACACACACACACACGCACACACTATCATTTATAGAGATTTGCAAAACCCTATATCTCCCTTGCTAATTTTCCTTTCTCAGAACTACTAATGTTTTTATTCCATCTAAATACCAGAAAAAACAAATATCTATTGCATTTTGTACAATATTAGTGAGTCTGTGTGTGTGTGTGTGTGTGTGTGTGTGTGTGTGTGTGTGTGTGTGTGTGTGTGTGTGTGTGTGTGTG
>JBCNYH010000012.1:12974439-12986040 GCA_039654325.1 Tandanus tandanus | reverse complement strand
GTGTGTGTGTGTGTGTGTGTGTGTGTGTGTGTGTGTGTGTGTGTGTGTGTGTGTGTGTGTGTGTGTGTGTGAAGACAGTATAAAAATGAGCATACTATTTGGACAGTAATACTGACTTAAATGCAAGTTTGTCTTTGTGCTTAAATCATTAAATAATGGCCTCCAGCATGAGGAATGTAAATGCTGAACTGAGCATCCTATGATCCTATTCCTAATATACACCACAAATCTGCTTGTTATATTCACACTTGCCCTCCTGCCAAAAAAAAAAGAACAACAACAACAACAAAACCCCACTTTAAATCTAATTATGTTTTATACATCTAGACGAAACGGATCCCCAGCCTTAGTATTGTGCTAAATCTTAGAAAAAAACCATGGCAACCTGGTCTAGATTTTCACCGAAGAATATTCTAGTGCAAATTTTCCCAAGCAGAGCACTGTACATTTGCTGACAAAGCAACAATGGGACACTTACAGGCCTTGGAAGGCATATTTCCAGCACTGTGTTCCAAGAATAAAGCGTTCCTGTTCGCGATACCCCGCCAAATGCAAGTGTAAAGAGAATAAGAACAAGACCAAACCTAGAGGAAAAGAACATCTTTTAATCCTGAGACTCTCTATCAGATCCCATCGGTGACTGGATCAAAACTAAAGGAAAGAAACACTCGCAGTTCTCTGTACGAAGCAACGTTAATGAGTCACGCACCTTCCCCATCTCCCGAAATTCACATACCTGAGCCGGACACAAGGTTACATGGGAATTAAGTAGAAGCCTAAGCCACGGACAAGTACTCTTGATGTTCCCGTGAACACACTGTGCATACATGAGGTAATTAAGAGCCAGGCACTGTTGCAAAAAGCCATTGGAAGGATTTCCAGGAGGTCCGAGTTACGTGTATGAATGCATAATTCTCTGGTTAAGTCCCCTCCTTCACGTTGTCTTGCTGCCTTCTCCTAATACAACAGATGTGATCTATGTTGCGGTGTGACTGACCTTTAGATGGCATGTTTGTCCATGATGAATTATGTTCATCTTTTTTTCTAATGAAATACCATAGAGAGAGAGAGAGAGAGAGAGAGAGAGAGAGAGAGACCCTCAAAAGCTATTACAACCACTTCTGTTCTTTATCATAGTAAAGAGGCTGCCTCAGTGCACCAGATTATCATTACCAGTGCAGATGCTACCACTTAGATCAGTGGTTCAGAGGGAAATGTGCGCCCTTTCCACATGAGCTCTACTTAAAATGTACATCAAAAGCCAAGGGTTTTATCCCGTGTGATGTGCATCTTCTGTTTTATGCTGACACTACAAGGCTAACGCAGCAAGCAATGCTACGTACCCAAATCTTAGCAGCACTTCATCATTTGGCCTGATATACATCATTTATATATTCATCATTTGGCCTGATATATATATGTTACGTTCTTAAATTTAAACCTATTTAACTTTTAAACAGGGCGGTACGGTGGCGTAGTGGTTAGCATGTCCACCTCACGGCAAGAAGGTACACATTAGGCTAATTGGCTGCTACAAATTGCCCCTAGGTGTGAGTGTGAGTGTAAATGTCAATGGTTGTGTGTGGTGGCCTGCGCCCTGTTAAAGGTGTACTCCGCCTTCATCCAATGTCGGCTGAGATAGGCTCCAGTCTCCCCAGTAGAATAAGGCATAAGAGTGAGTGAGTGAGTGAGTGAGTGAGTGAGTGAGTGAGTGAGTGAGTGAGTGAACTGGTAAACTAAGTATTTTGAGGTAAAGGCCCATTTAGGCTCAACCTTATAGATGGATATGGATACGAAAAAAGACAGAGCCTTTAATTCGTATCTGTGAGTAAATGTGAGGGCACTGTAGCCAGTAGTCCACAGGAGAGTCACAAAGAAGAAATGACAATAATAGCAGAACTTTCTGAAGAGAGGTTAGGTGAGATTTTTAGAAGTTATAAACATCTATATGATATTATTTTGCCCAGCCAAAGAAACAAACATTTAATACAGAACAGCTGGGAGGCGATTAAACGTGATGGCGAAATGGTGGTCCATGCGAGACCAATCTGTTTGTGTCCACAAGTCCTCGAGCAATTGTAACAAAAGAATTCTACATGTCAAAAGGTATTTAATGGCCTCTCAGCCCACCGCCATCTACTAAGCTAACCCTGCGTTTTCCTGTTTCTTAATAAAGTACATTATTACAACCTCCTTCACCATAGCCATGCTTGTGTCTCATAATCTCTGAACTGCACCCTAGTGAATGTATTGTTTAATACTGATGCTGATGTACTGACGGAAGTATGTGTACGATGCTGATTAAACCATTTGAACCCGACGTTAAGTGTTAGACAGCTAATTAGCAGTCTAGCCAAAACATTCATTACTTGATATGTTGGTGAAGCTTTTCAATCATCCAGGTCATGGTAATCCTAAAAAGCTTGAGTCGAGGCAACTGAACTCCTTTTTGTGTGTGTGTGTGTGTGTGTTTTTTTAAGACGTTTCGCTTTTAATCCAAAAAGCAAAAAGAAAAAGAACAAAAACACATCAAGAAAGCTCTGCAAACCTGAAGATATCCTAACTGGGCCTTTGTCAAATCAGCAAAGAAGTCAATACGTAAAAACACGGCATCCAATAGAGAGGAGAAGAAGAACAGGGGCAAAAATAACTGCTTAATCCTACCTTCCTATTGTGAGGCGGCTATGCTAACCAATATACTCCGTGCCGCCTCCGCCCACACCCCCCACACCCCCCACGCCCCCTTTGTAGCTGCAGATGGGAAAAAATACAGGCTTGGTTCATAAATTGATTCAAGCTAGTATAAAATACTTTTCCTCCTTCCAAAACTTTCCACTGTGAAGTTGCTAAGAAACTCAACCACATTTTTTTTATTCACTTGTGTGTGTAAGAAGGAGTATGAAATGTTAAGACTTTATAACCTTTAAAGCTAATCTCCTCGCTTATTGTAATCTAGCTGCGCTGACTAAACATTCAGCTGCTATCTGAACACATTTGCATCTGGCTGGCAGTGAGCTGACTGTTCCCTCCACTTTAATTCCTTGAATTACTCTCGCTTTATCACACCATTGTCTACGATGCTGTGTGTTGTTGACCACAAGTTATGAAACTTCCCTTGACTTCTCTCTCAATGCAATAGAGCTGTCAAACTACACATTTATATTCTGTAGCATACTGGTCTCAGAATATTCTTCAATGAATTTCAGATAAGCTAAGCTTCAGCCTCTCCAGGTCTCGTCAATGAAAACAGAACATAAACAGGAAGGCAATTCTGACGGTAATAGACACACGCTCACTCACTTACTCACTCATTTGCCGAACCATTTAATCCTATTCGGGTCACTGGAGCCTATCTTAGCTGACACTGGGTGAAGCCAGGGTACACCCTGAACAGCTCACCAGACAATCACAGGGCCAACACACACACACACACACACGCACACACACACACACACACACACACACAAAACCATTCACACTCACACTCACACCTAGGGGCAATTTGGAACAGTCAATTAGCCTAACATGCATGTCTTCAGACTGTGGGAGGAAACAGGAGTACCCAGAGGAAACCAATGCAAGCACAAGAAAACATGCATACTCCACACAGAAACGCTCAAGCCTGGGACCCGAACTCAGGACCTTCTTGCTGTAAGGTGGACGTGCTAACCACAACGCCACCGTGCAGCCATAATATATGCTAATTTTCTTTCAATCCATTATGCCATTCACCGAGGTGTGATTTCTCTTTATATTTTATACCCAAACCATTTTGTGAACTGGAATATATTTGTGCACTGTGGATTTTCAATACAAGTGCAAATCTCTCATTTCTTGGCAGAAATATTTGATTCTGATTGTGTAATAGCTCTGATTAAGCCATACTTAACTTATAAACTGCCTAAAGCTGGAATAATAATGCCGATCAAATCTGTGGACAATCCATTCAATGTCGAAAATGATTCATCACTTTTTGAGAAGACAACAAAGAAGAGGAATCGGTCAAAAGGCAGTCTCAGCTGTAATATTAATCATTCTTAGCCTTCTGAGAAATATCTTAAATCCTCTGTCTCACAGTCTGAAGTGTCTAAGCTGAAGGTTTCTCACCTCACAGGAGGCCACTCAAAAATAATAAATGCATTGCTTGAAGATGAATAATAGCGTGCAGTGATTGTGCTGTAATCAGAATAATTTTGGACTGGAGGCACTTGTGTTTAAATTCGGAAATTTGCCGTGACATGGAGCTTGGCAAGATACCAAGTAAATGCCTATCATAGGACAGAGTCATGCTGCTTAAGTGTTCCAAGTCACTTTTAGTGTGCACAGTGGTGGACTGGTAAGCATGTCCGCCTCACAGCAAGAAGGTCCTGGGTCGGGCGTTTCTGTGTGGAGTTTGCATGTTCTCCCTGTGCTTGTGTGGATTTCCTCCAGGTATGCCAGTTTCCTCCCACAGTTCAAAGGCATGCACATTAGGCTTACTGATTGTTCCAATTTGCCCATAGGTGTGGATATGAGTCTGAATGGTTGTGTGAGTGTTGGATCCGTGATATTCTGATGAGCTGTTCAGGGCAAGCCTAGCCCCCGCGAATCTAATTGTTGTAAACGGTTTGGCAAATGAGTGAGTCAGAGAGAGAACAAGTGTGGACATCGGATGCCTGGTAACCAATCATATGCCTGCCAAAACTAATTTGGACTCTGTCATGACTTGGACTTGAACCTCCTTCTACTCAGTTTTACCTAGTCCTGGTCTTCGACTTAAAAAAAAGTGGTCTTGATTGTTGCTCAAGTCAAGGTGAGGTAACAGCATTGCAAAAAAAATGACTTTGGTAACACTGATGTCAGTGCATGTAAAACGTGTGTGTGTGTGTGTGTGTGTGTGTGTGCGTGTGTGTGTGCGCTGAGGAAAGCTGGCAAACATTAACTATTGTTTTATTTGTGCTGGCTGTCTTTCAGTTCTGCTGCTGTCAGTACCATTCTTTTTTGAACTGCAATTTTCAGCACTGCAGGTTATGGAAATACAATCCATCCAGAGATACAATCAGGAAATATTTATTTGATTCAGATGATAAAAAAAAATTTAACTTGTATGGAATCCTATATTTGTTGACATGAAAAACTGAGTTAAAACCTACGACCCAAAATAAAGTCCAAATTACATCCAAGTATTGATGTGTTTCCTTACACTGAATCTAAAGTGACTATTTTCCATGCAAACATGTTTTGCCTGGGGGTGACCAGTGGCTTGTGGTAATCAATAGATGAATTTCAGAGAAATCGTCTCATATCCTCAGCCACAGAGCATCATATTTCCCTTATGTCTACTTTAATGAGTCTCACCTGCACTTAGTTATCTTGAAAAACAGGAATGAAACGAGAAATTTAAATCGATATCATTTTCCCTTAATTGGCTGATGCTAGGCTGTAATACCAGACATGAAAACAGCATGCTGGGTAGTTATGTCAGGCGCTGAAAAAGAATCGCTGGCAAAACCAATTAAAAACAAACATCCCTCATTGTTTCGAAGCTCCGTCCAATTATGATGGAATTGCTAGCATGCTGGTGCTAGCATGTTCTGATTGTTCGATTATTCAGAAGGGTTGTGATTGGCTGAGGTGCGTTTAAAGCTGTTTTAAAATCCTCTCTGTGCACACACACACGTGACTGCACGTGCCTGTGTCACATGCTAGGTTTAAACCATTTTTATTTAGCAACTGAAGCTTTCTGTACACAGACTTTCTTGGGTGGTAACAGAATTATTTATTGCAAATATTACTAACCATAAAGTAGATTATTAATTAAATAATGCATTTTATCATCATCATTTAATGACATCATCATAATCTTTATACAAAGGCGTTTTTAGGCCTGGCAGGAGACAGAGTGCTTAAATCCCCTTTATCTGTGATAAAACCACTATATTCATTCATTCATTCATTCATTCATTCATTTTCTATGCTGCTTAATCCTAATTAGGGTTGCGGGGAGGCTGGCACCCACCTCAGCCGACTCTGGGCGAAGGTGGGGTACATTTGCAAATACATTTATAATATACAAATTCACATTATTAGATTTAAGAACTAAAGGTTTTAGGATGCTAGTACACCAAGTGAAAGGGTACATCATGCAAGGCTGCATCAGGCAGTATGAACAAATTGGTGTTAATCCCCAACATCTGAGGTAAAGTAATTGACAATTTATTTATTTATTTTTTACTTTTTAGCATATAGATTAGCCTAGCGGCATGATGGTGTAGTATTTAGCGTGTCCACCTCACAGCAAGAAGGTCCTGGGTTCGGCGAGGGCCTTTATCTGTGGAGTTTGCATGATCCCCCCATGACTGCGTGGGTACTCCCATCCAAAGACATGCACATTAAGTTAATTGGCTGTTCCAAATTGACGCTACGTGTGAGAGTGAGTGTGTGCTGGTCCTGTGATGGTCTTTCAAGCTGTTCGGGGTGTACACGCCCTTTGCCCAGTGTTGGTTGGCTGAGCTAGGCTCCAGCTTCCCAATATGGCGACCCTAAAAGGATTAAGCGAATGAGTGAGTGAGGGATAGTGCTGTGTTAAGTAGCATAAGGCACGTTCAGTGATAAATGTTTAAGTCCAACAATAATAAAATGTGACTTTATTCTACTTCATCACTTTTATACCACTGTGTTGAGTCTTTCAAATAAATATTTGAAAGAAGACATCTCAACAAACATGACCTATGCATATTTCAGGACAATCATGTCCCAAGTACACTTGGATGCTCAAGTACTTACAAGAATATAAGAATTATTACCAATAGGCCAGAGTGGGATTGCACATCACATCAGAGTACATCAAGTGCAGCATCACGTTATGGTTTCTTGAGAGGCACATCAGTAGAGTCTCTTAAGAATACGTCTTGAGGTACTATACATGTGGGGGGTTTTTTTATTGCAAAAAATTTTGGTTTTGTTCTCTGATATCTGTATAAAGCGACTCTGATATCTGCATATGCCCAAACCATGTCAGCTGAACAAGATGACAAGGAACTTCTATTCAGCGTTAGATGATCTACTGACCAGAATACCAAGCAGGAACAAGATCCTGTGACTTGGGGATTTCAGTGCCTGGGTTGGTTAGGACAGTGGTGTCTGGAAACAGGTTATTGGAAAGGACGGAGTTGGAAAGTGTAACAGCAACAGTGAGCTACTACTTACCAAATGTGCCGAACATAACCTGACTATCACCAACACACTCTTCAGGCAGAATGACAGACTAAAAACTTCCTGGAGACACCCACTCTCAGGTCATTGGCACCTGATAGACTTCATTGCTGCCAGGCAAAGAGATGTGAGAGATGTCTTCCTGACCAGAGCTATGGATGCTTCAGATGCCTGCTGGGCAGACGACAGACTGAAGAACTTTCAGATGCAACCGAAACAGAGAAGGTCTCAAAAGAAAACCAGAATTTGCTACAACACTGGCCGGCTTAACAACCCGGAGCTCAAGCACAAGTTCCAGGAGAAGATCTCTGAAGAAATGGATAACATACAGGGCAATGATGTAGATTAAATCTGGAATGGTATGAAGGAAGCTCTGATAAGAACTTGGGACAAGGAGCAAGGCAAACAAAAATGACACAACGAGGACTGGTTTGATAAAAAACAACAAAGAAATCATAACCCTAATGAATGAAAAGCGAGGCGTCTTCTCAGCGTGGCAACGAGATACTCGTAATGAACAGGGAAAAAAACTCTACCACAGCAAAAAAAAGGAAGTGCAAAGACAGGTCCGACAACTGAAGAATGACTGGTGGGTGAAGAAATCTGAAGAGCTCCAGAGATTAGCTGATATGAAAAACAGCAAGGAATTCTTTGCTGAAACGAGGAAGCTCTACGGTCCATCTTGTAGAGGGAGAGTGCCAATAGCTGCTAAGGATGGAAGTCTGCTCAAAAAAAAAAGATAAGATCAGAGGGAGATGGGGAGAACATTTTTGTGAACTACTCAACCAGGAAGCTGATGTTGGCAACAATGCACTTGCCAACTTACCGCAGGCAAAGATCCAAACTGACCTTGCCACACGACCGACATATGATAAACTTCAGAGAGCTATAAATCAGTCTAAACCAGGAAAGGCAGCCGGACCAGATGGAATACCAGCCGAAATCTTCAAGAATGATCTTAATCTGAAACTGCTTGACTTATTCTGCAAGATCTGGGATCGGAAAGACTCCCCTCTGACCTCAGAGATGCAATTATAGTCACCATCTTTAAGAAAGGAAGCAAGTCTGAATGTGGAAACTACCGAGGAATTTCGCTGCTCTCCATCGCAGGGAAAATGCTGGCCCGATAGTGACTTTCAGACAAGGAGAACTCTCAGAACACTGCATTCCAGAAAGCCGAATCGTGGAATGGTGGACATGATTTTTGCAGTGCAGCAAATACAAGAAAAGTGTCGAGAGCAACACAGAGAGCTTTACATGGCCTTCATAGACCTAACAAAGGCATTTGACACTGTTGATCGCCCTACTCTTTGTAAGGTTCTCCACAAGATTGGATGCCCGGACAAATTGGTTAACACCATACGCCTACTGCATGATGGTATGACAGCATCGCTCATGGGGGTTGGAGAATTTTCAGACAAGTTTGAAGTGAAAACAATTTCAAATTTGTTGTGCCACATTCACAGCATCGCATTTTGGTCGCCTTTTTCGTGAACTCATCGCAAAAAATTTCAAACATGTTTGAAATTTCTGTTAATGTCACAAAACGAGGCTCTGACGCTGAATAGTTTTAAACTCTTCTCAAACAGTCTGCACATGTCGCAAGAAGGTGCAAAGTTGTCGTTTTTCATTTGCAAGGAAAAGCGACAAGTTGGAGACCGTGAAATATTTGAGACTTGCTGGCATCTGCCATATTACTTGTATTTTGTCATCATTTGTATTTTATTCGCGTTTTGTTCACGCTAATAACGAGCGAATACAAAGCAAATGGTTTGAGAACAAAAAGCGAACAAAACCCGACTAATTTACGAAAACTAGATTCACATTTTTGTTCACCAAACATCCGCAACCCAAATACAAATTACTCGCAAATCAGTCGCGAAAATTTGTCGTGCAATCTTCTTGCGACTTTTGCATATTTACATACATATACGTATTTAAGCCACAAAATATCCGCTTGCTTGTGGAGTTGCAAAACATCTTTACGCGAATTTCAAAATTTGCAAAATATCACAAAAAAAAATCTATTTGCATCAGACGCTTTTCTATCACACCTCTAGTGTGATCACCCCCTAACCATGGGTGTGAGGGTGAATGGTTGCGAGTGTGTTGCCCTGTGATGGTCTGGTGAGCCGTTCTAGTTATACACCATCTTCGCCAAGTGTCGGCTGAAATGGGCTTCAGTGTCCCTGCGACCCTAATAAGATTAAGCAGTTCAGCAAATGAGTGAGTGAGAGTTTCATGTCTAAACTTCATATTTCTAGTAATTGTTTTAGTTAAGAGATATTTTGCATGTTTTAGCCCAAATTTAAATCATGTTCACGTCTACTGGCAGTGAACTTCCTAATTCTATAGGAAACTCCTTTAATAACTACTTTACCGAGTAGCCTGTCTCATTCGCACTCCGAGTGGGATGTGTTAAGCTTCCCTTCACAAACAAAGCCAACACAATACTTTCTCCTCCGCACTGTATGCACAACACAACACTATCACACAAGGAGAGAAATTACAAAAGCACAACAAAGCCTGAAAGGGAAAAAAACATATTTCATGGAAAAAAGTAGAATGTGTATTGAGTGGATGCTTAGAAATACAATCTGAACTCACCTACAATCACCAATCTATGCTTATAGCTCACAGCTGTTTCTCTTAAGGTTGTGCCCATAAAATAGGGACGGTATAATGTTAATTATGCTTACCTTCCTCTTGACTGAGACTCCTAATATTGCTAAAATCCTCCATATTCCAGGAACAGGGCTCTCCATGTGCTAGTGGGAGGGGGATGGAGGCGCATGGCACTCCAAAGCCACTTTAATGGGAGCGCGTCTCTGAGATGCGCAGATGATTGGCCGTGTGGAGCACCAGAGAGCCATGTCAAAGCTAAGCCACCTGGGTGAGAGCAGTAACTACTACCTTTCTATTTCATCCCTCCTCCTTTCTAATTCAGTTCTTCTTCATTTTCTTCCTCTTTCTCTGTTTCTTGCTACTCAGTCTGGGCGGCACTTGCTCTGCTTCTCTGTCTCTCTCTCTCTCTCTCGCTCTCTTACTCTCCTCTATCTATGTCTTTCTCTCTCTCTCTCTCTGATGTGATCCACACTCGGGGGAAAGCTTTGCATCCACGTGCGCAATTGGCCAGTCACTTTTTTTTCACCGCCAAGGGAAAGGGAGGAAGGGAGAAGCTGGGAGAACTGAGCAGAGATGAGTAGGGGAGGAGAATTGAAACAAGAGAGAGAGAGAGAGAGTGAGAGAGAGAGAGAGAGAAAGAGAGAGAGAGAATGAAAAGCATGGGTACATTTGTGTGAATCTAAACAAGGGCTGTCTCTCATGTTTTATTTAGACTTATCTTGCTTATACGAGAGTGAATGAGGGTACCACTGCTGCTGGAAAAATCAGCCAAAGTGCACCAGTGTGTGTGTGTGTGTGTGTGTGTGTGTGTGTGTGTGTGTGTGTGTGTGTTAAGTCTGAGTAAGAACATACGTATAAGAAAAAAAATGCTTCGGCATGATGTGGGAATGGATTTGCAATGAAAGTGCTTCCATGTGCTGAAGTTCTCAGACAAATTTTAATGTACCTCTTCACTGTGTGTTAAACACACCAGGATGTGGTGCATTAGCTTCTTCCTTAGAAAAAAAAAAAAAAAAAAAAAAAAAAGAAATAGCTTTCAGTGGTGGTAACGATGCAACTTTAAAAGAGTCCCATGTAAAAAATAATGATGCAGCGTAAAGAAGTGCGAGAATAAACAGGGGGGTAATCACTGTCCGTTGAGATATGAGCATTTCAGAAGCGTCACAACTGATTTGCGTCATCTAAACGCGGATAGGATTAGATGTGAGCATCCTGAACCACCTTTTATTGGATTAAATGGGCAAGATCTAAATTTGGAACTCCACAAACAGGCTCCCAGTTGGTGAGACACACTAAGCTGAGCCCTCGCTCTGAAGCGAAGGGAGATGGACGGATGGTCGACTCGGGAGGACAACAAACTGCAGTGGAGGAAAGCAAGGGCTCAGGAACTGTCCACGGTGCTGAAACAGCCTCAGGGAACCTCCTTTAGATAGAAGAAAGTAGGTCAGAGGAGACAGATGAGAAGAAAGGTGCAGTGTACACAGGGTGCAGTCCTGAATACGGGAAAAAAATGTTTGCATAATGTAGTTTACAGAAAAAGAGAAAAAAAAAAGTTTCAAGGTTATGCAATATAAATCCTATTAAAACAATAGGCAATGGTGAGGTTTTCAAGGTGACGATTGCATCCAGAATTGAGAACTGAGTTATACATAGCACAAAGTGGATCATGTAAAGATAATGCAAACTGAACAACCTGTACGGAATGCACTGGGACACACACACACACACACACACACACACACACACACACACACACACACACACACACACACACACACACAC
>JBCNYH010000012.1:12935111-12947268 GCA_039654325.1 Tandanus tandanus | reverse complement strand
TATCTCATTTTACACTTTACTAGGTTCTAGCTGTGACTTAGTTATCTCATTTTACACTTTACTAGGTTCTAGCTGTGGCTTAGTTATCTCATTTTACAGTTTACTAGGTTCTAGCTGTGGCTTAGTTATCTCATTTTACACTTTACTAGGTTCTAGCTGTGACTTAGTTGTCTCATTTTACACTTTACTAGGTTCTAGCTGTGACTTAGTTATCTCATTTTACACTTTACTAGGTTCTGGTAATGGCTATGTTATCTTATTTTTTACTTAAGTAGGTTGTGGCTATGGTTTAGTTATATTGTACCCCAAAGCTACTTAATTGTGGACACAGCATGGATATCCCATTCTTTTGGTCACAGACATGGCTTAGTTGTCTTATTTTTCCACTTTACTAGGCCATAGTCACGGTTTAGTTATCTTGGTCTTTCACTTTAATAAGTCAACGCCATATCTTAGGTATTACATTCTTTCACTTAACTAGGATGTGGTTATGGCTTAGTTATCTCATACCCTTACATTGCTAAGTGGTCGCTGTGGCCTAATTCCTATTATTTTGCTTTACTGGTTTATGGCCCCGCTTAGTTATCTTATTCTTTCGTTTTGTTTGGTCATGGCCACTTTACTAGGTCTTAGTCACGTCATAGGTATTTCATTCTTTGGCTTTATTAGGTCATTGTCATGGCTGAGATTTGTTTTACTAGGTCACGGCCATGATTACTTTTCTCAGTTTTAGACGTTACTAGGTTGTGGTCATGGATTAGTATCCCATTGCATCTTCATTCATATTATCTCATTATGTTTGCCCACAGCTTATTTATCTCATTGCCTCGTGTCATTAATTTGTGGTCAGTACTTTGTGTTTCATTCTTTCATTTTACAAGGCTTAGTTATGTAATTCCCTAACATTACTAAATCATGGCCATAGTTTAATTATCTCATTTCCATGACTCAACAACCTTCATTCAATGCAGTGGGTATGTGTGTGTCCCACATCGTGACCACAAGAGACAAATAAATTTATTATGAGGATGTGCTGAGTGGACCCAGTGTTCACATATGGACACATTGTCACAACAGTGTTTATATGTATTCTGATTAGACACCGTCTGTTCAACAGCTCTTGCTCAGGGACCCTGCATAATTATAGACACATTCTTGTGCAATACAAATCCAATGTGACAAGGTGAAAGCTGATCTGTACAAGGATTTAAAGTGCATTTGAATTTCAGGCACAATGCTAAAATTGTTGTAATTTTAATATTATTATTGCAGATAGGATTATAGTTCAGACTGTAATAGCAGGTGTGAAAAGTTTTTTATTATTATTTAATTTTATTCTTACTGTGCTTAATGCATTTTTAAAAGAATTAATCCAGAGATAAAACTATCACCTCAGTGGAATACATTACGTATTGTTATAAGTTCACATTACTGCAATTATGCTTAAACAGATAGATATGTACTTAATCTCATGTTCCTTCAAGCCTTGTTTTCTAATCCAACAAACATAATGTTCTTTGTTTCTAATATGTATTTGGGAAGGCACAGTCTGAGTTAACACATCCGTCTCACAGCAAGAAGGTCCTGGGTTTGAGTCCCGGGCTCAGGCGTTTCTGTGTGGAGTTTCCATGATCTCCCCATGCTTGCATGGGTTTCCTCTAGGTTTCCTCCCACAGACCAAAGACATGCACGTTAGTCTAATTGGTTCTTCCAAATTGCCCCTAGGTGTGAATGTGTGTATCAGTGCAACCAGGCCCTGCGATGGTCTGGCGAGCTGTTCAGGGTGTACCCTGCCCTCACCCAGTGTCGGCTGAGATAGGCTCCACCCTACCTGCCGCCCTAGTGGAATTAAACGGATCAGAAAACGAGTGAGTGAGTGAGAATCTTGCTGAACTGCATAAAAAAGCAATTTAGTTTTGCTGCTGTTGTCGGGGGGTGGGGGGTGGTGGTGATGTTTGGGTGGTTTCAAGTCACTTGTCTTCTCCAAAGTGTGATAAGGGAAGGATTGGGTACAACAACATGCCAGATGCAAGGCTTTTTCACCGACAGGAAATAAATGTGTCAAATTGCCTGAGCTAGTTTGACTAAAAGCAGAACGCATACAGTAGTTTAGATGTAAAGTATTTTTTTTTAAATGACACGTTTTGATGCCACAACAGCAAAAACAGCAGCATGTACTCCTGGAGGCCTGGCCAAATTACAAAGCCTCCCTTTGCACAGATTTATCTATAATACACCACACCACAGCACACTTCTAACTCCACTTCGCTCCCATTCATATGAACACATAAAGATTCTAAATACAGTATGTTGATAGCATGTTTTTCATTAACTACCTACAATAATGGCCTGGATCATGAAGGCATCTTATCATACAAATGGACAAATTACACCCTGATCACAATGGCTATCTTTAATATTCCTCATGAGCAACTTAAGGTCCATTTATGCTCCCTTTACATGCAAAAATAAAGATGTTTATTTCAAAAGTTATTAGCAACACTGTCCAGTTACTTCTGCATGTCACGATACTAACAAAACATCCACTAGACAAGACTCAAATCTGACAAGACTCAAATCTGGCGGCGGTAGAGGAGATTGTAATAATGTACTTAATTATTCATTCATTCATTTGCCGAACCGCTTAATCCTAACAGGAAGGCTGGAGACTATCTCAGCCGACTCTGGGTAGATGTAGGCAGGGTACACCCTGATCTACGCCAGACCATCGCAGGGCGAACACACACAACCATTCACACTCACACTCACACCTAGGGGCAGTTTAGACCAATTAGCCTAATGTGCATGTCTTTGGACTGTGGGACGAAACCGAAGTACTCAGAGGAAACCCACGCAAGCGTGGGGAAAACATGCAAATTCACTCCACACAGAAATGCCCTCACCGAGACCGAGACTCAAAACCATGTGGATGTGCTTACCATTACACCACTATACTGCCATGGACTTGGACAGGAAAATACAAAGTTAGCGTGGTAGAAGGCGGCGGTGGTCTGTGACGCTATTAAATACATTTCGACATGTGGACCGATTGCTCAAGGATTCATTGTGGGCACAAACAAATCTATCTCGCATGGACCACCCTTTTCCATCGCCACCATTCACATTCAATCTCCTCCCAGGTGTTCTGTAGCAAACACTATATAGACCAGGGGTGTCAAACACATTTTCACTGAGGGCCACATCCCTAAATTTCAAGATTATCGAGGGCTGAATAATCAACATCTATTCAAAAAGGGCAACCATGAAATCTGCACGGCCATATTATTTATTTACGCATTTGTCATCTTTTCCTTTATTCACTTTCCTTTTCTGACAGTGCTTGACAGTGACAAGCTAGCTTGCAATCTTTCCTGAGTCGTGAATGGCTAGCTGTTTCCTTGAAATAGGTTGGCTCCGCCTACTGGTCGGATGATGAATTACATTTCATGGTACTAGTAGATGCAAATAACGTACGATAATCATTCATTCGTTTAATCATTCATTCATTTTCTAAGGTGGGGAATGGGGAGGCTGGCACCCATCTCAGCCGATTTTGAACAGCCAATCAGCCTACTCTGCATGTTTTTGGACTGTGGGAGGAAACCAGAGTACCCAGAGGAAAATCATGCAAGCACGAGGAGAACATGCAAACTGCACACAGAAACGCCCGATCCCAGGCCTTCTTGCTGTGAGGTGGACATGCGTATTCAGAGCCGGGTTACACAGAGCTGTTTAAGTTGATATTCTGGGAGTTTATTCAAGTCCACTGCATGTAGATCACAGCTCCAAAGTTGGCTGAGATAATGTGTAGGTCTAGCATAACCAGTTGACCACCATGGCTGGGCTCACCGTGGCAATTCCATGATCACTCCAGCAAATTTTGGAGGCGGGCTAATGCAAAAATATGAGTGGAGAAAAATGTCACCTAAAGTGGCCTACGAAGTCATTCAGGGTAAATGTATGTGAGAATAATGCTCTCTTTGTTGTTCAGTCTGAAGTCTGAATACCAGAATGCACAAATTTCAGCTTGAATCCCCACTTCCCACACGCCTCAACTCCGAATACAGCCCCATGTCTCCTTTTGTCCGACAGAGACTGCGGCTAAGAAAAGAGCAGTCGATGATGAAGTGCTGATACTCGCAGTCCAGCCCTTGATTTACACCTTCAAGAGCGGTGAGTGCATTGAATTCCCATGACACCTTCGAGCAAGGCCGTGAGTCAGTTTTACTCATCAACAATGCGCTTTTATAATATTCAGACCTTTTCCCTGCCAGAGTGCATCTGATAGATCCAAATAGGTGGTGTGTTTGTCTCCAAACAATATCGAATTCCAGTGAGGCATGATAATCATTTCAGCTATGTAAACACAGGAAGTGTTCAGGGTGTTATGGATTTAAATGCTAACAGTATAATAACCTAGTCCAAAAATAGCATGGTTTTAAGATATGGTAGAATTTATAATCTATTTCAACATTTATAAGTTGAATGGGAAAATTAAAGGAACAATTCGTTAGGAAATCTTAGTATGACATTCTCTGTATGCACACCTTTTCCTGTACTGGCCACTTTAATTAAAACGCTGCACCTCTGTGTGTTTATCAGCGCAGTGCATAAAATCATACGTGTATGGCTTTGCTAATGGAAACACAAATTGGGACACCTAGTCTAAATTTTCAAGAGTTTCATGGTGTCCAGCTGCACAAAGGTTTTTGAAAACCACATCATTTTGGGACATATGAATGTGAAACAGATTAAAATTTGTTCAGTCTGCAGTCAGTGCAAAATCCTAAATCCCATGTCCAAAGTGATAGATTTAGAGGGTGTTTATGTACGGACACTGAAACTCATAAAAACTAGAGTTCCATTAGCAAAGCCGTACTCATACAGATACAGCTCTAGACCTCGATTACTGATGACAGCAAACAGGATGGGGAGGAAACATAAGTTTATTGAATTTGACAACAGCATGGTTGTTGATGCATGGCAGACTAGTTTAAGTCTATCAGTAATATACAGATTTAAGCACTGCCTAAAATCTAGGCTCTCCATTAATTTTTTTCTTTTCTTTTCTTTTCTTTTCTTTTCTTTTTTTTTTCTTTTTTTTTTGCCTGTGTTTCTTTTCCCTTCATAATTAATTAATTTTTCTGTCAGCATTGGGAAAAACTACTCTATAAAATAATTGTCATTTGTTGTTGTTTGGATGTTGTTGTTTTTTAATAACATTTTTAAATTTAAAATAAAAACCTTAAAAGTGTGCAAAACCAAAAACTGTTTAAGTGTTTGTTCCCTTAAAACAGCCAGTCAGCATCATGATGCATAAGAGCCAATCAGCATCATGATGCATAACAGCCAATCAGCATCATGATGCATAACAACCAATCAGCAACATTATGCATAACAGCCAATCAACATTATGTTGCATAACAGCCAATGAACATCATGATGCATAACAACCAATCAGCATCATGATGCATAACAATCAATCAGCATCATGATGCATACCAGCCAATCAGCATCTCAATGATTAACAGCCAATCATTATCACAACGCATAATAGCCAATTAGCATAACAATTCATCCAAAATCAAAGTCGACGCATCATGATGCATAACAGCCAATTAGCATCATGATGCATAACAACCAATCAGCATCGCAATGCATAGCAGTCAATCAGCATTATGATGCATAACTGCCAATTAACATCATGATGCATAACAACCAATCAGAATCATGATGCATAACAGCCAATTAACATCATGATGCATAACAGCCAATCAACATCATGATGCATAACAGCCAATCAGCATCATGATGCATAACAGCCAATCAACATCATGATGCATAACAGCCAATCAGCATTATGATGCATAACAGCCAATCAGCATCATGATGCATAACAACCAATCAGCATCATGATGCATACCAGCCAATCAGCATCACAATGATTAACAGCCAATCATTATCACAATGCATAACAGCCAATTAGCATCACAATTCATCAAAATCAATCAAAGTCGACGGTTTCTTAGACAGAGTGCTCCACTACAACAGATTTTAGAATGGTCTGATTACAAAAATCATCCAGTGAGTGGCAGTTCTGTGGGAGAGATACATCCTTTATGAGTGAGGTCAGAGAAATGGAAGCATCTCAGAATACACAACCTTGAGGCGAGTGACCTACAACAGCAAAAGACTTTCACGCCAAGGAAACACTGGAAACAGGCTCATCCAAACTGATCAGTTGGATACTTGATGTAAACATTAACGGACGCACTTAACATGAACATGTCTCTGTGATTTTATGTTTTGCATTGCTGCCACATGGCTACACTATTGAATATATTGTACGTGTGATGCAGAGGATCTACACATTCTAGACAGGTACAAGAGTTTTAGTCATTTTTCCTTCCTCTCTTTACCGTGTCTTTCTTTCTCTCCTCCAGTCTTCTGTTCACCTCTATCTGGTAAAGGAACTATGAACTCTGATATGGCCAAACATAGCGTCGATGCTATTCCTGGCCTTACTGTGTTAGTCTCAGTTTAGGAGAATGATCCAGCGGATGGTAGAGCAAGTTGGGAAGGATGACAAAGAGATTATTAAGGAAAGCGAAGCTGGAACAAGTAGAGGTGATGACACCAAGACGGTCTAGTACCACGCATAGGGATGCAATTACAGATTAGAGCACACACACACACACACACACATACACACACACACACACACACACACACACACACACACACACACACTCTTCTACACTCACACACTACTAGAATGTTATTAATATGTGTAGATGTGTGTCATGCATTGTCTAGCATGATATATGAGCATTTGGTAAACACTTTAAAGCAAGCCTAGTGGCTAAATACCAGGACATGAGTGGCCATTCAGCGCAATTGTACTTATATGCCATGCACTGGTGATGAACTGTAAAATATAGTATAACTATAGACATATCTCTGTCAAGCTAGACATTTCTGAAGCTATGCATTTTATATCTCAAGTCGGTGGAATAGACTCAAGAGAGTCCTTACAGCTGATTGGCTGTAATTCTTTTACTGATGATAGGTCAAATATGGACAACCAGATGTCCCTTCTTCAAAATCTACAAGCTGTGGTGTGCTGCTAACATCTGAACTGTGCTGTCAAAACACACACACTTGAACGACTTAACATTGGAAAAGAGCCAAGCTTCACAGTTGTGGATAAACAGGCTTGTGAAACACATTGTGGAAAGCAAATAATTGCTCAATGTCACCGTATTTTTGCTCTCTTAGGACATGAATGCTTGAAATCACACTCTTTAAATCATGCCATCGATAAAGATAAAGATAAAGATATGAAAGTCTAATGTGACAAAAGTGCTGTCCTTGTTACACATACTATATATTTATATAAGATCTCAGAATAAAGAGAGCAGCAAACAAAAATAACTGCTTGTTTTGTCAGTAAGAAGGAAAGCAAAGCAAAAGAAAACATCGGAAAAGGAATCGACATTTTATTTTCCTGATTCGTGTCATGGGCAGTATGGTGGCATAGTAGTTAGCGCGTCTGCCTCACAGCATGAAGGTCCTGGGTTTGATTTCTCGGGCTCTGGTGTTTCTGCGTGGAGTTTGCATGTTAGCCTGTGCTAGCATGGGTTCCCTCCGGGTACTCCGGTTTCCCTCTCACAGTCCAAAGACGTGCACAATAGGCTAACTGGCTGTTACAAATTGCCCATAGGTGTGTATGTGAGTGTGAATGATCGTGTGGGTGTGTTGGCCCTGTGGTGGTCTGGCGAGCTGTTTAGGGTGCACCCTGCCTTCGCCTAGTGTTGGCTGACCCTACTAGGATTAAATGGTTAGGCAAATGAGTGAGTGAATGAATGAGTGATTTATGTCATGTGACAGGAAGTAGGCTAGCAGCTTTTGTTATCCACTGCCCATAGTGAAGCATATTTTCTTCTGTCAAGTAGTATAATAAGACAAATTTGTGGTCACAGCAGCCACAAGTGAATCTACCAATTTTACTTATTACTCCTAAATTACATGACACCCAGATTCTCCTAACTATCATGGATGAGGTTTAAACGGAAGTTCTGAGAACTTAGAAAAGAAAATATTCCTGCTATGCATATATAATCTTCATTAAATTTCCACGCTAATTAAGTAGCAGGCTAAGTCACTGCTGGATTTCACACTGCTGTTTGTTGGATGAATGACAGCACACTCATGGGAATGAAGAAAAAAATGGGTGCAGACTGCAGCGAAGTCAAATAATTTCCGTGAGCACTTTGAAGGAAATATGTATTTCCTTTGAAAACCCCCCCCCCCCCCTTTTTTTTTTTTTTTTTTTTTTTGGAGATCCACTTTTCATTTTCGATATGTCATTAGCTTGATTTGGTTTCAGACTTACTCAGAAGACAGTGACTGGTGTGGTTTGTTTATTGAAGGCACTGTCCCACCATTTCTTTATCCTTCCACAGCCATCTACCAAATAAGCCAACATACGTAATAAACGGTACAGCTGTTCTATTTATTCTATTTAAGAGATGGATAGATCTTAAAGATTTACAGTTTTAACTTAGAAATGTAATGTAGAAATTTGTAATTGTATCATTAAATCTGCTACTGTGTTGGCACAGACTCTGCCAAAATCCCACAAATCCCTCATTCTCCTATTGTTGATTGTCAATCAGAGAGTAGAATTATCATATGGAATACACTTCACTTGAATGTGATCTTTAAAAAACATAAATAACAATTATAATACTGCATGATGTTAATGTGTAGCGTAGACATCAGTTGTTTTGCCTTTTATTGCATATGTTTGCATATGTGGGCGGCACAGTGGCGTACAGCAAAAAGATCCTAGGTTTGAATCCCGGCTCGGGCGTTTCTGTGTGAAGTTTGCATGTTCTCACCGTACTTGCGTGAATTTCATCTGGGTACTCTGTGGGGTTTCCTCCCACAGTCCAAAGACATGCATGTTAGGCTAATTGGCTGTTCCAAATTGCCCCTTGGTGTGAATGTGTGTGTGAATGGTTGTGAGTGTGTTGGCCCTGCGATGGTCTGGCGAGGTGTTCAGGGTGTACCTCAACTTTGCCTGGTGTCAGCTGAGATAAGCTCCAGCCTTCGCGTGATGCTAGAAGGATTAAGGAGTTCAGCAAATGAATGAATGCATGGCAATCAGTATGCAGACACCACAATACACCAAAAATATGACATTGGACCGTACCAATCATTTTCCTGTTAAAGCATGGTAGCCATAGCACCAGAGAATCATACTCACGTACTATACACAAAATTGTTTGAGTTTACTTAACCTTTGCAAACTAGAAAAGAAAGACTATAATCTACACAAACACACACACACACACACACACACACACACACACATCCATTCCTTTGTATTGCAAGGATGATATATGACACAGCTGCAACTCAAACCTCATAATCTGACACTCACACTATAATGAAATATCTGAGTCTAACCCAAGGTGACGAATAGCACAACACATGGAAGATTGAGCTCACGATGAGGCTGATAAATTTCGATCATTACAAGAAGAAGAGTGTTTCTTTCCACCAAGAGGCATTAATATAACCTCAGGGAGGTGAAGCCGAATATCCGTTTCAGCACTAGGAGGATTTCCTGAGGCCAAGAAAAGGTGCTCAGTAGTGACTTGATTTGTTCTTCCCCGTTCCAGTCAACATTTTAATGAGCAAGGCTTTAAATTCTCACCGGTACAAATGCCGCACTCCTATACAGCACCAGAGGTCATGTTTAAAGTATACTACAAGTACAAGTTCAATCTTTCAACCGTTAATAATCATTATTTATTTGACGAGCTATTCCATGAGAGGGGAGTGATGTACTGTGATTTCCATTAAAGGTTTGAATGAACTCAAAATGGCAGCTCTGAGATTACATGCTGTTGACGCAGCAATATTACCATTCAGATTTTAATCGGGTATGGTCACAGCAGAGACTTAGATATTGCTTCTCGTTGCAATGCACTCAATCAGCAATAAACCTAAGAGGTCTTGAAATTTCCCCAGTGCATTTTTTTTACTTTTCAGGCAAAAATATTATTGCTATAATATTGGGAACTATAAAGCCGAATTGAGTGATGTTTATTTATGGCTGGTTTCCCATTGTAGCACCCCACAGGCATAGAACATGACTTCGATGGTTGTCCCGTGTCCGTGGCTGAAAAAACACACAATCTAACTCAAGTAGTTAAAGAAACTTTCGCTGGGAAAAACAATACCAAACATGAACGGAAACACGGAACATGACCCCGTTAAACAGACAATTAAACTATCAAGACAGCTGATTCCAATGAATGCATAAATCAGCTAGTGAAAGGCAGTGGAAAGAAAACTCAGTGTTAACCATTCCTTCTTTCAGTCCAGAGCGGAAATGCAGGGAAGACTTTCCTGGACTTGAAAAACCTAGTGAGTCCAATTTTGGTCAAATTGAAGTTAGAGCCAAATTTGAACTTCCTAGGTCATGCCACATTACTATATCAAGCTAAAATGTAAAATGGACCCATACTTTGGTGTATTTCTGGAATAATCTGGCAAGTCTCCCTTACCAGTCTAAACTAACTAGGTTTTTCCAGATCATGGGAAACTTGTATTTATTTATTTATTTCAGGACTGAAGTTGATCTAGCCCTTAAAGGAGCCACTGTACTCCTATAACCTCGGCCTCAGGCACCTATCAATTGAGGTATCTGTCGAGAAGTTTAGGCAGTGGATAAATCTATATATGACACCTTAACTAGAGATTAACCAATGCAGCTCACTTCATTAAAATTGATCTTAGATATAATACTATTATTTATTCACACAGGAAAACATCCACTGAAAGACACATTGAAAGATCATCATTCATTATTGCCTTTTTTTCCAAGCCAGGTCTCTTCCATGTATTTTCTTCTTTCACTGGACAGAGTTTACTTAGTCTGTTTACTTCCTGGTTTTCCCTCAAAGGCTTTTTTGGGATGGATGGGGTGGTGGGGGGTGGTGGGTGTGATTTATTGAGAAAGTAATTCTCAGTCACTGCTAATGATGTATTCTGGATATGTCAACAAAGCGGTTTGATTAAATGCCCTGATGCACACAAAATCTAGGGGGCATTTCCCTTTGTAATTACTTGACATGACTCTGGGTGATAGGCTGCATTAATCCACTTCATAGCCTTCTGTAGTACCATCCTTTCATCATAAGCATTGGTGGTGGCATTGTTCTTGGTCTCACAAAAATAAAAAGAGAATCCATTTCATGACATTTAATAAAGAATACGCCAACACAAATGTGGCCCAATTTGATCTACTTTTATCTAAACGAATGGGCTAACCTACTAACCCAATTACACCAGCCAGCCCTTTCTACTTAGTTCTCAGAACACACACACACACACACACACACACACACACACACATACATACACACACATACATACTAACACACACATATACACACACACTCACACACATACATATACACACAGACACATACAAACAGGCACACATACATACACACACATACACACAGACACACACACACATACATACACACACATACATACACTCATACACACACATACATACACACACACATACATGTATACATACACATATACACACACATACATACACACACACACATACATACATACACACACATACAAACAAACACACACACATACATACACACAGACACACACACATACACAGACACACATACATACACTCATACACACACATACATACACACACATACATATATACATACACATATACACACACACATACATACACACACACACATACATACATACACACACATACATACACACACATACATACACTCATACACACATACATATATACATACACATATACACAAACACATACATACACACACACATACATACATACACACACATACATACACACACATACACATTTACACACATACATACACACACACACATACATACACACACACACATACATACATACACACACATACATACACACACACATACACATATACACACATACATACACACACACATACATACATACTCACACATACATACATACATACACATACACATATACACACACATACATACGCACACATACATACATACACACACATAC
>JBCNYH010000012.1:12893118-12904172 GCA_039654325.1 Tandanus tandanus | reverse complement strand
GAGAGAGAGAGAGAGAGAGAGAGAGAGAGAGAGAGAGAGAGACACACAGATAAAGAGAGACAAAGAGAGATAGAGAGAAAGAGAGATAGAGTGAGAGAGAGAGGAAGAGAGGAATAGAGAGAGACAGAAAGAGAGAGAGAGATAGAGTGAGAGAGAGAGACAGGGAGAGAGGAAGTGATTGAAAGAGAGATAGAGAAAGAAAGATACATAGAGAGTGAGAGAGATAGAAAGATAGAGAGAGAATCAGAGAGATAGAGAGAGGGACAGAGAGAAAGGAAGAGAAATACATAGAGAGACAGGGGGAGAGAGAGAGAAAGAGAGAGAGTGAGAGAGAGTGAGAGAGACAGAGATATATAGAGAGAGAGAGACAGCGAGAGAGAGGAAGAGAGAGATAGAAAGAGATATATATAGAGAGAGAGACAGCGAGAGAGAGGAAGAGAGAGATAGAAAGAGATAATATATTATTGAAGGTACGACTGCCTACTCAAGAATGTTTTAGAAATAATTTTTTCCACTCATCTTAATTTATTTGGAATGTCAGAGCCAGACGTTGGTTATTAGTCATTAGTAAAATAAACTGACTGTGATTGTGTCGTTACGCCTTTACTCTAATCCGTCCTGCTTTGCAAATCTGTCCCCAAGGCTCTATTCAGGGCTACTACTAATGACTCCAGGCTATCATGGGACCTCATACCAATGCAGGACAAATTTATAATAATTATAAACACAAAAGGGCGGCACGGTGACACATCAAATAGGGCCTGGTTTCGAGTACTGGGCTTGGCGAAGGTGTTTCTGTGTGGGGTATGCGTGTTCTCCCCGTGCTTGCTTAGGTTTCCTCTGGGTACTCCCGTTTCCTCCCACATGCGTATTAGGTTAATAGGCTGTTCCAAATTGCCTCTAGGTGTGAGCGTGAGGTGTGCTAGTGTGGGTGTGTGTTGGCCATGCAATGGACTGGCGAGCTGTAGTCGGCTGAGATAGGCTCCAGCCTCTTCGCAACCCCTGTAGGATTAAGCAGCTCAGCAAATGAATGAATGAGTAATTAGAATTGCTGTATATATTTATTTGTCAGCCTTGTAGCATTATAATCATCATATTTCGCTGTTGATAGGTACCTAATCAGTAAAGTGATTTAGCTAATGTTGGAAAAAGCCTTTTCCGTCAGCAAAAAAAAAAAAAGTGGGAAGCATTAACAATAATGGAGGGACCAAACTCAAATGGAGCTAAATCACTGTCTCTTGGGAGGAGTAACATAAGCTGTCATTACTCCTGTCCAGAAAAGCGCACTTAGGTGCACTGAGTCAGCACACCACCCAATCACATTTCCAAGACCCACAATATCCTGCTGGTATTAAAATGGAGACCTGCACTTCACAACACATACATATAATATAATATTCCAGTCACGGTGACGTAGTGGTTAGCACGTCCGCCTTACAGCAAGAAGCTTCTGGGTTCGAGTCCCGGGCTCGGACATTTCTGTTTGGAGTTTGCATGTTCACCCCATGCCTGTATAGGTTTCCTCTGAGTACTCCGGTTTCTTCCTACAGTCCAAAGACATGCACATTAGGCTAATTGGTTGTTCCAAATTGCCCCTTGGTGTGAGTGTGGGTGTGAATGGTTGTATGTGTGCTGCCCTGCAATGGTTTGGTGAGCTGTTCAGGATGCACCTCGCCTTCACCCTATGATGGCTGAGATAGACTCCAGCTTCCCTGCAACCCTTGTAGGATTAAGTGGTTAAGTGAGTGAGTGAGTGAGTGAGTGAGTGAGTGAGTGAGTGAGTATTCCAGTTATCCTTGGAGACTGTTAGAAGATGCAGTGCACATAATATGGAAACATATGTTAAAGGCGTTTGAATATGTCCCTGTATGAAAAAGAGGAAACTCTAAATGTAGCAATTACAGCCTTAATCAGGAGAGTATCATAGAAAAGAGATAAGGAATTCATAAGGTCTATGATTGTCTAACTCGGGGTACAGTAGGCAATTTTTCATTTCACGTTGCTGATATCAGAGCTGTTGCGCAATGCCAATCCAATATCAGCTTGATATTCTGGAATAATTGCGAAAGCTATTTAAGAGCTGTTGGCAATATTAGAGAGCGGTACAAGACAGGATCTCTCCAAATGCTCTGGCGCGAGACTTTATCTCCACAAAAAAATGAGTCTCACCATCAAATTTGTTCAAAAAACGAATTCTTTCTGTGACTGTTGAGCAATTCAGTGTCTGCCTTAAGCCTCCTCATTGTTTAGAGTAAGTTTGTGAGTGGTTTAGAAGGAGAGACGAATGCCTAAATTAAAGACCGCTTCACTGCTCACCATCATAAAAAATACGATGCCTGTCCCTGGAGCTTATTCCTTCACGGACTGCCACTTCACCATGGAGTGTGGATGAGAGAACAAATATTGATGTAATAGCATACCATATAAGTGCGGTTAATAATTCACATACGTGGCTTAGCCTTATTTTGTAAGTACTTTTACTGTCCCTGTGTTTAAATGTAGTTTATTACCGTTAAATGATCATAAACTATTAAAATATGTGTAAATGACCATGAAAATGGAAAGTTTAAATGCCTACTATTAGGGTCGTGGGGTGGCTGGAGCCTATCTCAGCCGACACCGGGCAAAGGCAGGGTTCACCCTGAACAGCTCGACAAACCATAATATGTCCAACATACGCACAACCATTCACATTCACACTCACACCTAGGGTCAATTTGGAACAGGTAATTAGCCTGATATGTATGTCTTCAGACTATAGGAGGAAACCGAAGTACCTGGAGAAAACCCACTCAAGCACATGGAGAACATCCAAACTCCTCATAGAAATGTCTTTGCTGAACCTGGGACTCAAATCCAGGACCTTCTTGCTGAAAGGTGGACCTGCTAACCAATATGCCACCATGCCTCCCCCTACTCAAACAGTAAAGTTTAAAGTTAGTGTCTTAGTTTTGACAAGCTAATACAGTCAGGTCCATAATTATTTGGACTGTGATACATCCATTCATGAGAGGAGTCAATATGAAGTTCAAAGAGTTGTCGACACGAATGAAGCAGACCAATCACTATGCTGAAATTTGGATTGCACTCTGATCTCAGGATGATCAAAAGGCTTGATACTACAGTGTATGATCATGTTCTTTTCTTGGTTAAAATAAATAAATAAATAAATAAAAAACCTCTTCACAATTACTAGTCAAGTCAAGAATACTCTCGAGAAGATTGGTTTTTCGTTGTCAGGAGTCGTTTTCATGAATGTAAATAGGGCTTATTACAAGATGTGAAAACAATGGGAAGACTCAAGAAAACATCTTGGAAGCCTGTCCTCTTCTGAAACAAGAACCTTTAGACAGATGAAATCAAATTTCATTTGTACAAGAATGATGAAAGGAGAAGACTATAGAGAAGGAGAGGAAGAGCTCATGATCAAAAGCATCCGTCAGACATGGTGGACGTGGGCATGTATTCTTGCCAATGAAGCTGTCACTTGTATTTAATGATAATTGCCAATGTACAGAAACAGAATGAATTCTGAAGTGTATAGACCTATACTTTCCGCTCAGATTCAGTCAAACACTGCAACACTGATAGGACAGTGTTTTACAGTATAGACAATCACCCGAAACGTATTGCAAAAGTAACCCTTCTTAACGCCCTTGCCATAGGACTCGAACAGGACTCGAACAAAGAACCTTCTTGCATTGAGGCATACATGCTAACCACTACGCCACTTTGCCGCCCAGCTCCTAATGAGTGATTTTTTTTTTTTAACCTCTGGAATATAAGCTGAAGGGCTACTTCAGCTATTGCTATTTTGTTTACTCCGGATTGAGACGACTGTCCAGAATTCCAAGTTGAGAGGATATTTTCTTTGGTATTTCCTAACTGAGATGTGTATACACATGTACGCACTGAGGTATGATGGTTCTGTCCGAAATACTACAAAAAAGTAACATTTCAATTACTGCGGTTAATGTCACACTATAAGTTAGATTACATTGTGCTCATGTTTCTTTCTTTTGTAAAACAGGCTACCTGTAGGGCTGGTCATTAAAAAAATTCTGATTTAACATTTAACAAATGAGTTCTTTTGTATATACCAGTTTCCCACTGGGCACATTAACATTCAATTTCTTATCAACAGATTATATTGTGCAGCGCAGTTGGGGGTTAAATGTCTTGTTCTTGTACAGCAGCAGTGCCTACAAGGAAACACTGATTATTACAGCCATCAGATCTGTATAATAACTGCAGTCTATAGCTAATTAGCCATCCTGCACTTGTAAGATTGCATCATTCACATTTAACAGTATGGCTGACGGCTGTGTGACTAGTGTTTTTAACCCTGTGACTAGTGCAAAGCACTAAAATCCTGTTAAATCCTTTTGTAACATATAAAGGAACAAAAAGGCTTTATGGAGCAAGATGTCTATTATTAACATGAAGTAGTGACATTCTATATCCTCCTTATTGATTAAGGGCTCCATGGGTTTGTTAAAGATATTAAAAAAAAGCAACTCCTATATAAAAAAATTATAAATCTACCAGGGCGGCACAGTGGCACAGTGGTTAGTACATCTGCCTCACAGCAAGAGGGTCCCGGGGTTCGATTCCCGAGCTTGTATGGGTTTCCTCTGGGTACTCCCACAGTCCAAAAGCATGCACAGTAGGCTAATTAGCTGCTCCAAATCACCCCTAGGTATGAGACTGAGTGTAAATGATTGTGTGTGTGTGTTGGCCCTGCGATGGCCTGGCAAGCTGTCCAGGGTGTACCCCGCCCTCGCCCAGTTTTGGCTGAGATGGGTGCCAGCCTCTCTGCGACCCTAATTAGGATTAAGCGGTTTAGAAAATGGATGAATGATGATAAATCTACCCGAAGTGGTTTGCACGTCCGCCTCACAGCAAGAAGGTTCGATTCCTGGTCTTGGGCATTTCTGTGTGGAGCTTGTATGGTCTTCCCAGTGCCTGTGTGGGTTTCTTCTGGGTACTCTGGTTTTCTCGCACAGTCCGAAGACATGCACATTAAGCTAAATGGCTGTTTCAAACTGACCCTAAATGTGAGTGTGAATGGTTGTCTGTGTGATGCCCTGCGATGGACTGAAGATCTGTGCAGGGTGTACCCCACCTTTGCCCAATGTCGGCTGAGATAGGCACCAGCCTCCCCACAACCCTAGTAGGATTAAGTGGTTTGGCAATTGAGTGAGAGTGAATGAGTGGCAATGATTTTAAAATCCAGGCTAAAAACATCTTTCAGAATAGCTTTTAATTATGTACACGACACCTTTATGATTTTTACCAATTTATCTATTCTTTAATTAGTTTTAATTGCTTTTATATTTTTTATTTTATTTTCGATTTAACAATCATCCTTCTACGTCACTGAGTAGTCCCAACTACGGAATTAAATCCCGCAACATCCACCGTGCCTAAGACTTATAATTATTTTAGTATATACTACATGGGAACATAAGGGGGGAAAAACTAAGATTTTTATGGTTTAATTATTAATTTATTTTTTTATTTAATCATGACATGTACATGAGCTTCACATACACATGCGAGCAGGCTCATAAGAGCCATATAATGGTGTCTCTTTAATTCTCTTTAAGAGTTTTCATATATACTGTGCGAATACATAAAGAAAAGCTTACCAAAACAACATTTAGAGGTAGGTCGGTTGAGCTTCAAGCAGATGGTGTTTAGATGGTGTTTAGTACATATTATACAGAAATATAAGTAAAGCACTCTCCATAACAGGTGTCTTTATTACTTTTTTAGGGATACACTACACAGAAACAAAAGAAAAAATGAGCTAAAATGAGATTTTTAACATTTCTCTCTCCATTTTAAAAAATAACAATGTGCACAATCTCTTTAACAAACCCATTTCCTGGGATGTTAATTAATAAGGAGAGTTATAGAATGTCATAATTTTTTTTAATACAGTAATAGACATATAGGGACACTAAGCCTTTTTATTTCTTTATATGTTGCAAAAGAATTTTAGTGCTTTGCTTAGTGCAACACAAATCACACAGCCATCAGCCATACTGCGAACGATGCAATCTTACAAGTGTAGGAGGGCTAATTAGCAATAGACTGTAGTTATTTTACAGATCTGATAGCTGTAATAATCAATGTTTCCTTATAAGTACTGCTGCTGTGCAAGAACAAGTCATTTAACCCCCAACTGCTCTGTAATCTGTTGATAAGGAATTGAAATATAAGCTAGTACAACAGTTAAAATGCCAAGTTTGTCCTCACAATTAGAACTCAACACCCATGTAAACACACACTGATTAATTTAGTAAATCTTAACCAAGGAAACAAGCTACTAACCTTTACAGCAACAATAAAAATGATTCTGTTTTCAGAATTTTTATAAAAATTTTAAAAGCATGTTTTGTGTCTTTATTTTCTTGCACAGTGGCGTAGAGGTTAGCACATATGCCTCACAGCAAGAAGGTCTTAAGTTTCAGTCACGGACTCGGCTCGGGCATTTGTGTGTGGAGTTTGCATGTTCTGCCCGTGCTTGCGTGGGTTTCCTCCGGGTACTCCGGTATCCTCCCACTGTCCAAAGACATGCATGTTACACTAACTGGCTGTCCCAAATTGCCCCTAGGTGTGACTGTGAGTGTGAATGGTTGTGTGTGTTGGCCCTGCAGTGGTCTGGCGAGCTGTTCAGGGTGAACCCTGCCTTCACACAGTGTCGGCTGAAATAGACACCAGTGATTAAGTGGCTTGGCAAATGAGCAAGTGAACGAGTGAGTATTTTCTAGCATAGTTTTTCTGTAGCCTTAAAGTCGGCACTTTATAACACCACTGCTAACGAACCCCTACTCCACAAGTATAACTCAAATTTAAAATAATGTGAAAAAGATGAGTAAGAAGATTCTTTCATGTTCTTTTTTTGTGCAGCGTGGCAAATTTCCTATGATGTCTCTCAATAATTTACCTTAGCACCTCGAAAGAATATTCCATTAAAAAAATCTGTCGATAGCATCACATTACAGACCCCATCTATAAATCATCTAAAGACATAATTCAGTGTTGAGTGGGGGTTCGGATGCTCCCGAGAGGCCATGGTGTCAGCGCAAAAGCTGAGGCAGCCAATTATTGTGAGCAGAAAATGTTCGATTCTGTGTGCACTAGCATTTCTGTGGCATATAACCAGCCGTTACAGGTTCAGAGCAAAAAATGGCTGTGAATTTACACTGATGGTTGCTCACATTACACTGATGAGGCTGTCTGATAGGAGCCTAAATGCAACATTAAGGCCTGCTGAGACCACAAGCTGCACACTAACTGAGGACATATTTACAGCAACAGCTGCTTTTACTGATAAGACCTAACAATTTGGAGCTTTCAGTTTCCCAATGCTCACCAATGCACAAGTAAAAACAACAGAACACAGAGATATGCATCCACAAACGAGGGAAATATATTCACACTCATTACTGTGGAATCTGTATAATCAATGGAAATTGTGTGGAGAAAACTCAGTTATTGAAATAAAAAATTAAAAAACAAGCCACACTTCTAAGACATTTTTATTGATTCATTCATTCATTCTTTTTCTAAGCCGCTTAATCCACAATAGGATCGCAGGGAAGCTGGAGACTATCTCAGCCAACTCTAGGCAAGGGTGGGGTACACCCTGAACAGTTCGCCAGACCACTGCAGGGCCAACACACACACAACCAGTCACATTCACATTCACACCTAGGGGCAATTTGGAACAGCCAATTATCCTAATGTGCGTGTCTTTGGACTGTGGGTGGAAACTGGAGTACCCGACAGAAACCTCTATGGAGAAAACATGCAGACTCAATACAGAAACACCCTCGTCAAGCCTGGGACTCGAGCCAAGGACCTTCTTGCTTTGAGGCAGACATGCTCACCAGTACAAAACCATTCCGACATTTTCTGGTTAATTATTATAAGCAAATATTGAGAAGACTGTGGTTTCTATACAGAAAGTGGTGTAGAGCAGATGATTTTCTTGTTTGATTCATAATTAGAACTCATCATTTTATTAATTTTAGCACCACAAAAGAAAACCTGGAGTTTTTCAGAAATTCTGACGAACAGAGCCTTGAGATTTGGGTCAATACTGAAGTAGTTCAAGGTGATGGATGAGAGAGTGGGACTGAAAGTTTTATTATGTGGACTGTACAAGATCCAGAGGATAGCATAAAGACCTGTGAAATACAATAACACTCAGGCAGTACCACTATGCAGACAGTTTCAGGGACCCACTTTGAACCAGAGTTTTTAAACTACAATATAGTTTATTTTCCTTGAGATACTGTACTAAAATTTGAGCATAAACAATGTAATTAAATAAAAATGACTTCTTTTTCATTGTTTACCTCTGCACAAAACTGAATTATTGTACTCACCAATGTTTTGGAAGTCAGTTCGTCTGTTTGCTTTTCTGTTTGTCTGTGAACAAAATCCTGACCACGTCGATGCACAGATTTTCAACATCAGTGGTGGGGACACTACCCTACCTGAGTCCCAGAGAATATTTGATTTTGAAATGTCAAGGTCAAAGGTGAAGGGCAGAGCAAGATCACAAGGTTTTGGAGATTAAGTGCTTATAACTATGAAATTAGTTATATATGAGATATGCTCTTACTAAGGAACGCTAATAGCAACTCATACATGGACACTCAAATGAGACAATTACCTCTGACTTTGAGTGACCTTCAAAGCTCAAACCCAACCCATCTCATAAATCCTTCAGACGAGAGAGGGTTTTTTTTTTTAATATATATATATATATATATATATATATATATATATATATATACTTTGGTCATGTCTATGTACTGTCGAAAATATATTCAGACGATGGGTAATAAAAATCAGAGCCCATATAGAGCCTATTTGCTACATTATCCGTCCTTCATGTCTAAGGTACCTTGCACTTTATGCGTACCCCCTCTAGTTGTTAATGTGATAATATCTGTGAAGTATTTTTGCAATATCATGTTCTTTTTTTACTTTATGCTAAAATACATGGTCTTCCTACACTGGCAAGGGCAAAATGTAGTATTCAACCTTGGATTGAAATAGCTTTGTCCCAAATTTTAAGACGTCCAATCCTTCACTTTTGACCCTGGATAAAGTTAGTTGTACCCCTAAGTGGGACTATATCTATAACTTATTACAGGAGGGAAGAAGTGGTCAAGGGTATGTCAGTCTTGTAAAATAGGTTATTAATGCAGTAATATCCAGTACCACAGAAGCTTAATTTAAATAAGTATCTAGGCCTCGGGGACAGAAAGTCAGATCATTTCGGACGAAGAGAAAAATTAGCTGTGACATTTTGGAATGGAGATTGGTTCAATTCTCCTGGTCAAGAACAACTGCCATAATTTTTTTATTATATTTCTGAAAGCAGATGGTCCATGTTGTTTCCCCGAGTAATAACCAAAGAAAAATGGTACACGGAAATTTCAGCAGAAACAAACAGATGTGCAGGGAGATGAAAGAATAAGGTGTAGTCTAATGGTTGCAAAATCCCCTGAAAGACATGCAAATTATTCTTCATCTGCTCTTTTTGTCTTGGGAGGATAAAAGGAATAAATAAATGAACAAATATAAATAAATAAATAGACAGACAGATAGGTAGATAGATTAGATAGATAGACAGACAACTTTTGCAGTCTACATAATGGTGGAAAAATAAAAAAAAGTCTCTAATTTACAATTCAATAATTATATTGTTTGTCTACATGCACAGATTATGTCTCAGAATTTTGTTTTAATGGCTTTAAAGCCTTCCTTTAATCCTTCCATAACTATTGCTGCCCTATTTAAAATAAACAAAAAACATATACAGTATATATTAATTTGATGGACAGAAGGGAGTCCTAGAAATGTCTGGAACGGTCCAAGTCCGGAAAAGGATTTTTTATAGATGAGCCAATGAATGTAGCACTTACACAGGTACGGAATGAGTACAATGAAGTAACTTAACTAAACAGTCCTTATCAGGAGAGTGTCCGTATCCAGGGCCAACGAGGTTGTGGCAGTTGCAGTCTGATTGTAGTGGAAGTCAAAGACGATAGGTGATGTCTGATCAGTAGTAGCGTTCTCAGTGGGATGTTCTCAATTGCCTGGGTTTCCCGACTGGTCCGTCCAATGTCAGTTTTGGTCCCTAACCCAGACTGTCCACTCAGGTTTTGCACTGACTACCAGAAAGTACATGCCCTGACACAAACAGACCCACACCCAATACCAAGGATAGTTGACTGCATAGACAAGATTGGAAAGGCTAAGTTCATCACAAAGGGTGACTTGTTGAAAGGGTACCAGTGTGTTCCACTTACAGAGAGAGCCAAAGAAGTGTCAGCTTTCGTCACCCCGAGCAGCTTGTACCAATATAAAGTCATGCTCTTTGGTATGAAGAATTCGCCAGCCACATTCCAAAGGATGATGAGTCAGTGTCTAGCAGGTCTTGACTGTGTTGGAGTGTACACAGATGACATCGTTACCTACAGTGACACATGGAGTGCCCACTTATCTCATCTGAGGGAAGTTTTCCTCAGATTATTAGAGGCTAATCTAACTGTCAATCTGGCCAAAAGCAAGTTCAGTCAGGCCAGTGTGACCTATTTGGGCTATGACATCAGCCATTACAGAGAAGGTCCAAAGTATTGTGGACTTTCCGGCCCCTGAAAAAAAAGTGGCCTAATGAGGTTCCTGGGTATGGCAGGCTACTACAGAAAGTTTTGCAAGAACTTAGCTGACGTCACTGCCCCTTTAACAGATCTGTTAAAGAAAATCAGAAAGTCTGTTTGGTCCAAAACTTGTCAAAGGCCTTTAACAATGTCAAATTCCAGCTGTGTGCACAACCCATCCTTCAGGCCCTAGATTTAAGCAAACCGTTTAGTTTGGCTGTAGATGCCAGCAATGTTGGTGCAGTTGCTGTCCTCTTACAGTTGATTTTTTTTGTTTGTTTTTTGTTTTTGTTTTTTTGGATTTTTCCCCATTTGTGATGTAACAGGCGTATCCTGTGATGTAGCGATGTTGTCATAGGCAGA
>JBCNYH010000012.1:12881789-12893018 GCA_039654325.1 Tandanus tandanus | reverse complement strand
TATATATATACTTATATACAGTTTTCAGTGTGGCCCCATAAAGATTTGATCCACAACAAGATAAAACACACACGTGTGCACACACATGATATCGTAAATGTGATACATGAAAAAGAAAAAACATCCAAAAGCTTCCATTGTAAACATTTCCAAATAAGTGGCTGTACTGAGTGTAATTCTGCTCATGCCTAACACCTGAAGCCATTACAAACCTGATCATATCTTCACACATATTCAAAGGAATGATCTTAATCTTATCATTGTTTCAGAATCATACTGGTGAAAAACTGCCTTGTGATGGAAATGAAACAAATTCTGCCCTCTACTGGGAGCTGATTAGCTTCACCAGTTCAAACCAGTTACTCTTCATTTTTATTTATTTATTTCTTGTAAACAGGAATTTCTTTACCAGAATAAATTCCACCGTATATATTTACTTCACCCCCAGTGCAGCTGACTGGGTTATCAAAGGCCGGCCATGTCTCTCACTGTCTGTGGCGAGAGGCATGTAAACGAAATATTGCTGATTTCCATCAAGAGTAGGCTGCATAGCTGTCTGCGTGTTTCTGCCCTGCGATGGCCTGGCGAGCTGTCGAGGGTGTACTCTGCCCTCGCCCAGAGTCGGCTGAGATGGACGCCAGTCTCCCCGCGAGCCTAATTAGGATTAAGCGGTTCAGAAAATGAATGAATGAATGAAAATGAATGAATGTATATTTACTTCATGAGTATTACTCTAAGTGTACCTATTAATTTTGTCTGTTTTTTAGAACCATAGTCTTTTCTATTCTTTAATTTTCCACCAACACATTAGGTTTAAGTTGGGACTATTTATAGGACAACCTGATTTTAAGTCACTATTAATAATTATAATAGCATTTATAAGCCTGGGTTGCCACATTTCCACTATTGTAAATACATTACCAAAGTAATGGATCTGCTGGCGATGCTACATTTCCCGCACTGTGAGAAACAGATATTTAAACAAGCAGATAAAACTCTGCATGAAATAATTTTTTCCGTCTGATTTGCATGGCATGCATAGATAGATTTATTTACATTGTCATTCACAAAACAGATGGTGGTGTAGCCTCATAGGCCTGGTAATGTAGGCAAAGCAGCACTAAAAGGTGTGAAACAGAATCTCAAAGCGCATTAACTCCAGAGCCAACTGCTTCATCACTAGCAACTCAGCACTTCGACGCCTATAAATGGAGTGTCTAGACAACTGCTTACCATTTTTTCAGCCTTAAATGAGTTGCATTATGCCAATCGTAGCCCTTTTCCCAACCTTGACCACACCCACACCTAAAATTTCAAGTAAGCAAATCCCAGGTGGTGCCAGACTCAGCATATTAGTGCATTATATCAGAGATAGAGTGGGTTCAGTTACTTTAATATCCAGTGTAGTGCACTTTACATCCAGTAGGGAACCATTGGGGATTCTGCCACGGGCTTCATTCTAACAGCGATGTCTCAGGGTTTGTACGAGTGTGTAAAAAACAGATGGGCTATAATCACTCCCTTGGCAGGTAGAGATAAATGAGCCCTGGGCTTTTTCTAAAACAAAACAAGCAAAAAAACAATGGTACTTACTAGAGAGATACCAAGAAGTATTCAAGTGTGGATATCATCTAATTCCTACTCAAATATTACACAATAAAACAGCCACATATTGTAGATTCTATCCTTTACAAGCATCAGATATCATAACTATGACATGTCATTCATTTATTTTAC
The DNA here is from genome assembly GCA_039654325.1 of Tandanus tandanus. NCBI lineage: Eukaryota > Metazoa > Chordata > Actinopteri > Siluriformes > Plotosidae > Tandanus > Tandanus tandanus. Next base: position 12,891,281 of record JBCNYH010000012.1, on the reverse strand, counting down.
ACTTAGGATAGAGAAAGATATTAAATATGCTATTTGTATAGCCACTGCTCCCTTTTAAGAATCTCCTACCAATGTTCATAATTATGCCACGGCTGATATGAAGGTAGCGTGTATGATGTAGTTCTGGACATGGCTGCAGCTTGTCTTTCAGCCACACCTAATCAAGAGCTGTTGGGACATGCTGTGGGTTGGATTAACACAAGTTTGAAGTCGTTCACTTACGGCTTTGAAATCAAACAGCAGATTCAAGGGTTATTAGAAGATCTCGTTGTGTGAGGTTAAACCAGATAGGAATTTAATGATGAGCAGCATGAAGCCAGCTTAAAAAGTCATGTTATGCAGTTTTTATTTGGAGATATAGGATTATAAATTATTGATATGACCTATTCCATTACAATTCCTATTACAGTGTTTAGATATCCGGATGAAACAGGCATGAAGTGCTGTGGACTGCATCCAATTACTGGCTACACCGAACATCCTGTTTAAAAATAAAAGCTATACGATTAGCACTGTTGCCTTTCTGTACAGAGTTTGCATGTTCTCCCCATGCTTGCATGGGTTCACTCCAGGTAGTCCAGTTTCCTCCTACAGTCCAAAGACATGCACATTAGGTCAACTCACTCACTCACTTGCCAAGCCATTTAATCCTACTAGAGCTAGGGAAGGCTGAAGTCTTCTGAAGCCGACTAAAGGAGGTACACCATGAACAGCTTGCCAGTCCAGCGCTGGGCCAACACACATACAACCATTTACACTCAAATCTACAGGCAATTTGGAATAGCCAACTAGCCCAAAGTGTGTGTCTTTGGACTGTAGGAGGATAAACATGTCAGCTTAAAAAGGCACAAAAGGACACTATAAAGTGATGAGCAGAGCATGCAGATAGAGAGCTAGAGCAAGAGCGAGAGAGTAAGCGATCAGTGGTTAAGGCTCTGGCTTACTGATCTAAATGGTCAGTGGTTCTCAAGCCCCAGTAAGCTGACACTGTTGGGCCCCTGAGCAAGGCCCTTAAACCTCAATTGCTCAGATATTTGAAATTGATTTGTAAAAGATTTATAATTGATCAAAAAAAAGATAAATGTAAGTGGCTCTGGATAAGGGTGTCTGTGAGTCAGAGAGTGAATGTGTCCAAAATTATATTCAAAGACATAAAGATTCAGGACTAATTAATAATTACAGTAGCAACCAGAGGAGATCAGTTTGCTACCAAAACACTGGATGGGAAGGTACGAGGGTAAATCCAAAAGTTTGTGGCCCAGATAGAAAAACTCAACAACTTCATAAGTTTAATAACTTTATTCCTCAACATAATCTCCCTGAACATCAATACACTTGTTCCAGCGATACTCCAACTTTACAATTCCGTCTTTGTAGAAGCTGGCATCGTGCTCCTGTAAAAAGGTCTCAACAGCCTCAATGACTTCATTATCACTCACAAAATGTCGTCCTCGAAGGTCCGTTTTGAGCTTGGGAAACAAATAAAAGTCTGAGGGTGCAAGATCAGGTGAATAAACAAGACACCTGATCGAAGCTTCCCTCGACGTTTCTTCTTAATGTCTTCCTTTAGCTGTCGTAATAGGGTGGCATAGTACTGTCCATTGATTGTTCTCAGTATTCTCCATATTTCCAGTCATCTGTAGGGCCCAGGGTACAGACCTAAATAACTCTACTGAATTACAACTAGCACAAACAGTTTTCAACTGAATATTATTGGGACAGATTGTAGTTTTGAGATTGATTTGAGATCAGATTGTAGGTTTCAGTGCCAATATAAAACTAAAATAATGAAAAATGCATAAGGCTACGGACTTTTGGATCTGCCCTCATATATGACCGTGGCCCAAGTCTCATTTATAAGCACAAGAAAACCCTTCTCAAAGCCAAACCCATGTAGTATGTGGAGCAGCCGTGGCCTAATGGTTAGAGAAGTGGGTTTGGGACCACAAGGTCGCTGGTTTTAATCCCAAATCAGCAGGAAAAATGTGCGGCGGCAGGGGAAGTGAGCAGCATCATTCCCTTCACCTAACCCTCAACTGCTGTCTGGGTGCCACAATATGTGATAGCCCACTGCTCCGAGTGTGTGTGCTCACTTGCGGGATTAATACAGTATATGAACATACAGGGCAACTCTGTCATTATACTTTTGTAATGCTTAAGCAGTATTTAATTATATCCTCAGAGTCATTCCATAGAGTTTAACATACTATAAAACTTGAAGCTAAGGGGGTGATCACACTAGATTTAAGATAGAAAAGCGACTGACGCAAATAGCAATTCACGGCTGTTGCTTTTCATTCTCAAAATGTTCTCAAATTTGTCTCGCGACATTCACGGCATCACATTTTGGTCGCCTGGTTCATGAACCCATCGCAAAAAATTTAAACGTCTGAAATTTTAGCGTATTTCGCAAAACGAGGCTCTGACATGGAGTAGTCTCAAACTCATCTCAAACAGTCCCCACAGAAGGTCGCAAAGTAATTTTTCTTGCAAATTATTCATTTTTTGTTCACAAGGAAAAGCGACAAGTTGGAGACTTGCTGGCATCCACCATATTCCGTATATTTTACCTTTCATACCTTTCATATCTTATTCACATTTTGTTCGCGCTAATAATACGCAAATAGAAAGCGAATGGTTTAAAAACAAACCAAAACCAAAGAACAAGCGGACAAAACGCGACTGATTTACAAAAGGGGATTCGCTTTTTTTCGCCAAACATCCACAAACCAAACGCAAATTACTCGCAAATCAGTCATGTGATCTTCTCGCGACTGTTGCGCAATATGCATATTTAAGCCGCAAAATAATCGCTTGCATGTGGAGTCACAAAACATATTGACGCGAATTACAAAATTCGCAAAAAAATCGCAAAAAAATCAATTTGCATCAGTCGCTTTTCTATCGCACCCTTACTGTGATCCCTCCCTGACATACTACATACAGCAGTTTATCACTGGTGTCATTGGTGATGGTGTACTGGCAATCTGTAAATGCAATACAATATTTCTGTATAAGTAATATTTTTAGTATATAGGTGTACTACTTAGTGTGCATTATAAGGTTGATGTTGTCGTGGTGTTTGCAGCCATGAGATACTGTAAATCTGGGATTGGAAAAGGGCACAGCACAGTTTCCAGTAATATTTTCTTACCAGTGAGCGAAATTCTTACATTCACAAGCATGAACATGCTGTATGAATGGTAATTGTTATGATTGACACATCTGACTAGCTATTATTATTGGATACATTCAGTCTTCTCTCTCAAAATACTTTAATTCTGCATAGTTTCAGAATATTTCTGCATCACCATTTAAACTATAGCATGGAGTCCGGGGCTCGAGCTTGAATACCCCTTGAATGTGTATTGAGTCACCATTTGAAATTTAATAAGATACCATGGAGACACACAAATCTCCAAGGTAACCAAGGTTACAGCCTATTGTTTATGGAACATGCTATAAAAAATCTGTCATTTTAAGAAAGTACAGTGGAATTTACTCTGTATTCATCATCAAACACCAGACAACATGACCTTTAAGGGGTCTTACTGAAGTGTACATGAGAGGATAGAAGGATACAACCTTTTAAAACGTTTCAGATTTCTGTAAATACTCACTGAAAATATCATTAATTAAAAGGTGGAGACACAATTTCACAAATTAACTAAAAACAATCTGTTGTTTTGAGTGCTCAAGGGATTGAGTAATTGGTCGTCAGTTACCAATTATTCCAATTACCAATTATTCATTCATTCATTTGCCGCGCCACTTTATCCTACTAGGGTCACAGGTCGACTCGGAGCGATGGCGGGGCACACCCTGAACAGCTCACCAATCCATCGCTAGGCCAACACACACAACCATTTACACTCACTCCTAGGGGCAATTTGGAACAGCTAGTTAACCTAAAGTGCATGTCTTTGGATGGTTAAAGGAAACCAAATTACCTGGAGGAAACCCATGCAAGCAGAGGAAGAACATGCAAACTCCACACAGAAATGTAGACTTGAACCCAGGAACGTTTTGCTGTGAGGCGGGCATGCTAACCACTATGCCACCATGGAGCCCTGAGTAAAAGAACATGCACTCTGAATCCATCTACATAGTCTGACACACCACAGCGATACAGCAGGTTTGAAAACCAGGATGCCCTGTCTGACAGGCATTTTTAACAGAATGTTAACAAAGGCATTAACAGTAATTGTGTTCTGTAATTTCTGGTGCTGTTTTTGTTCTGAACGTGAGCTTGAATCTAACATTAACCAGCTCTTCACTCAGTATTTTTGGGTGATAAACATTTAAATATTAGGACAATTTGAGTGTGGGTGTCTGTGCATGCTCTGTAAGCTTCAGAGAGATAGTAGACCCTTTCTTCCAGTACAGGAGAAAGAGTACTGAGACAGTGGGAGGATAAATCAGGTTTCAACCACAACAGTGTAAATAACAGTTTTCCTTTGAATCATTTAACCTCTGTGTATGAAAACTGACACCAAATAATGCTAACCGCAAGCTCCACGGTAAAACCAGTGTCTGCAATTCATTCAGCAATTGAATCTCATTTCACCAAACAAAGACAGAAATTTTGCTCTGTACTGTACTGAGAAAAAAACACAGAAATTGCTTCTTGATATCTATCTTTTTTTTTTTTACTCATAGCGTTATTGACTTACCAACATTAATGAAGTTAGCAGCCAAGAAGAAGTTCCAGTGTTGGCTTCGGCAGGAATCGCTGTCATTTGTGAAGCCCCATGATTTCATTGACAGATTTGGAGACTCCGTTCCCACGCTTTGCCCTCCAGACTGCAGGGATGTATTCAGAGAGACTGTATCCATTTCTCAACTTGGAGGATGAAGTTGAAGGCCACAGGTGTATGAAAAATGATGCATCAAACGGTTTATGACCTGCTATCACTGCTCTCACACGGCGTCAACTCCAGATGTCCATAAAATGTTACCCTGTGGACAGAATGGACTTTCCTTAAATCTCCAGCTACTACTTAGCTGGTAGTTCAACAGACGTGCAGCAGTTTTTCTCGTCGAGCCTGTAGTAGTTAAATGTCTGGAGAGAGCAGGATGTCTGGTTGGGGTTGATGGGCTGATGATGGTGATAGGCTAAGGTTTTCTGACTGTATTTCGGCTCCTGGGCAAATGGCCAAGACTAAGACAAGATGGAACAAGAAAAAGACAAATGACAACAGTTTACTTTTGTATTTCAATGATTTACTCATACAGTATTTGGTAGAACTGCTGCAATTTGGCTGAAATTTCATATGCAGGTCTAGACAAGGATATGTCAGTATCAAATTTGTACATCTGTATCATGATTTTATTTCTTTGCTTTTTTTATATATAAATTTGACTCAAGATGTGTAAAATAATATGGATACTGTTGATGACATGATATTATTTCATGGCATTTTTTAAAATAAATTTGACTCATGATGTTTAAAATAATATGGATACTGTTGATGACCAGCAATTTTCAAGTCTTGCTACACATTCTCAGTCAGATTAAGTCTGTGTTTTGACTGGCCATACAAACACATTATGGTTTAAGGTAGGTTTATTGTCCTGTTGGAAACTGAATCTCTACATCAGTCTCAAGTCTCTTGGGACCTGGAAATGTTTCTTTTTTTTTTTCAAGGACTGCTCTGTATTTGTGTTGCTCTATTCTTCTTGCTCTCGACCAATTTCCCAGTGCCTAATAGTAAAAAGCATCCCCACAACATAATACTGCCACCACCATGTTTTGCTGTAGGGAATCTGTGCTAATGGTGATAAGCAGTAATTCAAGGCACTGTACTGTATAAGTTAAATATCGATTGAGGTTCTGGTGCTCTTTTATCACAGCAAATAAAACATAATTTATATCATCACTCAAAATGCTTTTTGTTAACTTTCCCATTACTTCAGTTAAAAAAATAGACAGCAGGAGTCCAAAGCTCCCACCACCCAGGAATGTGTATTTTAAAGTTGATGTATATAATCATTAAACCAAAATCAAAACTGTTGTGTTAAACAAATTAATTCTAGCTGGCTCATTAATTATGCACGGATTTTGCAGGTACCAATCCCAGATGAGGTACCTGTAAGACAAACCTGCATACCAAATTTTATCAAAATCCGAGCAAGCACTCTCAAGTTATCGTCCGGAAACCAAAGTGTGACAGATGCCAGAAGGGCGGACGGATGCCTGAATTATACCACAATTATTTCTATTTACAGCACTGTACAATTTGATGAGGTACAAAAGTGATCAGGCACGGAAGAGCACACAAATTCTCCCCAATATGGTACCACCCTCAATCCCCCCATCTCCCAAGCAACAAGCATTTGTACCCTTTGTTTTACGTACACACTGGTACCTCCATTTTAAGAGTGTAGGTTAAGGTGATAATGGTTCTTGTGATTATTAGCATGTTGTTTTCTCACTCACTCATCACTCATTTGCCGAACTGCTTACTCCTGTTAGGGCCGAGATAACGGCTGATATCTCAGCTGATGCTGGGCGAAGGCGGGGTACACCGTGAACAGCTCGCCAGATCATCACAGGGCCAGCACATACACAACCATTCACAATCACACTTTTTGTTTCATCTTAGTTTTATTTTTACTTTAGATCTGGGAAACACAACTCTGTTGCACCTTTTTTTAGAGTGAAGAACTGAATAACAGCATGTAATAACATACAACAGATTGTCTTCCTCAAATAGTGCACTTGTCCCTGTCTTCGAGGGAATTCCTTCACCAATCTCCAAAGAAGATTAGAGAGTGTGTGCAGAGCATTGTAAAATGTGATATGTGAGTGACAATTTAATGGAACCCTTCTCTTTCATCAGGTTGGGGGATTGAGGCTTCAGAGAAAGACTTAAAATGTGTGAACTCGCCTCTCTCCTTTCCTCCGGTCTCCCCACCTCCACCTTTACTCTCAAACACACATACACACACACACACACACACACACACACACTATAATATACTACCATGGATAGTTGGGTAAGTGTATCAATCATAATCATGCACATGCATACATCTGCCGTACACAAATACTCAGATCCTGAATTTGTTTCCGACACACATTACCTCACTGATGATCGCGGTTGCAATCAGATAAAACCATGAATAACGTACGACAAGAAGTTACGGCTTAGCCAAAACACAAACTCAGCCACTTCCATCCTGTTAAACAATGGAACAGTGTTGTGATGGGACAAGTTTAGGCCTGAGGGCCACAAGAGGAGACATGTTAGCAAACACAACACCTGGATACTCGTCAAAGGGAAAAACCAACAGCTCTAACCAAACATCCCCCTACTCAGCAATGCGGGGCCGAAAGCTAAAAGCATGACAGATATGTCTGGGTTTAAGCACTCTGATTTAACTTGTGACCTGAAAACAGGATATGAATGATGTACTAATATTACACAATTGTAAAAAATCCCTTTTGCACTTCTGGGCCCTTTAGAGTACATTAATTACTCACTCACTCATCACTCATTTGCCAAAGCGCTTAATCCTACTAGGATTACAGGGCAGCTGGTGCCTATGTCAGCCAACAGTGGTTATAGGCGGGGTACACCCTGAACAGCTCACCAGACCATCGCAGGGCCAACATACTCACACAATCGAGGGGCAATTTGGAACAATCAATTAGGTCAATGTGCATGTCTTTGGACTGTAGGAGGAAACCAGAGTACCCGGAGAAAGTCCACGCATGCTCTGGGAGAACATGCAAACTCCACATAGAAATGCCTGAGCTCAAGAATCGAACCCAGGACCTTCTTGCTGTGAGGTAGACGTGCTAGCCATACACCACCTCCAATAAACCAATGAAAAGAAAACGATCACAACCAAAACAATACAAACAGAAAGCTAATCTTTGGCAAGATTTCTTTATATACTCTGCAGAAAATGTGAAATGAAGATTTCCGGCATGTTTTAATCTCAGACTATTGTGTTCTAATGTGAAGGGAACTGGTACAGGGAAACACAACGATCCCAGTTTCACCCTTGTTCTCACTGATTCTGTACAAAATCTCTCTTTAAAATAGAGACAAAGCCTTTTATGTGATTAACTCATCTACTGCTGAAAGACAGAGCAGGTATGCGAATGTTTGCTTTTTTATTACTCACCCTCATGCAGATTTACTTTAGAATGAGACAGTTAAATGTGCAGTGTCCATATTTCAGAAGATACAGTAATATTTTCAGTGGTGGTCACACTCATGAATTGATATGGATATTTCAAGGCAAACTAATTCTTGTCAAGTGGAGGCTGAAGCCTATCTCAGCCGCCACTAGGCAAAGGCGGCGTATACCCTGAACAGCTCGCCAGTCCATCACAGGGCAACACACACAAGCATTCACAATCACACTCACACCTAGGGGCAATTTGGAACAGCCAATTAGCCTAATGAGCATGTCTTCGGACTGTGGGAGGAAACTGGAGTACCTGGAGGAAAGCAACGCAAGCACGGGGCACTCGCCAAGCCCTGAACTTGAAGCCAGGTCCTTCTTGCTGTGAGGTGGATGTGCTAACCACTACACCACCGTGCCAATTTGGTCAACTGGCTTCTCCAAATTGCCCCTTGGTGTAAATGTGAGTACGAATGGTTGTTTGTGTCCATGTTAGCCCTGTCAGTTGTTAGCCATGTTAGTTGTTTGTGTCCATGTTAGCCCCCACTTTCATCTTATCTTACATCATATTCAGTAAATACCTACATTTGTTTTGGTGGGGGTTGTCTGTTTTTTAGAAGGATTGCGCAAACAGCTATGTGCAGACATTTCTCTAAGAGGCGGGACTTTGGATAAGGAAGACTTCGTCATATTTTCATATGCATAGATCAAATTCTGGATTCAGGAAATTGTTTTAAGGATTATTTAACATTGTGGGATGAGATGATTTTTTGGAAGTGTGGTACAACAACAGGCCCAGCAGGGGGTGCTATGTACTTTCTCTTATGTATTGTTTTTTTTGTTGGCTTGGCTAAGGTTTGCACTCTCTGCGCAATGTTCTTAGAGTAATAACTCAACAACTGTAGTAAAACGTATACAGATGGTATGTAATTATGAGAGGGAAGAGAGTCCTGGCTCATGAGAATTAAAATGAATTTTTCGGCTAAAAAAATGTCATGGAAATATTTTGTTTCCAAAAACAACAGGACAGAAGATTTGTCTTAGCATTGAGTACCATCCACACAACACAATGTCAAGACACTTAAACAGACAGAAAATAGTATTCCTGACAAAAACATGCAATGGGAACAATAATTAACCCTTAATTTTATGCAAGTGTTAAAATTTGCTGGTATTAAATAATTGAAAATGGCCTTTATTACATTTCTATTAGAAACAAAAATATAATTTTAAACGGATTATCTGCAGTAAAGTGCCATGCAAAATTAAAATGCATGAAGTGTGGGGGGGGGGGGGGGGGGGGGGGGGGGGGGGGGGGGGGGGGGGGGGGGGGGGGGGGGGGGGGGGGGGGGG
>JBCNYH010000012.1:12806972-12824638 GCA_039654325.1 Tandanus tandanus | reverse complement strand
TGAACTCAACACTAATATACTTCTTTAACCATTACACTGCAAGGAGCAGAACTAACACCCCCCCCCCCCTTTTTTTTTTTTTTTTTTTGTTGAGCTACACTTGCTACTTCTGAGATACCAGTGATCCTAATCTTTGTGCTTTCTGAATCCTGTGATCCGTCCTAATGTGCTACTGCTGGTTGGAGTTCTCATCTTAGAAGCCCCTCGTTGCTGCTGCTGATGATCCATATGGACCTAAATATTCACTCAGAAACTGTGAAGATGACTTTTCACTACCGATGATATAAACACTTTTACTAAAATGATTTAGGACTACAATTACCATTACAGTTATAAGATAACCAACTAGACTTCATGTTAAACTACAGTGAAGTTTATGCTACATGGTTTGTATTTTTATCCGCTTTTCACCCAAATGAGTATGGGATTCCCCTGAGTCTGGTTCCTCTTAAGGCTTCTTCCTCATAACTTCCTCATAACTAATAATAATAATAATAATAATAATAATTCCTGATGCTTTTTTTATTTTCCTTGGATTATTCATACATTCACCTTTTTATAACCTTCCTATTTGGTTTTCTTGCACCAAATTTGAGACAGAAAACAGCCATCTTTTGCCACACCCCATATTAGCTTTCCTTTTGTTTACCATAGTTTATATTATTATAGTTTTGTAATATTTTCCATCATTTCAATTGACAACTCCATTGCTTGGGCCATATTTCACCAAGTGCAGTTGTCATGGTTTTTATGCATACCAATTTCCATTTTCAGATTTGTGCTGCTGCAAGAGGATTCTATTTTTCCCTCAGCATAGAGTGATTCCATTATTTCCCCCTCTATTTCATTTGGGGGAAAGATATGTCATTTATTGAAATAATTTACCATTTACATTGTCATAAAACAGCTTTAAATAGTAAAAAGAAGGCAAAGAATTTAAACTTATGATTTGAAACATTTCTTTATAAACCCTTTCACAAAGCCTGAATGTTCGACTATTTTTAAAAAATTGTTTTGTGGCATATCTGTGATTTATGTATTTTCTACAAACTAAAGAACATGGGTGTTCTTATTCAAATTGCAGTGATTGTCTAATCATTTAGCTACAGTTTGTAGTTTGATTACAACATTGTGGACTTTGTTCAGTAATATATTGATTCCTCATTTAATTAATTGAAATGTATATACACTGTTTTTGTGTGTGTGTGTACACTATGTGTAATTTACATGCAAACTAGAATTTCACCACATACATGCACACTGGGATGAAAATAAAACACATCTGCGCAAATCGTGCGCCGAAACAGGTCACCTGAAGGATCTTCTTTTGCGTCCGTGCACGTCACGTGACGCCTATGGCCCGCCCACTAGTGTGTGATGCTGAAGATGGCGTGCTGTGGGAGCTGCTTGTGTTGTCAGTGCTGCTGTAGAGAGGGAGAAACCAGAACACCGGAAGAGCTGGTAGGCTTCATGTTGACGGATTTCTTGTGTTATCGTGTCCGCAAGGAGGAAAAATTTACAGGATCCTTTCAGTGTTTTGCTGTAAATGTAGTTACAGGTTGTCTGTTTTGCTCCGTGCTAGCTAACAGAGCTTCCTCTTGAGGCTCCGCCCTCTGTTGTCATTCTACATACCAGAATAACATCATGGCTTTTTAACTAACAGGAATAATACCAGATATCCACTGATCAGTTTGTATGACCTTAGAGGGATTTTTATTAGTCTTCTGTCCTTGGGTAAGAGGTATGTAGCTGTAGTACAGTTAGATGAGTCAGTCTACTATTATTATTATTGTTATTATTATTATTATTATTATTATAACAGTGCATTGAACTAGCATTAGGATAAAATCTGTACATTAACCAGAAATTCCTTCTTGTTTCTGTGTTTAAAAGCAACAGAAATAGGACAGTCTGTGCTCTGGAAGGGTGAGCCCTTTGTTTGGGAATAATTGGCCATCTGGCTCTCTAAAATGAGCCACATCAGTAACTAAAGCTGTTTTAGGGCTGAATCCCAAATCTCTCCTCCCACTATGCATATGTGCACTTCCTCACATATGTATCAGTAATCAGTTAAATAAGACTGCTGAAGTCTGAAGTTAGCAGAGAAAACATCATCACTTTAATACTTTATATAAGGAATTAAACACATCTTATGTTTACACTCATAGGAACATAATCCGCATTGGAGTGCTGTGATGTACTCTGATGCAAAGCAGGGTTACTTTTACCACACTCATTCACTCTCACTCATTTGAACCAAATAATCCTTTTAGGGTTGTAGCGGGGCTGGTACCTATCTCGGCCGACGTTGGACTAAGGCAAGGTACTACCTGAACAGCTCGCTAGACCATTGCAGGGCAACATACACCCAACCTTTCAATCTGACTGGTCCACTGTCTTCCCCAGTGCAGCTAACTGGGTTATCAAAGGCCAGCCATGTCTCTCACTGTCGGTGGTGAGAGGCATGTAAAGGAACCATTGCTGCCTTTTGAAAAGAGAAGGCCATTGGGTTGCTGTCAGTGTGTTTCTGCCTTAAGAAGTGTTGGATCCAAAATTGTTCTCGTCCTGAATATAACTGAAAAAGTGTTGGCCGGACATAAAAGCATTCACTCACTTACTTACTCACTGGTATACTATCTTGGGGTAATAGACATTATCCACCTTGCAAACTCAGGATAATGCTTGAATCAAAATGGCAGACAAACTCATGGTTTCATCATATCTATCATATCATGATTCTGAAATCCTAGAAATTCAACAGTCGCCACCCCCAAGAAATACAAAGGAGGCTACTCAAAATGGCTTTTGTGTTTATTAAGGTAAAAAGAAAAAACACTTTTCAAATCTTGATGCAGTTTTAAAAGATGTCATAATAAAGTGGCGTGATCGCTGTCACGCTTTAATTAAACACACAGTAAAAATACACCGTAAAAATCTTGTTTTAGTTTGCTTTTCTTATTTTTCTGTGTAGTATATATTATTAAGACAATTGTTTACCTCGGGTATGGTGGATATCCCGAAATATCTTCCCCATCTTTGCAGAATAATTGTTGTATCATTTGTTTGTACGTTTTCATTCAGGATTCATTCAGTTATGAAGGTTGTTGTAAGCCGCTGTGTCGTTTCACTTTATCCAGACAATTCTGGGTGAAACCAGAGAAGATGACGATGAAATACTACCACGGAAAGACTACGAGGTGAGAATGCTAGCTCGACTCCGACTCTTTTAAACCTCAGGCTGCTGTAGGAGGTGAAGAAAACTGAGGCGCTTTTAACGCTTATTATATTTGCAGAGTTTGGATTATGACCGGTGTATTAATGAACCCTTTGTGGAGGTGTTGGAGGTGATGGACAATAAGGTATATATTAATATCTCATTGCTGTGCTGTGTTTCTGTAATAATTGCTTCTCATCAGGTGTTGTCTCCTACCTCTTTTATTCTAGAAAGCCAAAAAGTATGAAGCTGTCAAGTGGATGTTGGTGTTTGCTATTGGAGTATCTACAGGCATGGTATGATCAGTGATCTCAAATAAATGCCATACTTATTATCTAAAGCACTGTGGCATTATAAGTCATTACTTTTCAATAACTCTGTACCATAAATTCAAACAGTGCTAGATGTGTTATGGGATGTTCAGTATGAGTATGTGATAAAAAGAAATATGGCTCTAAATAAAGATTTTTCTTGTTTTAGATCGGCGTTTTTGTTGATTTCTTCGTGCGCCTCTTCACGCAGCTGAAGTTTAAACTCGTGGGAAAATGTATCCTCTACACTTTTTTAATACTAGTTGTGTTATTGTGTATGTTGTGAGTCAGTCTTGACTGCTTGATGATTCTCCTGAACCTTCCTTTTAGCTGTGGAAGAATGCAGTGAAAGTGGCTGCCTTGCTTTATCATTGCTTGAACTTCTGTCGTTCAATATGGCGTTTGTCTTCATTGCCAGCGTCCTGGTTCTGATCGAGGTAACGGAGTTGTTACACCTCTCTAGTAATCAGATCTGATGTTTTCACTGAGTTTTTAATCATGTTACTCAAGGAGCACATCATCATCGACAGTGGGAAATAAATGACATCACCACTTTAGACTCGGATTAGGAGTTCAGTATTTAAATCTAATGATGTGTAATGACCAATGACCAGTATTGGATTTCTTCTTTCTCATAGCTGTTTCTAATGGCAGATTAGGGCTGGGCGATATAACCAGAATATTTCATAATAATCATATCGCAATATGTCTTTACTTTATTACAATATACATATTATTCTATGGAAATAATCTTCACAACACATACAGTTTGTAACTGTTCAACTGGCCACCAGGAGGCATTCATGCGCTCTTGTTGCCACCGCGTACCTGTGGACTGTTCTGGATGTCAGACAACAATATATACTCTTCACGAGAAAGTGGCACAGTCTGATTGATTTCCTGTCTTAGGGTAATTGACATTAGTACTGTATATACTACAGGGGAACTGCGCAGCCTGACCCACTATTTCCTCTCTTACCTTTTCCCGTTCATCACAGCGGGTCACCATAGCGGATCATCCTTCTCCATCTCGCTCTGTCCTCTGCAACCCTCTCCTACACCCAATCACCTGCATGTCCTTCCTCACCACATTCATAAATCTCCCTCTTTGGCCTTCCTCTTCTCCTCCTACCAGGCAGTTCCATCCAAAAAATATATTATATGATAAAATAACATGCCTAATATTTTTAGTTTCTTGATACATTATGCACTAGTCTCTTTTTTTTTTATAGGTTCATGCAGAACAAACACTATAGCTGCCTCTATATCTAGAGGAAAGTTGAGATATGTTCTACCTCACAGTATTCACAATATTCAGTGAGTCAGTATTCATTCTGTAGATTTTCTTGTTTCTAATTGGTGGAAATCCATCGAGTAATTATTGGTATTGCATTTTTTCTATGGGATAACTGAATTATTGCACTGTTGCCATTAGGAAAGTTGAATGGTTATTGCATGACTTGCACATGCAACACAGTAATGTGACTGTCTACTTTGGCCTTGGCAAGTACTGTCCCCTAGACTGAATAATTCTCCATATCCTACTTCATCTCATTTCAATAATTGCTTAATAGTATCCAATTATAATATGATAATTTATCAATATATCGCCCAGCACTATATAGCAATGAGTATTTGTTTACTGTTTTTTTTCTGTGAAAAGATAGATTGTTTGTTTTTTAATGCCGACATTGTTTTTTTCAGCCTGTAGCTGCTGGATCAGGTATTCCAGAAATCAAAAGCTACCTGAATGGTGTGAAGATTCCAGGAATCGTGCGATTGCGCACCTTCGTCTGTAAAGCCGTTGGGGTTCTGTTCGCTGTTGCTGGAGGTAGTGAAATACCACATTGTTAAAGTCGTGATTTATAATTTTAGAAAACTTTTATAGATCTGTTATACCATGCCAAAGATATTTTTAAACTGATTTGCAGTCATTTTTGCTTTCAGGTTTGTTTGTGGGAAAAGAGGGACCTATGATCCACAGCGGTGCCATTGTAGGTGCTGGACTCCCCCAGGTACACATTTTCATTTAATTAAATGAAATGCCTTTTAATGTCACCTGCTACCCATAAATATGTGCATATTTTCATTATCAGGTGGTTTTTATTTACTGTAATTGCAGTTGAAAATCCATGCTGTTTCACTTTCGTGAGAGTGTGAAATCACGAGATTAGGACATGAATCTATCAATTCATCTAAAGGATGTTAATGGCAATAACAACAGTATACAGATATTAAACTAATAAAGCAGATATAAACTAGCGAACTCTTGAATAAAATAAAACTAGGCACAAATACAAATCATAAATGCTTCCGTTCACCTACATCAAACAGTCCTAGTCATATGAAAAAAGGAAAAGAATATCACGCCATGTATTGATATGCAAATTATTTCCATATTACAGAGGAAAACACAGGGTGATCAATGTCTTATCACCTTAAAGTGGCGTAAATGTTTCTTCATAAAAAATTTCAACATATCTTTCTCTCACTCATCCATTTGCCCAACCGATAAATCCTATTAGGGTCATGGGGAGGCTGGAGGATTCCTCAGCCAACACTGGGTGAAAGGCGGGGTACACCCTTAGTGACTCACCAGACCATTACAGGACCAACACACACACAAAACCATCAACATTCACTCACACCTTGGGGCAGTTTGGAAGTTATCTGGAGGAAACCCACACAAGCACAAGGAGAACATACAAACTCCACACACAAACATCCTCACAGAGCCCGGGAATGGAACCCAGGACCTTCTTGTGTGAGGCAGACATGCTAACCACTACATCACCGTATGAGTTCAACATATCAGTGATTAGATACGTTTGTGACGTATGTAAGGTTTGTTTATATAAACCTTGAACCCTGACCTAATGTCAGAAAATGAGTTAGCAGCTTTTAACAAATCAGAATTAAGAATTCATCAGAAATTAAAGGGTTTAATATTTAAAAAAAAATCTTTAACACAGTATACACACAGGCATGATAGTACTGTCGTATATATAACTTATATATCTTTTGAAGTATGATATTAATAATTTGTGTTCCAAACTAAAACAAATAATAATAATCTGCTGTGATTTAGTTTCAGAGCATCACCTTCAAGAAAGTCCGCTTTCAGTTTCCTTACTTCCGTAGTGACAGGTGAGAACTTGACAGATGTGCTGTTATATTATAATATATATAAAATCCTAAAGTACCTCTTGGATGTTGATTAAGCAGTATTGTCGTTATTGGCTGTGTTAATGAAGGTATTATATTTTTTTTTTCATTCTCAGGGATAAGAGGGATTTTGTGTCTGCAGGAGCAGCAGCAGGAGTGGCCGCTGCGTTCGGGGCTCCCATCGGGGGTACTCTGTTTAGTCTGGAGGAAGGCTCGTCTTTTTGGAACCAAGCTCTCACGTGGAAAGTGGTGAGCACGTCGTTCAGATTGGATGAAATGCTTATGTACTGGGAATCCGAGTTGTTATTATAGCATTCAGTTGAATTTGTAGTAGTTTTTATTATGGAACGAACACAATATATGATGACATAATATAAAAAAGCACTCACTCATTTGTCAAAACGCCTAATCCTATAAGGGTCCCAGTGAGGCTGGAGCTTATGTTAGCTGACACTGGTCGAAGGCAGGGTACACCCTGAACAGCTCGCCAGACCATCACAGGGACAGCACACACAACCATTTACACTTACACTCACACCGAGGGGAAATTTGGATGAGCATGTCGGAGGAAACCCACGTAAGCATGGGGAGAACATGCATACTCTGCACAGAAACACCCTCGATGAGCCTGGGACTTGAACCCACAACCACCCTGTAGCCTATAAAAAAGCAGTACACTCAAATAAAAAATTTATATCGTTTTAACTTTATGGCTGTTTGTCTGTTGGTAGCTGTTCTGCTCCATGTCAGCCACCTTCACGCTTAACTTCTTCCGATCTGGAATTAACTACAACAAATGGGGTTCCTTCCAGCTCCCTGGCCTACTCAACTTCGGAGAGTTTAAGGTAAAAGAACATTTTAAAAATATATATAAATTCATCAATTAAGCTCCTTTTTCAACCATTGGAATATTTTAGTTCATGTATTTGTTTATTAAGTAAGAATCTGGACTATAATAAATATTATTTAGCTTCTGTTAATCAGTTCACTAAAGAATCAAACAAGTTCTTAAGATAAAATATTTTTTTCTTACTTAAACCTCGATAATTGAATCTTTTTGGATTGTTGCTTGTGGTACGTCACAGGGTGGCGAAACAGACTCGGAGGAAATCACTAACAGTGAGCTCTCAGTCTTTATTGCTGTGGCTGATAGGGGAAAAGCACATGACTAGTTTTGGATTCCCATGTTTGTAGCCCCTCTTATGTGTTTTTCTTTTCCTCTCGGCAGTGCCCTGATGGGGATAAGAAGTGTCATTTATGGACAGCAGTAGACCTGGCCTTCTTCGTGTTGATGGGCTTGGTGGGCGGCCTGCTCGGTGCCATGTTCAACTGCATAAACCAGAGACTTGCCAAGTACCGCATGAGGAACGTCCACCCTAAAGCCAAATTCATTAGGTACTTTTTTGTAACTACTGTTTGTGTCTTTGTTGTGGTGAATGTACTATGGTGAATGCTGTTTTCTTTGTGTGTGTGTGTGTGTGTGTGTGTGTGTGTGTGTGTGTGTGTGTGTGTGTGTGTGTGTGTGTGTGTGTGTGTTTAATGGTCTCTTCCTGATCCTCAGGGTGCTGGAGAGTCTACTGGTGTGTCTGGTCACTACCGTGGTGATTTTCATGGCCTCCATGACACTTGGGGAGTGCAGGGACTTATTTTCTCCAGCTGCTAACAACACTACAGCGCTAGTTACTGTGAGAAGATACAGTGAAATCATTTTTATATTACACAGTGATGCAAAATCAATAATGTGATTGACATTGATAAAAATTATGCTGCTGTACATTTTTCATAATTGACATGGATATTGGATTTTGTGTGGATATGTATTTCTTCTTAATGATTATTATTAATTTGTTTTTGTAGGTGTCGGCAAATGAGGATGTGAACTCAACGATACGGCGGTACTTCTGCTCCAATAAAACCTACAATGACATGGCAACTCTTTTCTTCAACCCCCAGGAAGCTGCAATATATCAGCTGTTCCACCAAGACGGTGAGACGTCTGTTGCCTATTCACTCCCACACACACTTAAAGTGGAATGTGAAATTATGTATGCAAGCCTTTCAAACTCTTTTGTTACACATGAACATATGTATATTTTCATTATCAGGTGTTTTTTACTTACACTTTCCATGTTGCTGTCTGCTAAAATCGTTTGATAGTTTGCATTGTCTAGTTTGAAAAGGCTGTCATTTCACTCTCACGAGTGCATGAAATTGCAAGAATAGGATGTGAATTCATCACTGTATATAAGGCAAGATAAGGGCAAAAATAACAGTATACAGATATTAAACTAACAAATCAGATATAAATTAGTGAACCTCTGAATAAAATAAAACTAGGCACATCTACACGTAATACAAGCTTCCGTTAACATGCATCAGACAAGTGTCTGTTTCGTTTATAGGAGCAAATGGTATGTCCCACCATTCATTTATATGCAAATTACTTTTGTATTTCACATACACCTGAACCATGTGCGACTTTTTTCAGTACAATGTCGCTCCTTGTTTCCGGATTTATTACTTGGGTTTTTTTTATTCTCACATAGAAGTTTGTAATAACAAGGGCATGTTTTGATGTTCAAAGATGTATACGATGTATGCAAGCTATTATTTAATTTAATTTCCCTTTAAACTGGCGTTTTTCCACGCATTCCGTATCCTAATCATTGTTGCACGTTCACTTGTGTACATCGGATTAATTTTTCGTCATTTTGCATACTGAGTTTTTGAAACATTTTTGTGCGGAAAATCGTCATTGGAAGATGACCATGTAGTTCTGTTACCATGTAATTTAATCAGGAGCTAGACTTGAGTGAGAAAGATTCAATAACCATGGTAACAGAAGTACAAAAATTGTGTCATGCAGGGTGTTTCCACTTTCTGATCAATTAACTGATATTTATCTGCTGAGGTGATAATAAATGAAATGACAAAACTATTGTTTACATGTCTGCCATTAACTTGCTACGATGTAAATGATGCTTTGTGTATTTACCGTCTCCTCGTCTCTCTTTCTCTCCCTAGCCACCTTTAGTCCAGTCACCCTCTCTCTGTTCTTTGTGCTATACTTTTTGCTGAGCTGTTGGACGTATGGTGTCTCTATCCCTAGTGGACTCTTTGTCCCTTCACTACTGTGTGGAGCCTCTCTCGGACGCCTAGTGGCCAATATCCTCAAAATGTATGTATATACATATATATTAACCATTTTTATTACAACCACATAATTTCACACTATTAGGATCAAAATGAGCTAACTGTGTGGCAGCAGTACATAAAGATCATGCGGGGGGGGACTTGAAATGTGGTGTGGTTGTCAGTGCCAGATGGAAACTGCTGCCCTCCTGGAATTTATACATACAGCAGTCTGTATTGTTAGCACTAAATGTTGTGAGACTTGTAGAGGAGAGAGATAACCACTCTCTACACCCACAGCGAGCAGTAAAGCATCTCAAAACCGAACCTCAAAACACATCAAGCATTGAGGTGGATGGAATAACAGTAGAAGACTATATCAGTTTCTTCTGCCAGCAAAGAAGAGGAATCTTACACCCCAATGGCCTACTTCCAGCATCATGACGCGCCTACTGGTCATGGGGGTTCATTGCTTATTTATTTGCTGTCATTGCTTAATCCTACTTGGGGCTTGGGGAGCCTATCTCAGCCCACTCTGGGCAAAGAAGGGGTACACCCTGAACACCTCGCCATACCATCGCAGGGCCAACACACAGCCAGCCATTCATACTTATACACTCACATCTAGGGGTAATTTGGGACAGACAATTTTCAGCATTTTTCTTTTATGTTTCAGGAATCTTGGTATGCAAATCTACTCAGGGACCTTTGCTCTGATTGGAGCAGCTGCCTTTCTAGGAGGCGTGGTACGCATGACCATCAGTCTGACCGTCATCCTCATCGAATCAACCAATGAGATCACGTATGGCCTTCCCATCATGATTACACTAATGGTAAGCACATAGTAAGTGTTGACCTGGTTACAATATTTGTTGTGATGTTTACTGTGCAAAAAGAATTATTTCTGAGAATGGGTAGGAGTCAGATGGGGAACATACAAATCTAGAAATGTGTCAGAGAAGTCATGTTACACGTACATAATTTGTATATTACCATTTCATCTTTATTTTTGCAGGTGGCCAAATGGACAGGAGATTTGTTTAATAAGGGAATCTATGATATTCATATTCATCTGAGAGGAGTGCCGCTGCTGGAGTGGGAGACTGAAGTCGAAATGGACAAGTGCGGAGTTTACATATTTCCTGTGTTTATTTTATCCTTTATTCCCTCAATGCACACCAACAAACAAAAATGTTCGAGGGAGGTTCAAGGGCTTTGTGTTTTGTTTTGTTTTGTTTTTCCCCATTCATTAATTTCATTCCCACTCTCAGACTAACCGCCAGTGACATCATGGAGCCCAACCTGACCTATGTGTATCCCCACACACGTATCCAGTCTCTGGTCAGCATCTTGAGGACCACCGTGTATCACGCCTTCCCTGTGGTCACTGAGAACCGTGAGAATGAAAAAGAGTTTATGAAGGGGAACGTCCTTGTCAGCAACAACATCAGATTTAAGGTAAAGCCTTTATCATTAGCAGGGTGATGATTACAGATAACATGGAGATTAATATGCGTTAAAGAAGCCCGGTGTAACAGTGGTTATTTTTTGATCGCAGGGTAAGCAAGTTCTTAAAAGAATATATTTTAAGCATGGCTGTAGGGATTTATCATTAACATTTGTGTGTAAATAATAATCAACAGCAGCAAAGGTGATTATTTTCCTCTGAATGCATATTGCAGAAGAGCAGCACAGTGCCGTAGTGGTTAGCACATTCGCCTCACTGCAAGAAGAACCTGGGTTTCTGTGTGGAGTTTGCTTGTTCTCCCCGTGATTGTGTGGGTTTCCTCCGCATACTCCGGTTTTCTCCCACAGTCCAAAGACATGAATTGACTGTTCCAAATTAGCTTACCCTGTGTTTACACTAGGGTGCTATGTCCGCAATCTCTACGATTTGAGAGAATCATGAGGGGCATGGAGGGTTCAGGGAACTGAATGGAATTGTGATGGTCTTAAGGGAACTTGGTGGATTCATGATGATCACGCTGATGGTGGCAAAATTTTTGTCAGTTAAAAATTTTGCCGCGATTATTACATTGTATTATGATTTGCTGCTAATTGTGGTAAAATGTAAGAATCAGAGTAAAGTGCAGTAGCTTAACAGACCTTAACAAAGCATAACAGACCTTGATGCACCATCGTAGGGGATCTTGATGAACTTGGCAACACGATTCCTTTAGGTTTCATCTCCTGGATGCACCCTGCCTCCTTTTTATACCCCAATTGTTCACCAGGCATGCTCATAAATCATGGTGCTTCATGCTTTTTTTAATCGCAGAGATCGGGGACATCATGGCTCAGTGTAAACCTAGTGTTATCTTTGCTCAGAACATGCAGAGCTCACCTGACCTGTCTCTGCCATGGTTAAAATATGTAAAAATAAACTATAAAATTTAGTTTGCTTTTCTTTGTTTCCACAGCTCTGAAAATGCTTTAGAGAAACACTGTACAGATTCACCTTCATCTGTCATGATTTAAAATAAAAAACTTGTTTAAGTGTGCTTTTTACCCCTCAGGCGGTTATGGCTGGAGGGATATTGTCGTTGGCTTGGCAGCCGGGCGGGTGGGCGGCATGACAATAACTTTGTTCGGGCCATTTCTCGGCTCATATGCATGATAGCTTTCTGAACTTTTGCGTAGGCACTCCCTATGACCTAAACCTCTGAGTAAGGTGGCGAATAAAATGTTGATTGTCCGAAACTGTTCGTATGGGGGATGGCTTTTGTCCTCCATGCGCTTGAGGCATCCTGGCTGAGGGGTTACGACATTCTATAGAACAGCTATTTTTGCTCCTGTTTCCATGCAGTATATAAATATTATTATTTGACTATTCATATCCTTTATTTTATTAGTGGCAGAGTCCTCACTGCATTCATACAGTGCCATTTTTCCCCCACATGGTGGAGCCAGCGGATTACTTTTATAACAGCATTCCTCACTTTAATGGTGACGACGTTGTTGTAGCTGAAGTCATTTTGGATTACAGAAGCATTAACCCAGCTTCTTTTCTCCTCTTATTAATAATATAGTTTATAAATTTGATTGCATCTTTTCCCGAGATGCAGTAGAGAGAACATTCCAAGGATATTAGCCGCAACATTTCCCATGAGCCTTTTGATTCCGTCATATTATTACAGAATTCTTTTTAATATAAATACACAAGTGAGTGATGGTCTATGCATGTTGCCTCCTTCTGTAGAAAGCAAGCGTGTTGACTCGGGCAGGGGAGCAGAGACGGAGGTGCCAGTCGATGAAATCATACCCATCAAGCGAGCTGCGCAACATGTGTGATGAGCAGGTGGAGGTGGAGCTAGCTGAGGAAGGTCAGGACATCCTGCAGCAGATGCTGGACAGGAGGTAAGCAGTGTCTGAGGAGTCATCCAACCACTTGTGTCACTCTAAGCTTGCCTTACCTTAAGCTAATAACTGTTGCTAGTGTGGAGATATCAACAAGTAGGCGTGGTGGAAATATTGAGGCAGGTGGTACCGAATGTAGGCTGCATGTACTGGGAATAGTTTCAACTAGATAAAGTCAACTCTACAGTCTGTATGTTTCTAATCCCGCTCCTACTGCTGAAGGTATTCTGGCCTATCCTTCTCACTCTGCCTAGTATTACCTCATCCAAGACTCTGTTGTAATCACCAGAGTTTTTGTTTGTCCATAAAAAACTACTCTACCTGAGTACCAGAAAAGATTTGAATTTGGAATGAAAAGGTCAAGGTCAGAGCAAGGTCACAAAGTTTTAAAGATAGAGCACTTATAATTTCAAAACAGATGCGAATAATCATGCCATTAATATGGAACACTAATAGGAAAGCATATATGGACTTTCAAATGAGACAGGTGCCTTTAACCTTGAGTGACCTTGAAAAGTCAAACCCCAGCGATCTTGTAAATCCTTCAAACAAGAGTATTTTTTTTTTTGCTTATTTGGTCACGTCCATGTACGGTTGAACATACTGTAAGACAAGCACATGGGTAATTAAAACCAGTACTCCATTCATTCATTCATCTTGTTCCGCTTAATCCGGGGTCGGGTCGCGGGGGCAGCAGCCTAAGCAGTGAGGTCCAGACGTCCCTCTCTCGAGCCACTTCCTCCAGTTCTTCCAGGGGATAATGAGGCGTTCCCAAACCAGTCGAGAGACACCCTCCAGCGTGTTCTGGGTCGGCCCCGGGGTCTTTTTCCAGTTGGACATGCCCGAAACACCCCACCAGGGAGGGGTTCAGGAGGCATTCTAAACAGATGTCCAAGCCACCTCAACTGGCTCCTCTTAATGCTGAGGAGCAGCAGTTCTACTCCAAGCTCCTCCTGGATGACCGAACTTCTCACCCTATCTCAAAGGGAGAGACCTGCCACCCTGCGAAGGAAGCTGATTTCAGCCGCTTGTATTCATGATCTTGTTCTTTCGGTCACTACCCAAAGCTCGTGACCATTGGTGAGGGTAGGAACGTAAATTGACTGGTAAACTGGGAGCTTTGAATTCCGCCTCAGCTCCCTCTTCACCACCACATACCGGTACAAGCTCCACTTTACAGCAGACGCTGCACCGATCCGCCTGTCGATCTTCCGCTCCATCCTTCCCTCACTCGTGAACAAGCCCCTGAGACACTTGAATTCCTCCACTTGGGGCTGGACCTCATTCCAGACCCGGAGGGTGCATTCCATCCTTTTCCGGCTGAGAACCATGGCCTCGGACTTGGAGGTGTTGCTTCTCATCCCGGCCGCTTCACACTCAGCTGCAAATCGCTCCAGCGAGAGCTGGATGTCTCGGCTCGATGAAGCCAAAAGGACAACGCCATCCGCAAAAAGCAGAGACGACATCCTATGGCCACCAAACCAGAACCCATCAACACCTTAGCTGCGCTTAGAAATTCTATCCATAAATATTATGTACAGAATCAGTGACAAAGGACAGCCTTGGCTTTTCCTTTATTTGCATCCGTCAATAACATTTTCTAGTGAAATTGGTATTTACTAAAACATTATAAACTAATGAGCCACAGTAAACCTGACCAAGATGATGTAATGAAAGCTATCCAAGTCCCTATATATTTACGACCACACCAGTTATGACACCTCGTTAATCGACATGAAGTTTCTTTTAATCAGAATCTGAATCAGAATACTTTACTGGCTCTTTTTAGTTTTAGTTTTACTATACTGATAGCATGATAGGAAGTTGGTGCATTGCATAATGTCACCAGAAAGAGTTTAAAGCCAGCTACGCTGAGTCATCTGATAAGTAACATATTGCAGTCTGCGCTCTGAGACAAGCAACGTAATGTTTCACTAGAGTGTGCAGTTTATTACAGCTCATTAAATAGTGTGCTGCCTTCAGGGTTCTGCCAGCCTATTTTCATGTACTGCTCGCTTGATTGCTATAACGTCTGCCTCCTGCAACAAGCTCGCATCTCTAAATGGCAAGCTTTTAAGAGCAGAAAAACCTTTTGTTATTACTTGTAATGCTTAACACAGTTAATTGCTGTTTATTGTTATAAATCTTAAAATAGTTGGAAGAGAACTTGCATAGTCTAGAGCTACCACACCTTACTCCATGACGCTGCAGTAGGTCATGCTGTCTGTACAGACTGTGAACATGATGTCAAATTTTTTTTTTGGCTGCATTTTTTGCTAGTAAAACTGTATCTAGATCAATATTACTGTATATTTGATTATCTATTTACACATCTTTCTGTGAAAACTACTGAAAGCAACAACGTAACAACACACAGAGGCTTATTTAATGTATTAATAGTAAAAGAGATAATAAGAATGAATTATTAAAAAATTTGTCAAATACACAGTTAATACATGACACAATTTAGCTAAGGCATCTCTGTCGTCTCGGACAGACACGTGCCGTACCCAAGTCTGTACCCGGATCAGTCCCCAAGCGAGGAATGGAATATGGAGGAAAGGTTCCGCCCACTCACCTTTCACGGCCTGATCCTGCGCTCGCAGCTTGTCAACCTGCTCATCCGTGGAGTGTGTTACACCGAAAACCAATTGGTCAGTGTTTACGTCTTACTGCAAAGAATCACTTGTAGGATTGTTACCATTTTCTCAATCTAATCAACATGGAGTTTGCACGAGTATTCACTATGATCACAACCACTATATGGTCCATAAATATAAACACCATGTTCTTTATAATGTATATAAGTTTACTAGCATTATCCGCCATCTTCTACATACATTAGCTCACAGAAACCATATTTTTGACTTGTGATGCTGTGATTGTCTTTGGGTGGGATGGGTGGCATACACTTTCTTCCCTGTCTGTGGTCAAGATCTCAAAGTTCTCTTGTTATCCTGGCCTTGGATTGCAGTGACATTGTTGGAATTGGAATTTCTAAATCTCTTGATAGTTTTTTTTTTTTTCTTTTCTTTTTTTTTTTTTTTCTTTTCTTTTTTTTTTTTAACCTTTGCCAATGAGGTTACATTTTACCCTCGGTCTGTTTGTTTGCTTTTACGCAAAAGCTGTGTGCGGATTTTCAAAAAGTTCCATAAAAAGGGTGCAACTTATTGTTAAAACCCCCAACTTCACAATACAAGTTCAATTCATTAAGAAATATCCTTTTCCACCTGATTTTTGTTCACAATCATTTATCGCTGTTAGCTTTCAGAGAATTTTGAAAATAAAGTTTGATTACATTTCTATGCATCTTTTTCTTGTAATGTACGTCGCAGTCTTATATTTGTTTTCATAAAAATTAAATAACTAAACAGAAGCAGCAATGGATATCTTTTCTTCCCTGCCTAAATATCCCAAGACCTTAACTAAGTCCATACACAATATTAGGGACTTATGGCCTCAACTTTTAGTGTGAGACTGGTTGAAATGGTTCAGACACCTTACAAAGGTAACATCCGTCACGGTGGAATTGCCCTACTGCTGATCAGATTCTAGGTCCAGGAGTTTTTAAAGGACTCTTTAACATTGTGATAAAGGAGGTTTATGACGTTTTGCTTTAAGATTGCTTTGGTGAGGATTTGCGTTTTTGATTTCTTTTGTTTTGTTTTTGTAGTTGCACCACTCAGGAATCCAGTTAGTTCAAGCAGAACCTTTACTTCAGGCCACAAAGCTTTTTAATGCCACTCTCTTTTTCTCATTTTATTCTCTGTCGCAGAGTGCGTCTCAGCCACGGCTCTCCTTCGCAGAGATGACAGAGGATTACCCACGTTTCCCTGACATACACGATTTAGACCTCACCCTCCTCAACCCACGCATGATAGTGGTAAGAGTCTTTCAAGAAAGTAAGAGAAGAAAACACACAAAGACTGAGAGAGAGAGAGAGTAAAGGGGGTGTGCTAACTTTGTCCAATATTAATTTGTAATTACTATTGTTAATAGTAATTACAAATTAATATTGTAATTACTTATTAATTGGTGTTGGAGGACCTTTTCACTGAAGTGGGGCGGTCTTATTATTGGATTGTTCCCTAAACTCTGAGACCTAATGAGCCTAATTACAGTAGTGTGCAGTGAAGATTATACACCACCACCTTTGTCTAAAAGGGCTCCTAATAAAAAGAAGTAAAAAATGACTTCTCTATGATTTTTGGTGAAAATGTATTGAACAATGCTATTGTAGGCAAAGAAATAATTCCGACAAGTATATTGAGGTAAAATTATGGCTAATAAACAAAAACACTGAAAATACCAATTTTTCCGAAAAATTGAAAGGTGTCACAAATTTTATTTTTTTTTTACTTTTGCATTGCACGAATGAACTTCAAACCATATGGAATGGTTTAGTGAGTGAATAAAAAAATATGTGAACACTATGCCTGAAAGGTTAAATGCTGTAATCAAAGTAAAGGGAGGCCACAATAAATATT
>JBCNYH010000012.1:12770838-12796143 GCA_039654325.1 Tandanus tandanus | reverse complement strand
AATGAAATAATTATATTAGAGATACAACACAAAAATGCTTCAATCCATACAAAATTCTGGCTTCATGATGAAGATACCTCAAACTAATTACATTAAATTCTTAATTATTTTTTACACATAAATTAGAGGGAAAAATGTGGAATCACTTTATGGCCAGAATTAGTTGATCCCCTCAGAAAAAGAGTCCAAGTCCACTTTTGTCATTTTCATTGGGTCAAAATAGGCTTTGCTGCCAAGACACAAAGGTCTGCCAGGATTTTCACTACCAGTACAATGTTTTGGAACAGCTTCTTGTGTGTCCATACCTTAGACTGGTATTTATATTTATAAGGACAAGGGTCATTACTATACCAGAACTCACATACTGAAATCACTGAACACCCAAAAATTCCAAATAATTTCAGTTATTTCTCATTCTATTATGAACACATATACTTGAAAAGTATTATTTATAAATGTATATTCTTTTATATCTATGCATGTAGTATTTAATTTATATTAACTGGGTTGAAATCAGTGAAATATCATCGGACAAGTTGGATATTGCCCATGTTCCTGATTTACCAAATTCCAAGTTGAATGAATGTCCCATTGTACTTTCATCACAACTTCAACTGCAGAAAGGTTTTCCAGAGTTTTGGCTACAGTGGATTGCAGCATAACTTCAGTAGAATTAAAAAAAAAACTAAAGGAATAAATTGTGTTTACAAGAGTCAGGGTAATTGTGAACTGTTAGAGATTCAGGCCCTACACAGTTTTTAAACTATTCTCTGGTGTTATGTAGAGTTAACTTTTAACCATGTGGCGTTATTTAACTCTGTATCGGAGTTGTATTATTAACACTTTAGAAAGTGTTAATTAATACTGCAAAGATTGGGGGGAAAATAAGAACCAGCATAATGAGCAATTTCCCAGTAGTGATGTCTAGACCATGCCTTAAGTAGCAAAAGCAGATGGTGATTCAACATCTCTCTGGAATCCTTCATCAAGACCAATGCAGAGCTCACTAATTACACCCATTACACCTTCACCAGGTGTGTGTTGAGTACACCAAAGCCAGGGTCCTCCTCTTACACAACCACCACCACACTTTTATGATGTAATTCTACTAGACAGCTCATAGGACATTTCCCCTGTGTGGTGCTGGAGACTGGGGCTAATTTGAGAGGCTGGAAATGTTAGTGGAGATGAGCCATTGGCAGACTGTTAGAATTTGATGAAGCGCCTATGTCAAGCGGACGGAAACTGGACAGTTTTCTAATCAGAGGTATCTGACGTGGCGTAATCTGAGAACCAGAGCATTATTAATGTAATCAGGAGTGTCCCCTTTGAGGATTTGATAATAGGATTCAAGGCAAAGTAGCTTGGGCTTTTCAGTACAGGTTAGCGCAGGTGTCATCAAGCTCAATGCTAATGACCTCCTGCTGTGGCAGAGGTCCTTTTTCTGTTATAGCTTTGCACTCCCTGATAACCCTCATCCATTAGACAGGATTTCATTAGCACTTTAAAGCAACATGTGCACTGATAAGTGTGGTTCATTAGGCAAGACTTTATTAGATATCCAGGATGAGTAGGTGGGAGTGGAATTTTTGACCATGCTTCTTTCCTGCTGATATGTTTCTAATGCCATAATGTGCTAAAATGCTTGTATTTGAGTCCAGTGATCCGGTCACTAATTCTTTGTACATTATAGAGCACATTGTAAGATGTCACGACCTACACTAAGGAAATATTTCAGTTAAATTAAATCTCTGAAATGAAAACTTGGTCATCACAAAACTTTATTTTACACTCTGACAGTAGAAAGTACTTCTTTATTTAATCACACAGAGAAAATTGAAAGTCAATAGGATCTGACTGGAAAGAGAAAACGTACATACAAGTAGATTATGACGTGCAAATCAAAGAGAGCAGTCAAAACAGAAGATGAATAAACCGTCACTCCAACAGAGGACGCAGTCACCTGGTAAGTACAATGTGAATACCTAGACAAATTTATATTACGCTTCTCTATGAAAAGAAAATTAATGATATATCCATTTGCTCTCAGTTCTGTGTGTTAATAGATAGATCGTCAGACACAAGCTGTGCTCGAAGTTTAAATCAATCAAATAAGGCAGAAACTTCTTTTGAAACCTTAGAACTAATACTCATTGACTTCCTTCCACACACCATTAACCTACATTTATGCTTGCCCAGTTCAACAGTTTTTCAACTTCAGATTCAGATGAAGTCTCGTAACAGAACTTGGCAGAAGTTTTAACCTTTCATGGAGTTACACCCGAGGCTGCTAGAAGAGCCGATGCGGTCCAACCTTCCTCCGAAGCAGCCAGAGAAGCCCTTGCTCCTTGTGGACAGCAGGAGATCTATGAGGTGCTTCCTCTGCATCTCGAGTCCCTCATCAGTGTTGCTGTCCTCATTCGGAGTGGTAGCTTGGTCCTCCCTGCCTGGAGAAGCTTGGCCTTGACCTAGTGCTCTGCTTCTCTCCTCATAATCCACCGCACCTTCGGTGTCCTCTTCGTCTACCAAGGCTCCTTCAAGCTGCTGGAGCAAGTTCTGAGAAGCACATCGTGAAGGAGATTCCGTGTTAGACTTGATCATTTTAATAGCTGCTGAGTCAAAAGATCTCTATATTCTTACGGTCATCTTGAGATGTCAAAGAAAATGAGTGGGGCGCTTTACATCCTGCTATTATAGAGGTGTCTATCAGATAGAAACCCGTGTTTGGCACTGGGTTACTCTGGCATTTCAGTCACTGTGTAATCACTACCACTGTGGGCTGCTATAAATCAAGAAAAGTGTAGCCAACCTGTAGGAAACTATTGACGGACAAGTCTGTTTTCACATGCAAGAAATTTGTTTGTTTATAAGCATGGTAAACTACCAAGCATGGTCATTGGTCACATGGTCATTTAAATTAACTTAACCTTAATCATCAGTCGTTTGAATAAACAGATAAGCTACCAATGTGTCCAATTTGTTTACACTTACCTTGATCTTGCTGATGCTATTAGCAGAATTGTGCCTACTCAACACATGAGCTTGTACAGTGAACTCCTGACAGAGCAGGACCAGGAGTCCTGCTAGAATAAGTCCTTTAACCATCCCTGGCTTCCTTTTGAGGCTTGGCTGTATGTTTCTGTGATGGTTGTGTGCTTGGCTCCTTCTTTTATTGGGACACCTAACGATCCAGGACTCATCTTTTCACAGGCCACGTGAAGTGCATTCCAACACCTCGCCTCCGATAGGATGCTGTGGTACATTTCCTTTTAAGTGGCTGTTTGGTGCTACATGATGTGCCTTTGAGAGAGAGAGAGAGAGAGAGAGAGAGGTTGTGGTGGGTGACAAGTCAGACACAGTCAGTGACCTCAGGAACAGTTTTTGAGGTTAGGAAGAAGACGTGACACCCATCAAGCATCCGTCCACTACACATGCCTTGCGTTGTTGGAGCATCAGGTCAGAACTGATAAGTTCAACCTATACTAAATATACTATTTGGTTGGTCAGACCATGTATATTCCATATTTAGACTAAGAAACTCTTATCTCAGGAATATGCAAAGAAATCTTTTGATCTTTAGGAAATATGGCACAAGTTTTTAATGCTTTTAAAGGTGCAACAATTCATGAATCACAAACAAAGGTGCTTTATGATGACAAGCTTGGGTGGAAAGATTTATTTTTTAATACAGTATGTTTACAAGAAATCAGAGGAATACATTTTTTCATTTTTTTTTTAGCAAAGCACTATCCATTGGATTGACATTAATAATTAAATAGCAGGAAGATCCTGAACTTCTGAAAATCTTATTAAGTCTCACTGGATACAGGGGTCTGATTTCCAAGCACAAATTAAATATTATACGCATAAATCATTCTTCTAATCTTTTATAAATCATCCAAACATGATGCATAAGGCAAAATTTTATTTATTAATATGCGATAAGTTGTTAACGTATTAAAGGGGATATGCTGCACACTTTTCAGTTATGTGATATTAATCTCTGAGCTGCTTTTCAAAAGGTTTTCAGTGGAAAAAAATACCTTGATTCTTTTCTCTCATGCTGCTTTAGTATGGTATTAATACCGTATAAGATAAGATATGCTGATTTAGCTACTGTTTCTTTAAATATGTAAATAGCTTTGTTCTGATTGGCCAAGACCTTTATCAACCACACAGATGAATTTTATGGTGCTCAGTACACAAATTTATATATTTTTTATGACTTTTTTTTTTGTTAGTCTTTTGTACTAGATCACCATTCAATTATTCGCCGAACCACTTAACCCTATTAGGGTCAGGAGAAAGCTGGAGCATTTCTCCGCTGATTCTGGCCAAAGGCAGGGTACATTTACATTTACGGCAATTTTCGATGGCTTTATTCAGAGTGACAATTTAATCTCACTTATACAACTGAGCAGTTGAGGGTTAAGGGTCTTGATCAAGGACCCAATCTGTACCGCCGACCTTCTGTTCAGTAACCCAGAGCCTTATCCACTGAGGCACCATTCACATGTAGACTCACACCTAGGGGCAATTTGGAACAACCAATTATCCCTGTGCGTATTTTTCAACTGTGGGAGGAAATTGAAGTATCCTGAGGAAACTCACTCAACGTGAATTCCACACAGACACGCCCTTGCCAATCATGGGACTTGACCCCAGGACCTTCTTGCTGTGAGGCAGACATGCTAACCACTGTGCCACCACAGCCACACCAGCACATCTGAATCATGCATTTTTCTGAATCATTTGCTCTCAGTTTAGTGAATGCAATCAGTTTGAAACCTTTTGTATATCTATGCAGTCAACACAACAAATGGCTAATAGCAGTCGACACACACCAAGAAAGTCCAGAGGAGACTCAAAAGAGAATACATGGATTATTTTCTCAGGTTGTTTGCAAGAATTTTAGCTAAAGTAAATCTAACTGCAGGTGACACGGTGGCACAGTGATTAGCACATCCGCCTTACAGCAAGAAGATTCTGGGTTCGAGTCCCAGGCTCAGCAAGGACATTTTTGTGTTTGCATGTGTTGCATGCATGGGTTTCCTCTGGGGACTCAGGTTTTCTTCCACAGTCTAAAGAAATGCACCTTAGGCTAATTGGCTGTTCCCTTGTGTGAGTGCCCCATCACAATTGCAATTGCCCCATCACCCTGTGATGGTCTGGCGAGTTGTTAAGAGTGTACCCCAACTTTGCCCACTGTCAGCTGAGATTGGCTCCAGCCTCCACGTGATTCTAATGGTGGGATTTAAGCAACTCTGCAAATGAATGATTGAGTGACTAAGTGAGCCCTGGCCAAAATGGCAGCAGCACCAAGTTCTAATTAAACATACATCAAACATTAAAAATAAAACACTATAAAACATACAGTAACAGCTCACAAAACAAAGCCTAAAGAAACAGAGATGAGGAAGCATTATTTGGCTAAGAAGTAAAGCAGTTACAAACTCGTATAGAATCTGCCTCTAAATCCTTCACCACATTTTTAAAATCCCCAATCGGGATCAGCTCTTGAAGCTGTCATTCAGCTTACTGCTGATTCAAATCTGCAGGGGCAGACAACATAAAAGCCTGTTTGTCAAGTTCAGTGCAAACCTTAGGGACGGTCAGTAAAAGTATGTCATTCGAGCGCAAACAATAATTACTGGTTTTAAATAAAATATATCCACAAAGGTAAGAGGGGAACAGACCAAGGATGGATTTATAGACAAAATTATACCAATGGGTGAGTTTGCACATGGTCAGGGAGGGCCACTTAACTCTGGCATATAGGGTGCAATGGTGAGTGAGAGCTTTGCAGCCTGATACTAATCTCAAAGCGCTGTGGTACACAGTGTCCAACCAATGCAAGCATTGGACAGAGGCATGCATATACAGCAGATCACCATAGTCAAGCAAAGGGAGGAACGTAGCCTCAACCAGCTTTTTCCTGACAACACAGAAAAAACAGGATTTATTTCTAAAATAGAAAACTAGCTTAAGCTTCTTTACTAGGTTTTCAATATGAGGTCTAAAAGTTAAACACTCATCAATTAAAATACCCAAATACTTGTATTGTGTCACTTGTTCAATCTGACTGAACTGCAGGGTTTTAATGATAGGAAGAGAATCTACTCTCTTACTAGCATTAGAAAACAGCATTATTTACGTTTTTGTGGCATTTAACACAACATTTGGATCAAGCAGGCATGACTGTACAATATTAAAAGCAGACTGAAAATACCCGAGAGATTGAGCAAGGGTAGCACCACAGCAATAATTGACAATATCGTTAGCATAAAAATGAAACTGTGCATTTGAAACGTTTTGACCCATATTGTTAACATAAATGGTAAATAAAAGTGGACCCAAGACAGAACCTTGGAGGACCCCTGATGTAACATGTAATACATTAGAGAGATTTCCTTCATATTTAACACATTGAGTCCTCTCAAAGAGGTAATTTTCAAACCATCCAACAGTCTGATTAAAAAAAGAAAAGAAAAAAGGATGCATCCTTGCAAAGTAGTTGTCTCATACTATGGGTGGAGATACTTTTTTTGGGGGGGGGGGTTATAATTCTCATGAGGTCCATGAATCTCTTGACATAAGAAGAGTAGCTTATTGAATTACATTTTTGGACCTAGGCAGCCCAAAACAATCAGATTAGATTGTGTTATTTCAGATTTGGTGATTGGTATAATGTTCCAATTTTCTCATGTCCCCTTTAAGACATTTCAATTTCCTATAGCAGTATTTGCCCATCGGCATGGTGGTTACTACGTCCGTCTCACAGCAAGAAGGTCCTGGGTTGGAGTCCCGAGCACAGGCGTTTTCTGTGTGTGGTTTGAATGTTCACCCTGTGCTAGCATGGGTTCCCTCCAGGTACTGTGGTTTCCTCCCACAGTCCAAAGACATGTACATTAGGCTATTTGGCTGTTTGAAATTGTGAGTGTGAATGGGTGTGAGTGTAATAGCCATGCAGTGCTCTACACCGCCTTCACCCAGTGTCAGCTTAGATAGGCTCCAGCCTCCCAGCAATCCTAATACGATTAAGCGGTTCAGCAAATGAGCGAGTGAGGAAGTGAGAGTGTTTGTCTGTGAATACATATCGCTCTCCGTGGTGCTGAATGAAATATCACAGCATGTTCCCTATCGCACATGGCAGGGTCATGATTTCCAAGTTGTTGTTTCATTTCCCAGACAGGAAGTGTTGTGAACTGAAAGCACTGTCATACCACGCCACCCATCCATACTTTCAATCAAATGGGCTTAGAATGAATAATCATGGTAGGAAAATATCAAACAAAAGGCACACGGGTTTGTTTTTCTTCAAATCATTTATTTAATATTTCACTTTGATATACAACTGACTATTGAGCATAAATACAGAATGCATATAAATATAAATGTATATCTAAGCAGATCAATAAATATTCTAATAAATAAATGCACATTTAAAAATTCACTTTGGTGTCATCGCAGGTAATGACATAACAGTTCTGCCTAAGACTTCATTTTCTCTTTGGACCTAAAAACAAAAACAAAAAGAGAGGAAACTGATGAGTGTCACCAAAAGACAAGCAAGTGTTTATTTTATTTATTTTATTTAAGTTAAAGCTTCATGTTTATCCTTAAAATATGCCTATTATGCCATGTGAGCTCAGAGCAAGTGCAAAGACATTCTGAGGTATATTAGTACCAAGCTGTACCTTTGTCCAAGCTCCAGAAAGATATAAGCCTATAGGAAGATGAAGTTAACTTACTGTGGCGTCCAACAGTGTTACAACCCAGAGAGGACATGGATCCGATCCGGTCCAGCCGGCTGCCAAAACAACCTGAGTGCTTCTTGGAGCTGGAGTCCTGGCGAACAGTCTTCAGGTCCAGCGCAGAGAGAAAGTCCCTGGCAAGCAGCTCAGGCTGAAATACAACTTCCTCTTCCTCAACTGCCATTTCTTGCACTTCTGGTTCCAGCATTTGAGCGGGAGCTGATTCTTCCAGTTTCCTGAGCAGAAGCTGTGAGAAGATACAGTAATGATATTATACAGCTTGCTCAAAGCTATTCTGCAGTTCTGAATTGTGTCTTGCTGGATTGAAGGATATATACAAAGAATAAATCATGATGCATAGATGCTGTGCAGTTAGTGCGGTTAGTTTGAAGAGCTAAACTTACCTTCAAGACATCCAGGTCTTCATTGGTCAAGGTCTCGCTCTGTAGTGGGAGTGTGCTTGTGAGTGCCAAACCTACAAGCAATAAAAAGCTAACAGATGGAATGTAATATAGTGACATGTTCTTCAGTTTTCCTTAAGAATTGCAGGTCTCCTAAGTCTTTTAAGCAGTGTCTGTTGTCTGTGTATCATGGCTCCGTGCTGGGAGATGGGGCTCTTTTATACTTTAAAGTCTGAGTCATAAAAGTTATGCGAGGAATTAGAGGCCACATTCCAACACCTCCAGTGATAAAGCTGTCTGTCGGAAATAACTCCTTTTAAAGCATCAATGTATGAGCCCTATGACATTGCATGCAATGCTCTTTGTTTAGACACTGAGCTTGGGAAAGTGATTCCCCGAAATTACACACCCTTTATCCACATCACACTTATTTTTGGTGACATAATGGATCTATTGACATTATTGTAAAAGGAGTAATATATATTATACTGAGTAAGTTTTATATATAGGCAGTTTGGTGGTGTCGTGGTTAGCACGTCCGCCTCACAGCAAGAGGGTCCTGGGTTTGAATCCCGGCCTCGGCTGTTTCTGTGTGGAGGTTGCATTTTCTCCCTGTGCTTGCGTGGGTTTACTCCAGGTACTCCGGTTTCCTCCCACAGTACAATGACATGTACATTAGGTTATTTGGCTGGTTCAAGTTGATCCTAGGTGTGAGTGTGAACGGTTGTGTGTTGCCCTGTGTTGGTCTGGTGAGCTGTTCAGGGTGTACTCCGCCTTCGCCCAGTGTCAGCTGAGATAGGCTCCAGCCTCCCCGCGACCCTAATCTTTCTGTTTTCTATTGTGGGAAAAGCCAGGTCTGTAATCATACAAAAGTGATACGATTGTTGTAAAACCAAAACATTTCCCATGATACCCGCTGTGTGGCTCGACCTGACTCTGTCTTAAAATTGTCATATTATACACATGGGTATATAAGAGAGACCCGTCATTTAAACACAGGGCAGTCATTGGACTATTGTAAGACTTAAATATTCTGAGTGCATGTTTAGAGATTACCTAGAAAGCATATGAAATTTGTATGTCTATCATGACACAGCTGTAGGATGTCATAGGGTATTGCACAAAAGACCATGAAATGGACCTGACATGAAGAATTACCTGTGAGATGGAAAAAATGTTCAAAGCTCCATGACAGGGGTCTACAATGGCATTTTCCGCTGCACAACAGGTGAGTTCCGTATGACGCACCCACAACAGTGCTAGGAAGTTGCCCAACTTTTTGTCGTGGAAATGTTGTATTCATCTTGTGCAACATATATGACGGGGGCTTAACATTCAGCTGCAGAATTATTGGCCACCTTGATTAAGGTCAGTGATCACAGACACTGAATTTATGACAAAAATCAAACCTTGAAATAAAGTAAATTAATTTAAGGATAGGTGCCACGGTGGTGTAGTGGTTAGCACGTCGCCTCACAGCAAGAAGACCTGGATTCGATTCCCAGCTCAGGCGTTTCTGTGTGGAGTTTGCGTGTTCTCCCCGTGCTTGCGTGGGTTTCCTCCAGGTACTCCGGTTTCCTCCCACAGTCCAAAAACATGCACAGTAGGCTAATTGGCTGTTCCAAATCACCCCTAGGTGTGAGTGTGAATGGTTGTATGTGTGTTGGCCCTGCGATGGCCTGGCGAGCTGTCCAGGGTGTAACCTGCCCTCGTCCAGAGTCGGCTGAGATGGGCGCCAGCCTCCCCGCGACCCTAATTAGGATTAAGCAGCTTAAAAAATGAATTAATTAATTAATTAATATATATCTGTAATTAAACTACGCATACCATGATCATCACCACCCCTAGAAATGTATCTGAACAAATAGTTCAAATTAGGTTACTGATTTGAAACTGCAAAAAGGTCATTCGGGACTTCCTGTTTCACTGTGTTGTAAAAATTAGATGACGCAGAGGCCAAATTCCCTCAGTTACTCATCTTCAACATGGGACAGATAACATGGGACAGAATTCAACTGTGTTGACCTTAAATGACTAAGGAATATCAAGAACATGTTCATATACACTGTTATTATAATAATAATTAAAGGTATAACACATCCGGAGATGTAATGAACCTGCCTGGAAGTATACTTTACCCCGTGCTGTTAGAGATTTACAGAAAATGGTGTCTATAATTCACATTTCCTCCAACAAACTGTAGGAAGTGTCACCCAGACAGATTTGATTGTTTCATCTAACAACAAATATGAGCACATGGGGTTCTGTACATGCTACAGGAGCAGCAAAACTCAAAGTGTTATCTTTCAGTATATTGAAAACCATGCACGCTATAGACTTCTTAACTGAGCCAAGAACTGCACTGTCTTTTGGAGAGTTTGTAAAGTAATAGATGATTACTAATGATAAATCCAACACCAAACATCTGTGATTATTCGCCCATTCTTTCATTGTTGAAAGCAGTTTTGACAGAAAACAACTGGCAGTACCGTGATGCCTTTGATTGAGTATTTTTTGAGTTTGAGTTTGATATACTGTATTAATCCCACAGCTGAGACCCCTCACATCCTGCTCATAAACTATTCGAACTTCTCCACTCTGAAAAGCATTACAGAGCACTGTACACCAAGACCACCCGGCACAGAGACAGTTTCTTCCCCCAGTCTGTCGCTCTGATGAACTCTGAAAAGTCACAGAGTGTCAGGGAACCACTGTGATAATAACCCACTGTACACATATGTTCTACCTCACTACCCTACCTCATGAACACGTGATACTGGTTTGCACTCAATGTTGGTGATAAATTCTGCACTATATTGTTCTGCACTATACTGTACATCTCTTTTTATACAATATTGTCACTTTGCATTTGCTCTTTTGCACATATTTCTATACTTATATATATAGCTGTATTTGCCCAAATCTTTGTAAAAACCTACACACATGCTTCTCTGTACATTGAGCGATTTAAACCGAACTCAACTCCTGGTTTGTGTTCACAAACTTGGCAAATAAAGCTGATTCTGACAATTTGGCTCTGCATTTAACCTATCCAGAGTGAGCACACACACTCGGAGCAGTGGGCAGCCACACTGCAGCGCCCATCGAGCATTCTGGGGTTAAATACCTTGCTCAAGGGCACTTCAGCCAAGAAGGTAGAGGAAGGGGTAGGTGCTGCTGACTTCCCCCACCACCACACATTTTTCCTGCTGGTTTGGGAATCGAACCAGCAACCTTTCGTTCCCAAATCCACTTCTCTGACCCCAGTATGTCAGCCAGTCAGAGGCTGTGTTCCTGACTTGACCAATCAGAGGCTGTGTGTCTGGCTGGGCTTGTGGACACGTGTTGTGGTAGCTTGGCATTGGAATCGTATGAGATTGATCCCATTCCCTTATTTATAGATCTATACCATTAAAGATGAAATAAATAATGTGTAATTATATTGTGCATTTGGACACACACACACACACACACACACACACACACACACACACACACACACACACACACACACACACACACACACACATATTTGATTTTACTAGTATTTTTTGTGAGATTAAATTAATTTACCACACTGGCATTGTATTGGAAACTTTTTTGCTCATATGGACCAAGGTTGCAAATAAATCTAGCCTTGACTGTCATGTAGTTATTTTCTGAACCACTTAATCCTTTATTAGGGTCACGGGGAGGCTGGAGCCCATCCCAGACGACTCCAGATGAAGGCAGGCTACACCCCAAACAGCTCACCAGTCCACTGCAAGGCCAACACTCACACAGCCATTCACACTCACACACATAGGGGCAATTTGGATTATCTAATTAGCCTGATATGCATGTCTTTGGACTGTGGGACGAAACCGGAGCACCTGGAGGAAACTCAGTCAAGTATGGCTAGAACATGCAACCGTACATGCAACAAGCAAAAACTCTGTATAGATTTGTAACATTTCCTTACTGTTGGGTTTATACGGGGTTTATAATAATGGCAGTAGCCTCAAACTGTAAATGTATACAGTACAATATAGATAGACCT
Organism: Tandanus tandanus; assembly: GCA_039654325.1. NCBI lineage: Eukaryota > Metazoa > Chordata > Actinopteri > Siluriformes > Plotosidae > Tandanus > Tandanus tandanus. The sequence continues at coordinate 12,783,949 of JBCNYH010000012.1, read as the reverse complement.
TCACTACACTGTTTCCTTATACGGTTCATAGTAGAAGGCTACCGTAGGAAAGAAAACCCTTGGATTGTGTATGTGCAGTTTCAGTCATGTTATATTTTGTCCAATCAAAGTTCAAGTTTATCAAAACTATGTGTAATAATTTACTAAAATGCTCTATTGAAATCTATATGGTATAAATGTGTATGCTCAGTTTAAGTAGTAGGCTTTCCTCATTTCCTCATATTCCCACAAAATGTATTTATTACATGTAGCGGTTCGTTTTTCATGAGTGTATATCTCATACATAAGTAGTTCTTTTTCACCCATAATCCAGTAATGTTTACACAATTTTACTACATTTATCTGAGGTCATAATCAATTTTGAGGCATTATATGCATGTTATATGATCAGATATTTTTCATAGATGAAAACTTTATTCATGTTATTTCCTTCCTTGTCAGAGTATACCTAGTGATATCATGTAAGTCTTATTACTACTCTGAAAATCAACATTTAGTGTTCATCAGGGGCCCCCGTGCCTATGTGGCACTCATGTTTTGATGGAATATCTCTCTCAACCTTACAAACGTATTGGCATCATAATATTCTTGATGACTTTCCACTACCCTAACCCATCACTCATACATCTGTTATCGTATTAGTAAATAATTACTTGGGCAACAGTTTAATTATGCAATTTAAAAGCTGCTTCTATGCTGTCCTATTAAACCCTAATTGCTTTTGATATCTTCATATAAAATCACCAAAATCATCCAAATTTTCCTAGATGGATAAACATTCTAATTTGCAGACCAGGAGTTTAATATAGGAGCAGTATACGCAATATAATGTCTTACTACATGGAATGATTGTGGTGTAGGTAGGAAGGCTACATCATGTGTTTGTTGCGTGTTGCCCATTTGTCTTAGTTTTTGTTTGTTTGTTTTCTTTTTCAAATTTCACCTATCTTAATTATCTTAATGTCAAACATTCGCCACACCGTAGATTTGTGCCATCGTCACATTTTCTTTTTCTTTTCCCCTCCAAGTGCCCAAACCCCCTTCTTTCTTTATGTTACTGACATCTTTACCCAGCACGGGAGAGTTAAACAGGGTCAAAACAGATATTATGCAAAATATTTATTCATTATTCCACACCATTCAGTCTATGACATGGACAAGAAATAAATACATACGCAGAAGGAGCAGTAAGAGCTTTAGAGAGGCTTCTTAACAAATAAACAAAACAGAAACAAAACTTTTTACACTTCTACAGAGTTACCACAGAATAAATAACACTCAGCAAATGATGCTCTGCTCACAGCTGTAAACATGTCAATACATCAGAATAAAGTTACATTTAAATAATAATAATTATCATCATCATAATAAGACATGTATCCTGCCCGAGGAGTTCAAGTAAGAAGTGTCAGTGCCCTATACCAGGATAAGCTGCTCCTGAGGGGAAGGGAAGGGGAACAGTGGTAAGAAACAATACACATATACATTAAAAATGTGGTCATTCGTGATATATATATATATATATATATATATATATATGCACCCTAATGTTGAACAACTGGTTGTACCTGGAGCTTCTAGCATCCGAGACCACTGAAAGAGCCGATGCGCTCTAGCCTAACACCAAAACAGCTCCTTAGACCACCTTTCTTGAAGCGACTGCGTTTGGACACAGACAGGATGTCCCCGATGAGGCGATCCAGCACGTTGTCTTCAGCAGCGAGTGCGGCGCTGATGTCTCCGATGGTCCAGGCGCTTCCACTCAGAGCGCGGCGCTCCGCCGTCCCGCCTTCCCGCTCCGACTCCGACACCGTCTCAGAACCCTCCGGACCAAGGTAAGGCGCGTTCGCAGTTTGTTCCTCCTCCAGGAGCTCCTTTAGGCTCTCCTAAACACAACACGTCAGGTTTATTACTATTATTTTTATTATCATTAATCATTATATCATTATAATGATGGTGATGATGGTGATGATGATGGTGATGATGATGATAATGATTTAGGATAAAACAAGGTACAATCATGACACATATTACATAATCAAAATGAAACTCCTAAGGAGAAATGCCACAATTCGTGCCCCTCTTAAATAAATGTGGGAAATGCGCAGCACCGCACGGCCTTTGCGCAAAGATCTTCATCCAAAACAGGTCGGTGGTTGCTCACCTGTAACTCGGAGAGCGGTTTAGCCCCGGTGAAATGTAAAAGCAGGAGCGAGGAGAGGCAAAACACGCAGAAGTTGGCGGTCATGTTGCGTGTACAGTGTGTGCGTGGCCGGTTTCTGAGCGCGCTCCTCCTCACGTCAGCTTCCCGAGCGCAGTCTCCAGGTGCGCGCTTTATATCCGCACTGATTTCGTCACGGGCTGCCAAAGAAACCAAACGAGCTGTAAAGGATAATGGAAGGGGAGGTGAATCAAGGCAAACTGCAATTCGTTTTCATTCGAAATCCACCTCTACTGATGGGACGCGATGAGCCAAATTATCTAAATGTCAGGGTTGTCACATTAGACTGAGTGTTTTTACATAAAGCTAGAGATACTGTAATGTAACGAGCATGCACTTGCTATTTTTTCCCATCTTAATGGGATCTGAATTGCCCGGTAATTTGGGAAAACTACTGAATGTCTCAGAATGTGAAGCCACAGTTACACATTAGACAAGAAATCCACAACATGGTATAGGAAAAGTTTACAAAGAAACAGTTATTTGTAGACAACAATGCTCTATCAGCTGCCACTGCAGACAATGAGACTGTAAGATGTGAGACCAGTTGATATTAAAAATGTTTATTGTTTCTACACTGTATATAGAATACTGTATAACTTTGTGTGCACTATAAAAGTAAAACATAATGTAAAATGCTAGAAAGGTTGAATACTGTATTATTTTAAACCCATTCATTAATTCTTTGTTGAACGGCTTAATGCTGCTAGGGTCACTGGGAGGCTGGAGCCTCAACCAACTCTATATCTACTCTACATCCCCATAATGCATTTAGCATTGAAATAGTATGAGATAGAGCTGACATCTAGTGCAATCTGTGGTGTACAAGGAACTGTGAATTGCTCATAAGTCAAGATGCAGTCAAACTGTTAAAGATGCTGTAAATCCCATAAAACCTCAAACAGAAAAAAATGGTATGAGGAATTGATTGCTAGCTGCACAAAACAGCAACCGACATAAACAGAACTAAAGGCAATGTCTCATGACGCTTCTGTTTAGATTGCTCATATTGGTGTTAGTATCAGTATTTAAGTATACCACTAATAATGTACTCATATGCACTCTAATCCTTATGTGCCATACATATTTAAAAAGGGCAACTCATTATGCGGTCTAGCCATTAATGCCAAACATTCATTCATTCATTTATTCATTTTCTAAGCCGCTCAATCCTAATTAGGGGTGCGGGGAGGCTGGCGCCCATCTCAGCTGACTCTGGGTCGAAGGCGTGGAACACCCTGGACAGCTCGCCAGGCCAACACACACACACAACCATTCACACTCACACTCACACCTAGGGGCGATCTGGAACAGCCAATTAAACTACTGTGCATGTTTTTGGACTGTGGGAGGAAACCAGAGTACCTGGACGAAACCTTAACCCCAAACAATCCATCAGTTGAGCAATGAACAACAAAAGAATAACCTGTGGTTACTTGTGTTAATCAAACTGTCTGATTGAGGTGTGTGACGTGTGTGAGGCGTGTTTTCTCCCAGGGATATCCTGAATCTATTTCAAGGATACCCATTTCACCTGGTCACCTCTGTCCTCCCTGGTACAGATCACCGAGCACTTCTCATCGTCATGATTAAGAGTCAAAGAGCTAATTAAGATTTTAATGGCAGGCCAGAATATCCCATGCCATTTAATTTATCCTTTAACTGAATGACGTCTCGTTTGAAATGTCACATGATAAATCACTGGTGTGGAGAAGGAGTGGTTTTTTATACATGTGAAAAACTGGCAAAAAAAACGTTTGTAATTTCTAGAATGTAGAGTTTATAAAATTCTTTGGTACAAGTTGAAATGTGCCAGATGGGCTCCAAGCCATTTCACCAATAGTTGTTCTGGAGGTGCCAACAGACACTAAAAAAAACCAATCAGTCGCTGTCTGCCTGCGCATTGTGCTTCAGTTCAGAGCTAGCAGGAGACCATCGCTCATGCTGTCTTTCTCTGGCTTCCTCTATCATGCAGGATGGCAATGGGCCTCAGGGCATGAATGCTAAGGCTGAGACTCTCACACTTTCCACACAGCAAAAAAAGTCAGAAAATAAAAGTAAAGGAAAAGATCAAGAAAGAGCTGCTCTCGTAAAGCCTAGTTAACATTAAACAGCCAGGGATCAGGAATGGGATCTAACATAGCCACTTACTCACTGAGAGATCTATAACAACACGTCATAGAGATTTTATGTGTGAGAATTAATCAAACAGGTATATTTTTAGCACAAGCAAAATCCATTGTATAGCATGAGTTGTATAACCTTCTTGTTTGAAGGCTGTATGAGATTTCTAGGCTTTGACTTTTCAATGTCACTCAAGGTCAAAGGTATTTGTTTCATTTGAAAGTCCGTATATGGTTTCCTATTCATGTTCCATAATAACAACATGTCTATCAGCAGTCATTTCGAAGTTATACATGCTCTCTCTCCAAAATTTGTGACCTTGCTCTGATCTTCACCTGTGAACTTGACATTACAAAATTAAACAATCTCTGGAACCCAGTTAGGGTAGTGTCCCCACCAAGGATGGTAAAAATCCTTGCATGGGTGTGGTCAGGATTTTGTAGACAGACAAACAAAAACAAACAAATGCTGGTGATTACAACACTTCCACCAAAACATCAAAACTGTTTTCAGTCAGTCAATCAGTCAGTCAGTTAGTCAGGTGGCTCAAGACGAGCTGCTGTGGCCTTCATGGATATACGCTATTGATCCCGATTCTGCGCCAGTTGGAATGCCTGATGCAGACTGCATCCCAGCCATTGCTCAGTGTCTGAATGCCATGCTCTTCTGGGTCTCCCCCCTCAGTGGGTGCCATTGTGGGTATGATGTTAAACTGCATCCAGTGGTGAGGCCAACGCCTGGGAAGATGGTGGTTTTGGGGAATGTAGAGCTACCCCTTAGTCGCCTCTACTCCCAGGTCTCCTCTGACCCGGAGAGGAAGCACCTGTCAGTGTGCCAGCTATGGCTTAAATAGCACGGTGGAAGAAGGTCCCTCACCAACACCCCAACGCTAGCCCGATAATGGTCCCTCACTGACACCCCAATGGCAGCCAGAAGAAGGTCCCTCACCAACACCCCTACAGCACAAAATGTGGAAGGACTTGTCCACCCACCACATTACTCAGGTCAAGTTTGCCAACAAGGAATAAACTCTGTTTTAGATGGAGGTAATAACAATTACAATACTTTCAATATTTATAATACAAAAAATCTATTCAAATCCAATAGTCACTATAGATTATCCATAAATCTGCTTTATTCATTTCCTGATAATTTTTCGGAACCTGATCTCCTAAGCAGGAGTTCTAAGTTCTAAGAGTTTGCATGTTCTCCCACTGGGTTTCCTCCCACAGTCCAAAGGCATGCACATTGGGTAAATTCCCCCTAGATGTGAGTGTGAATGGTTGTGTTTGTTTTAGAGAGCTGTTCCCGGTGTATTCTGGCCTTCACCCAGGGTTGGCTTTGGCTTCCTCATGACCCTAGCAGGATAATTTGGTGAATGCATAAATGAATGAATGAATGTTTCCCTAAGAATTATTTCTGATATATTTTTGGGCTCTGTGTATTTTTCTCCCGATGCATCCTGAGTGATTTTTTCCTCCTTGCCCTGTTGTGCAATGTTTAAAAATCCATGAAAAGAGTCCTGGTCTGGAGCTGGATCAAACCCAAAAGTTTGTTGGCCCAAGATCGATATTTGGTTAAAATTTCATAAGTTATCATGGTCTCACACACACACACACACACACACAGACACACAGAGAGAGAGAGAGAGAGAGAGAGAGAGAGAGAGAGAGAGAGAGAGAGAGAGAGAGAGAGAGAGAGAGAGAGAGATAGCCACATGCAACCAATATCATAACCTAACCCTAACCCCCTTATTGGGGGTAAAAATGGTACTGCTTTTCATTTTTGTGTGTCTTTTGAATGCTTACATGTAAGTCTGTGTCTGTGTAATAGCCTTTGAATGGTCTAGCAACCTGTTCAGGGTGATCCTAGGAGTACCACCTCAACCATGATGAATCAGCAAAATACTATAGATAATGGATGGATTAATGAATTGATGCTGTTTCTCTTATTAAGTGTAGCTGTACATATATAGGTTTTATATGGACTTTAAAAAGTCTGTACTAACTCATATAACCACTCTTTACAAACTTTTTTTTTGAATACACAACATATCAAAACTTGGGTGGATGAACTACATCTTCTATCTAGTTTTTAGCTAGATATGCTTATGTTAGCATTTCTGTTATTTATTGTCATTGATTATGGTCATTGATTATGAATCTCCCTCACTGTTTTTAACGAAGTAGATTCTACCACCGTCGTGGATTGTTTATTTAAACTAGTAGGTCATTGGTTAGATGCCTCCTGAGTAGCTTTACACATGGTTTAAACTTGCTCTAGATTACTGACATTGAAACTGTTCAGTTTTGTCAGAAGTTACTATTAAGAGATAAAAATTAAAGGTGTAGTTTTAGATTTTAATCCACTACACTTTTAAAAAATCATATTTAGTGAATATCTTCTGTTAGCATTTTCTGGGCACACTGAAATAAATTCAGTTAATTGTGTTCATACACAGCCCTTGGTCACTAGAGCAAAAAAAAAACAAAGAACACTATTCTAGCCAATCGGCAACAGGGTGTTTTTGCTATCTATTAGGTTTGGATTGAGACACTCTCTTTGTTTGGACAGCAAAAATGAACCCTGTTGCTGATTGGCTAAAGATGTCAATCTTGAAGAGATGGAGAGATGGGTGTGTTTTTGTTAGTGTTGTTGCCATGGTAATGCAAGTTCATGAAATTGGGGGCAGACCATATGAAGCAGGTGTGTATTTGTTTGGTGGTTAGGTTCAAATATCATCAATCTTGGAACTGCTGACTCTTCCTAGCTAGTTCCACAGTAAAGTTAATAATTTTGTATATAATTACAGTAGTGTTTCAGAAACTAATAAAATAAAAAGGCCATCAAGTTGAACTGTAAAACATTGAAAACAGAGTTTTATACTGTCAGGAACAGTATTTTGTTAGACACATTATAGAGCTTTGTTACAGTTCTTATTATTCCGGGAAAAAAAGTCCATTCTTGCAAATATGTTAAGTCGAGTAGGGAACTGTTTATCGTTTATAAATGTCTATTATATTATTTGTCACCTTGCCAAAATGTATATACAGGAGTACAATCAACAACAAATAACATATTTGATGTGTTTAAACTCAAAAAAAGAGCAAATAATGGTTAATGGTTAATCATGAAACATGGAAGTGAATGGATGAGAACATGTTTTTGGGTAGTAATGAAGATTCATTCATTTTTCACTCATTTGCCAAGTCAACCAACACTGGGAGAAGTGGGGTACACCCTGAACAGCTCACCAGACCATCACAAGGCCAACACACACAACCATTCACACTCACATTCACACCAAGGGACAATTCTCAGCAGCCAATTAGCCTAATGTGTATGTCCTTGGACTATGGGAAGAAACGCAGCACCCGGAGGAAACCCATGCAAGCATGGGGAAAACATTGGGCAGCCGTGGCCTAATGCTTAGAGAAGCGGCTTTGGGACCAAAAGGTCGCTGGTTTGATTCCTGATCAGGCAGATAAAATGTGTGGCGGTGGGGGAGTGAACTGCACCTTCCCTTCCTCCACCTTCATGGCTGAAGTGCTTTTGAGCAAGGCACCTAATCCCCAACTGCTCGCCAGGCACCACAATGTGTAGCAGCCTACTGCTCTAAGTGTGTGTGTGTGCTCACTGTTTACACATGTGTGTTTGTGTGCTCACTTTAGATGGGTTAAATGCAGAAGTCAAAATTTCCCTTGCGGAATTAATACAATATAAAATAAATTAAAAAAAACGTGCAAACTCCTCACCGAAACGCCCAAGCCAGGGCACTCAAAACCAGGACCTTCTTGCTTGCCACCGTGCCGCCTGATGAAGATTTAACATGTGTAACGTGTAAAATTGTATACAAAAATGATTTTACAATTGGTCTGACCATTTGGAGAAGTGATGCTGCTTCTACAATAATATACTGTATAGAGAATACATATGCAGGCTGTTGTTGGCACTGATTATGTTTGATACACTGACTGTATTGTATACCCTTCCCTTCTGGAAGAAGGCTACAGAGAATCTGAGCCAAGTTGACCAGATTTGTGAACAGCTACATCCCATAGACCATTAGATTTCTCATCAGACTGCTCTGATAGCCTCCTCACCTCATTTCATTGTTTCATTTCATTACTATCAGACAAAATATTTAACAATCTGCACACAAAACACTTTATATGTCCATAGTGCTAGCAACAGAGTTTATGTTATCAGCACTACCATGGGGTAGTGTTTTAGTTTTCTGACTTTGCTAGCTTTCTTGTATTACAGAGCTCGATTTCATTGCTAATGTAACATTTGAATGTAAATAGATGGCTTAGCATAAGTCTTAGATCGTTCTATATCGTTTTACAGTGATGATAGATTTATCTATGGTATGGTTTGAGTCCATTAGGAATTAATTGTGCTCAAAATGAGCTCCATGAAGGCACTGTTCGCTAAGATTGAAGTAAATGAAATCAACTGGCCTGAACAGAGCCCAGACCTTAACCCCATTGAACACCTCTGGGATAAACTGGAATGCTGACTGGACCCAAGATTCTTTATCTATTTTCACCTTTGAACTCTGGTTCGAATATAGTCCGGAGCTGCCCGTTCACACATGTAGCACCAGCTAACAAGATTTTCCATGTCAGAGACGTTTTCACATCCTTGGAATATTTCAGCTGGTTTAGGCGAGCAGTGGGACCTGGGTAGAGCAAGCAAAAGTGGCTCAGCTCGTTCACTGGCTCCCGCCACATAGTGGGGGGACCTAGTGGAATGGGTTGCGTCCGTCCGTCCGTCCTTCCGTCTGTCACACTTTGGTTTCCGGATGATAACTTAGGAATGCTTGCTCGGATTTTGATGAAATTTGGTATGCAGGTTCGTCTTACAGGTACCTCCCCTGGGATTGGTGCACGCCAAAATCTGATCTTAATTAATGAGCCAGCGGGACTTCATTTTTTTAACACAACAGTTTGGTTTCCGGACGATAACTTGACAATGCTTGCTCGGATCTTGATACAATTTGGTCTGCGGATTTGTCTTACAGATACCTCGCCTGGGATTGGTGCACACCAAAATCCGTGCATAATCAATGAGCCAGCTGGCCTTAATTTATTTAACACAACAGTTTTGATTTTGGTTTAAGGAAGATATAGATCAACTTTAAAATACACATTCCTGGGTGGTGGAAGCTTTGGACACCTGCAGTCTATTTTTAACACATTTTCTGCTGGGTGAGTTGGCATTAATTATGCGTCGGGTAAGAGTAGGTATCAAAAACGCTCCCATACATCAAAAGCCTACAACGTCTCCAGACCATTACCTGCTCTATTCTCATCTGAGCTCACAACATCACACAGACCTTGTGCCAGGGAGCTAACAGGGTAAAATCTGTGTAATGACCAGACTGTGTGATTCAGACATTTGCATTTGTGCATACAGTACATTGCCCCTTCAGGCATTGTCGAGAAAAGTTTAGGAATTTATGCTGTGTGAAAATAGCAGCTGTCTGACATTAGTGCCTGACCCCAGTAATGCTTTTATGGCTGAATGAGCAGAAATCCCCACAGCCAAAGCCTTAACAGAAGAGTCGATGTGTTTATAACAGCAAATAGAGACTAATGGGATACTGAAAAAGGACATATATGTGTGTAATGGTCAGATGTTCTGAAAATTTTGGCCGAAGCTTGCCAAAAATACTTGGTATAGAAGGATTTTTACTAAACTCGGTGGGGAACACCGTACCCTACCTGAGTTCCAGAGATAATTTGAATTTGGAATGTCTAGGTCTAAGGTCAAGGCCAGAGCAAGGTCACAAAGTTTTGCAGATAGAGCGCTTATAGCTTTGATATTAGTGCTGGTAGACATTTGGTTACTCACTTTCTTTCTCACTCATCTGCCGAACCGCTTCATCCTACTACAGTCACAGGGCATCTCAGCTGACACTTTTCGAAGGCGGGGTACAGCATGAACAGCTTGCCAGAACACACAGCCATCAACACCCACACTCACACCTGGGGTCAATTTAGGTAACAGTCAATTAGCATAATGTGCATGTCTTTTGGACTGTGGGAGGAAACCGGAGTACCTGGACCCAAGCACAGGGAGAGCATGCACACAGAAACACGCAAGCCTAGAAATCAAACCCAGGACCTTCTTGCAGTGAGTCGGATGTGCTAACCACTACGCCACCATGTCACCCATGCGGTTACTATGGACTACTAATAGGGAACCATATATGGACTTTCCAATGAGATAGCTACCTTTGACTTTGAATGACCTTCAAGGGTCAAACCTCAGCCACCTCATAAAACCTTCAAACAAGGGAGTATTTTTGCTAATTTTGTCATATGAAGTACTATAGAACATATCGTAAGATGAGCACATGGGTAATTAAAAGCAGTACCCATATAGAACCTATTTGTAAATTAACCATGCTGTGTGGCAGAGGTACCTTGCACTTTATGGCTGCCCCTCTAGTTATTATTATAGAGAGTATATAAATTATATTATAAGAGAGTGATTTTATAAAAATGAAAGTTTACTTGCTTTACCCTGTGCTTTTAAAATGCAATAATTAATGTGCACTTCCTTTTGGTTGTTCCAGGGGGAAGTGACGCATCACTTAAAAATGTGGTGGAAGTCCTAATCTCAAAAATGAGAACTTTGACCCTCTGCATTACTTACAGGAATTCCTCTGCCTCTCAGAGGAATCTCACAGCTGATAAAAGGCTAGGATGTTCTGTTGCACGTGTCTTTTTCAGACTTGAATGTGTCATCAGTATCTTCTCACACTGCTGGACGGCACTCTTGGTCTTATCATTGAAAGCCTAACAAGAATGCTCAACAACTGACATCCGAAGCACGATGCGATAGTATTTAAGTCCCAATTCAGAAATAATTAAGGACTGCAGCTAAAAATATCCAGGAAGGCAACCTGGAAAAGTCAGGTTGATGTTTAATCGTCTGGTGAAAGCTTATTTCGGGTTTCACTGAAGTGTGACAGTCATGACATGTGTCTAATGACCAATTTAATGGCAATCACAACCTGTTTATGATCTTCCCTGTAACTCAAAATCAGTATTTTTTTTATTAGAGTCTACTGAAATCAGGTGTGCGCACTCCAATTAATAAGCAATTTTACAGCATTTCCATTTATTTCTTAAGTTCATGGTTTTAACCCGGAAAAAGAAAGGCAAGAAAATCAGTTATTTTAGCAGAAAAAAGAAAAAAAGAAATTGATTAATACCACATACTTCCCAAGGGCATCTGAGAATTGGTATAGTATACAGTCAGGTTGTAATGAAATCACACAAATGAAAAAATATTTTTTTTTTTTCTTTTCACAGTTCGGCACCCAATAGAAAAAAATTAAAATGCAGTATTGACAAAATCCAAAATAATTTTCTGTGTATAATTTCTTCATTATACATTCAATATGAGCATAAAATATTATTTATTTAAAATCCTCATTAATTCCTGATGGCTGTTTAAAATTAAAAGCCTTTTTTAAATGCTAATATAAATTTTTCTCTACCATGAATTTAAATAAAATTTTTAAAAATGTTTTTTTAATTGTTTGAGATATATAAGACTATGCAGGTAGGTCATGCAGCTTTATAAAAGGTTTCTTTCTATTGTTAAAAGAATAAAGGGCAGCACAGTGACATAGTGGTTTGCAGGACCACCTTACAGCAACATGGTCCTGGATTCGAGTCCCGGGCTTGAGCATTTCTATGTGGAGTTTGCATGTTCCCCTGTGTTTATGTAGGTTTCCTCCCACAGACCAAAAAAAAAACAAAACAAAAAAAAACATACTATAGGCTAATTGGCTGTTCCAGATATCCCCAGGTGTGTGTGTGAGTGTGAATGGTTGTGTGTGTTTTGGCCCTGCGATGGTCTGGCGGCTGTTAAGGGTGTCCCCAGCCATCGTCCAGTGTTGGCTGAGATAGGCTCCAGCCTCCCAGCGACTCTAATGGGATTAAGTGGCTAGGAAAACAAGTAAGTGAGTAAAAAGAAAAACATCCTGAGACATCCTGTTCTATTGACACTCACATACCACTTACAAAGACCCTCAGTTACATCACAACTCATGGGCCAGACGCTATCCATCCGCCTACATTCCAGCCTGCTGAAAAGCCTTCATTTGCCATGAGTGCTGTAACCTCTACACCTCTGACAGAGATAACACTATTTTAGAGGAACTAAGACCTAAATAGATATTTTTAGCCTCTGTAATGCCTATATTTAACTCTGGGCCCAGGATAAGTTTCCTTTGTCAAGGCAAACAGCACAGAGGTGATTGGTTATTTACCACTATCCACACGTTCATACAATTATTGAATTAGCCAATCATGTGACAGCAGTGTAATCCAAACATTTCTGGAGAAACAAGTCATGAGCTTTGGTTAATGTTTACATCAAACCTTAAATTGGTGTGATCTCTTTACTCATGACATGGATGTTGATACCACATGGGCTGGTTTGAGTATTTCAGAAACTGCATATCTCATAGAATTACACACTGAAACATCTTGTTGAATGTGAGGTCAGGGGAGACTCACGAGATTGGTGTGAGCTGACAGGAACTCAGTCAAGCACTCCTTACAGAGCAGAAATGAGAAGGGGGGGGGGGGGGAACTGGCGGCATGGTGACGTAGTGGTTAGCCTGTCCACCTCCCAGTAAGAGAGTCTTGGGTTCGCTTCCCGGGCTGGGTCGTGTCTGTGTGGAGTTTGTATGTTCTCTCTGTGCTTGTGTGGGTTGCCTCCGGGTACTCCAGTTTCCTC
>JBCNYH010000012.1:12760715-12770738 GCA_039654325.1 Tandanus tandanus | reverse complement strand
CTCCTCCCCCCCCCCCCCCCCCCCCCCCCCCCCCCCCCCCCCCCCCCCCCCCCTTTTTTTTTCTCCTCCTTGCGGCATGGTGACGTAGTGGTTAGCATGTCCACCTAACAGTAAGAAGGTTCTGGGTTCGAGTCCTCAGCTCAGTGAGGGCGTCTCCTTGTGCTTTCCTGGGTTTGCTCGGAGTGCTCCAGTTTCTCAACACAGTCCAAAGACATGCACCTTAGGCTAACTGGCTAACTGGCACTAATGTGAATGGTTGTGTGTGTGATGGCCCTGCGATAGACTGGTTAGCTGCTAAGGTCATACCCCTCCTTCGCCCAGAGTCAGCCTCGACCCTAGTAGGATTAAGTGGTTTGGCAAATGAATGAATGAACTGTCTGGATTTGATGAGCCAGTCCACATGTTAGCCTTCAGCCTTTCTGCTCACCATGGTTGTAATGAGCAATTATTTGAGTTATTCTAGTTTTCCCAGCAGTTTTCCCATGTTTTTCAGGCCGTTCTGAACCTAATTAGGGTCGTGGGGAGGCTGGTGCGCATCTCAGCCGACTCTGGATGAGGGCGGGGTACACCCTGGACAGCTCGCCAGGCCATCGCAGGGCAGAAACATGCTGACAGCAACCCAATGGCCTACTCTTCATGAAGGGCCGCAATGGTTCTTTTATATGCCTCTCACCACAGACAGTGAGAGACATGGCTGGCCTTTGATAACCCGGTTAGCTGCACTGTGGGTCTGTGTGAATCCATGAGACTTTATTGTATAAATACTTCAACCAGCACTTCTAATACCAACAAACACACCACCATCAAAGTCACAGAAATTTACACCTTCTCTTTACTTCGATGTTTGATGTAAACATTAACTGATGCTCTTGATCTGACTCTGCATGATTTTTTTTCATTGCACTGCTCCCACAAGGCTGGCTGATTACATAACCACATAAATGTGCAGGTGTTCCTTGACAGTGTGTATACAGTAACTTCTGAAGAATCACAATAGCACCTAATCAAAGCTCTTTCTATGATATAGACAGTATCAGGAAAATATAAATCTGCTTGGCCGATCATAAGCTGTTGTGTGTGTATCTTATTTTCACACTCAGTCACAATGTAGTTTAATGTATTCAACCCAGAGCCGACATCTGTTCCATTCCCACACGTTAGACTGTGTTAATGTAGGAAATATTCCACAAGAGCAGGGACAGATAACAGGTTCATGGAGTTTTAATGACTCAGGAATGGGGGTGTTCTAATTCTGAAGCCGCTTCATAGCTTTCAAAGAATACATCGACAAATGAGTAAGAGTGAAATTATGTACTGTGTAAAAATCACGAAAATGTTTAGTATCATTTTTTTTCTTACACTGCTTGTAGCACTTTTTAATGTTGTAAACCTGGAGTTGGAGTACAGTCATTGAATTTTAGAAGGTATGTAGAACCCTAGACCAGTGGATTTCTTTGGAAAAACCATTTCAGATCTTTATCAAGGCACTAGAAATACTAAACTTGTATCACAAATAGAAAAATGTTTCCATATTTCTGACATCTGTCTTTTCCAAGCAAATTCCTTAATAGCTAAGCCATCTAAATTTACTATTCCTACAAGTTCTATTTCAAAACTCAAGCTTATAGATCATCGTTCATAGTGCAAGAAACCTCCACCATGCATCATGGATTATAGAGCTGATGGGCCCTATATTGGTACTGGTTTAAATTTCCCATATTCCATTCTTGAATACATTCTACAGCATGAGCATGTGACCAAATTAGCTATAAAAAAACAACAACCTCTCTTTCTTTGAAAGATTTACTAGATGGATGGGGTTTGACCTTCCAAGGTCACTCAAGGTCAAAGGTAATTGTCTCATTTGAAAGTCCATATATGGTTTCCTGTTAGTCTTCCATAGTAATGGCATGTCTATCAGTGCTTGCTTTGAACTTATAAGCACTTAAAATCATATGTCCTTGATTTTTATCCTTCAAGGTCACTCAAGGTTAAAGGTAATTGTCTCGTTTGAAAGTATCCATCTTCATATCCATATATGGGTTCCTTTTAGTGCTTTATGGTAATGGAATGTTTATCCCTTTCAAAATTATAAGCATTTTATGTTCAAAATGTTTGCGACCTTGCTGTGACCTTCACCTCTGATCTTGACATTCATAAATCAATTCATGTCTGGGACTCAGGTAGGGTAGTGTCCCCACCAAGTTTAGTGAAAACCCATGCACAGGTGTGGTCAGGGTTTTGTTCACAGACAAACTGACAAACAAACAAATGAACAGAGGTGGTGAGGGTAAACATAAAAATTTGTCTGTTTGTTATCCGCTTGTGTGCTTATTTGTTTGCTTGATTTTTTTGTTTGGAAAGACAGATGTACAGTCTAGATTTGTGTATGCATTTTTTTGCTGTATGCAGTTTGCTTATATTTTTTCTAATATGATGTGTAATAAAATACAACCTACAAAAAATTAGCTTGAAATTACAATTGTGTCTCTTTTTCTGGAATCAAGTTCTGTTTGTTGCGCCAGTTATGTATCCTGATGCAACATAAATGCTTTAGTACTTCTTCTTTAAGAGTCATTAAACTGTCTTTAGTTCTCTGCGTGAACTCGGTGACAGATATGAATGGCTGACCGTGGGGCTCACGCCTCCCCACCGTGGCTCATGTTGGTGTAGCAAATGTGTTCACTACCGTATAAGTTCCCTTAGCCTCTGAAATTGGGCTTCTGTTATACTATTGGGACAAGAGTACAGAATAATCTGCATATCCATCCATCCATTGGTGGTAAAAAGGCTTTTTACATTTTTTATTCAGGTGTTTCCCAGCTCTGCACAGTCCCTTACAATTTGTTGTGTTCATACAGATTTTACAAGCATACAAAATAGAGCATTCTAGTGAGCTCATAATTGATGGGCGTCTATTGTTCTTTTGATATATAAACTATGGCTTCCCTTCTTTGAAACCTAGCCAAATATCCAGCGGCGCTATTCACACGCAAAGCTCAACTGAACAGAATAAACATGAATAAAAGTCAGACAGAGAGAGTGATCTGCATATTTGGCTCTTGTGTTTGTCACCTTATGGCAAGGCCACTGCCGCTGTCCGGCCCACACCACTGCCATTTGTGGGGTGGAATGTGGTGGACACGTTTGGGCAGCATGGACACATATATAGGGCATGGAGAAAATGCACCTGCATGGGCTACAGGATAAAACCATTTCTAGTATGGATACTATACTTGGATATTTTAATGCCTCTCATTTGTATCTGTTTATTCCTTTAGTCTGTTTCAAGGTGAAGCTCTAAATATGATTTTCATATACAAGCTCATATATTTTCTTCTTAAGAGTCCATAAATGATGATTTCTGAGTTTCCTGATTCCTGTCACAGCACACTGTCACAGAGGCAAATTAATTAAAGTTTGCCAGATCTACTATAATGGTCTATAAGCAAACCTAGACTTTTTTAGCTGTATGGTTTTGGATTTTCTTATGATTGTGTCAGTGTGGAGAGAGAAGAAGAAGATGGTGCCTGTCCCCGTGACAGCTGTATTATCTTTTGGAATGTGCAGCCCGTCATTTCCAATAATGATCCTGGCAGTTTCCACACCTCCAGACAAGTGAGTGTGACTGATACGCAGAGAGGAGGTGAGAGGGGTGGATGCTAGTCATTTGATTTCCAGGCCCATTATTTAATAAGATGGGGTGAAGAGGGTAATTTTTGACTTGTGTATTATTTAATAATGTTACCCCTGGTTCATGAAATAAAACCTATGATGTTAGAATTAATTTTATATTAATTGTAAAGTCATATTTAATGTTTATATGGTTTTAACATTATATCTGTCATTCATTATATTATATTATTACTGAGATGATTCTCACTTAAATTTAGTTTGAACCATAATTACTTCATAGTAATACATTTCTACAGTCAATATGCATTATCCATGCACACAAGTTCACTCTCACAATATTATGGCATCATCCCATTGTGTACGCCTTATGTGAAATCAAAGAAAAATGCTATGGAATGAACTGAGAGTTTCTACCAAACCAATTGTTGATCCCACTGATAGCAAAACTTGTAGTACTAAAGCTTAGTGTATTTCTGCATACCCCCAGCTCGGGATTCTATGTACAATAACCAACATTGTCCCCTAGTGTACCGAGGGAGGACCTGCAGGAAACTGGAACTATATTATTCAGCTGTATTACACATGCATAGATGAACCTAAGAATATAAATATGTTACTAATTGTTAAGAGTTAAGTTTTGGAGAGAAAGAATGCAATAAAGCATAATTAATTTCATAAATTTTAATATACAATTAGGTGTAAATGTACTCCAATTATTGTACATGACACCTAAAAATACTAATAAAAATTGATTCTATATATAGAGAAAGTATATATATTATATATAAATATTTTAGTCACAATATTTATCAGTTATTCCACGAACTTTAAGTGGATATCCGCCTCACCGGGTATCGGTCATTTACAGTGGAATAGCTGGATTGTTAGACATAAAGCATTTTCATAATTTTATTCATTTTTCTTGAAAATTAAAAAATATAAATATACACTAAGTTCTTACTATCAAATACTTAACCGAAGAGCTGGTTAGCCTAGCATGGAGTCTCCACTTGTAAAAAAAAAAAAAAAAAAAACTCTCTCCGTTCACACTTGGCCTTAGGTGTCGTCAAGGACTGGAGGCCTGTTCCTCATAGCAGGCTGATAAAGTTGTGTTTAGTGGAGGGAAAATGTAACATTTTTGAGGAAAATATGATGTGTTCTTACTATCAAATATCATCATTCAAAGGTCTGTTGCTTTTGTGGAGTGAGTCAAAAATGAACAGAAGATCTGGCTGACCAGCATTAGAGGTTAGCTTAGCATGGTTCGTTACGGTTTTCGTATGGTTCGTTATGGTTCTTTTTCAGAAGTGACATATCTACTAATGGTATATGAAATGATATCCTCGTTGCCGATTAACCAATCAGAACGTAAGACTCTTCATATCCCGTGGCTATGAATTGAATAAATTGCATTATTATCCATTCATGATATTTTCTCGTTTCTAATTGGTGGAAAGCCATCAAATGATTCTTAGTATTCCTTCACTGCAATTGGATAAACGATTATTAGCATGGTTGCCATCAAAGAAGTTGAATGATTATTGCATGTTTGGCATGTGCATCATAGTAACACTTTGAAAATATTTTGAATGAATAATAAAACAATTATAGAATTCAGCATTTTTATGATATGGAGAATTAATAAAACCAAAAATAAAAAAAAGAAATACTTCTCGATATCAAACTTTGTTTCATTCAATAATTGCTTAATATCATTTTCACGATATTATAAACACATTAATTCTTATGTGTATGTACCCTAACCATGCATGTTTCTCTGATATTATTCTTTGTATTTAATCCAAGGTTTTTTGTGTATACACTTTCTAAAAAAGTATTTAAAATGAAAAGCTTCCCTGGGAACTTTAGCTTCTGAAAACATTTTTTTGTATGAAGCTGTAAAGGACTCAACCGTAGAATTTAGTTCAGTAGAAATCACTATTAAAATTAATAATTCGGTGTTTATTCTATACAATTATTTGTTTTGGCATTAGCTAAACCTGTAAAACCTGGTCTAATCTAAAATGATGTTTATACTGCTGTGAATTCAGTATACGTTGTGGTAATGCTGAACCTACCACTTTTAATTTACACTATCATCTGCTAATACAGCCCTCCCAGCAAGATCCCAGTCGGAGTCATAAAGAACTGACAATATGTTGGACACTCACTAATACAAATACAATATGCTCTAGTATCTTGTCTTCCGTTTACGAGTTAACAGTCCCTCTGTTTAGATGCTCTTGTCTCAAGCCAGATGGCTGTGTGTGTGTGCCTGCTGTGAAGTGGAGTGTGCTTCAGCAAGGCAATTATCCCCAGCCTTCATCTGACTAAAATACAATGGCTCCTTCTAGGCACAGGCCTCCGTCTTTTCATAGCACCTAAATAAGGGGGTACGTCTTCTAAATCACCCTCAGCATAAGAGCTGGCATTTATCCATGGGATTACACTCCACTTCTCCTAATGAAGATCATTTACTGCTCTTTGATGCTATGCACTGAGAACCTGTGGCATAAGACCATAATGACGGAGCCAATTAAACACTATCACCACATAGAAAACCAGGACTGCCAAAGGGTCGGAGCTGTGGGTTTAATTTGTTAAAACTAAAGTATGTAGGATTATTTGTAATGTACAACATAATGAAAACCTGTCTAAAATCTCTCACCATTGTGTAGCATAAATAGACAGACAAAATTTTGGTGCAAATAAAAATAGAAGAGTAAACAGGAAATAGTCAAACTGACCAATAAGAGAAAAGACACACCTTTGCACAGTCCTAATTAAAATGAAGTATAACCAGTAGGAGAAATTATAACATAAAACAAAATTTGTTATATCTATTCACAATAAATCCAGAAACTCAGCCTAATAATCAAGTACAAAACCCTGTCACATGATCTGCTATGGTCATCATGCAAACTGTTGGCATCTTCCTTAAGAAGACTAGGTTATACTGTACTGTATAAGCCCAAGGTTCACCACTCTGCATTGAGAAGAACACACAATCACAAACAGGCATTCACACTCGTTTTCACAACTATGGGCAATTTCGAGGAGTCAACTGACCTTGCATGTCTTTGGAATGTGGAAGGAAACCCACGCGGGCACAAGGAGAACATGCAAACTCCTCACCATGAGATTCAAACCCAGAAGTTTTTTGCTGTGTTTACCAACAGTGCTAATCATTGAGCTACTATGCCGACACCTACCATATTCACCCATTCTCACTTGTCTCACTCATTTGCTGAACCGCTTAATGCTATTAGGGCCGCCGCTGGGAGACTGAGTCTATTTCAGAGGGTACACCCTGATCAGCTCGCCAGACCATCACTGGGCAACACACACACACAATCAACCATTTACACTTAAGCCTAGGGGCAATTTGGAACGGTCAATTAGCCTAACGTGCATGTCTTTGGACTGTTGGAGGAAACTGGGTTACCCAGAGGAAACCCATGCAAGCACAGGGAGAACAAACAAACTCCACACAGAAACACCCAAGCCGAGCAAGGGACTCCAACCAAAGACCTTCTTGCTGTGAGGCGGGCGTGCTAACCACTACGCCACAGTGCCCCTACCATGTTCCCAAATACTACACTTGCCATAAATATGCCAGTCTTTCACTGTATATTTGCGATGACCTGCTCCTGGCAGTCCCTAGTTACATTACTCAGCCTTTGGATCCAAGTTCTGCCTAGTCACATGAATGTGCTTGTTGACATCCTGATACTTTGCCTTTATGTCCATTCTGATGTGCCCTTTTTTGGATTTGTCTGTGCCTGATTCTGACATGAATTAGAACACACACTCCCAGACAATATGTTCATATTGATTAGCAATGAAACAGTCAGATTTTTGGAAAGCAGTATAAAATATTAAACAAATCAACTACAATGATGGTTACCCATTTCTTTTTGTATGTCTTATTATCTTGTGGGAGATGAGAGTCTAAACTTGTTAACCAGCTAAGAACTGAGAGCACAACTAACTTTAATAATATAAAGATTCTTAGAACCTCTATACCTAAAAACAAAATACACGTAAAACACACAGTCATGTTTAACTCTCAGTTCTAACTGTGCGGCACGAGGCCTGGTAGTGAGGTTTCTCTGTGTATTTGCGGGCTGGTGGAGTTCTCATCCTGAAGCGTCCCCATCACAGAACCGAGCATCGCGAAGCCACCCGCATTGTTCTCCACCTGAGCTGACACGCACATCGTGACCTCTGATGTCTCGGGTATGTACAGAGCCTCAGGCTGGGAAACTGGTGTGGTTGTTTCACTCACTGCTGTGATAGCGGACTGGAAATTTCACATACAGAAGTGAAAAGAATACAAGCCAGAATGAGTTATCAAACAAACGACTGATTTTCATTTAACACGGTTTGATACTTAAGGAGACACCTGAATCTAAGGTTATGGGACAGGAGGACATTTGCCTGCACTAAGATCTGATTAGGACTGGATTTTTGTGCAATACTTTTAACACTTTTAAAATACGTTTAACAACACTATGCTATTACATATTATTTCGGAATATCACCAGTTCGAATCCGGGCTGATGCTGCAGCCATCTGCGACCAGGAGTCCATGGGAGCTAATTGGCCGAGCTTTCACAGGAGGGAGGGATGGAATACACTCGCTTCCCTGTCACTCCCAGCGATCACCAGCCAATCATGGGCGTCTGTGAGCTCATTCGTACGAGGGGGCGGATATCACTTTCCCTCCGAGTGTGTTAGGTCACCCCCAAATACGCATGCGCAGCAGTTCATAAAGAGGCGAGTGGCAGCATCGCATGTCACAGAGAGGGCATGTGCATGCTTATGCCCTTCCCTGGTTGGTGGTGGTTGTGTGATGAGAAGGAAATACTTGATGGATGGGAATTGCATACGACTAAAAAATTAGGTGCAGAAAAAAAGGGGGGGGTTCAGAATATACCTATACTTACATTCGCCACCGAGACATTGCTGCCTATGGGGGTCTTTTTCTTTCTGGAGAGGTTCGGGTTCCAATGGCACACCAGACTATCATTCTGGACGCTGTAGTTTTTGTGACCGATCAGCCAGTAGGTGTTCATTTTTCCTTTACCCTGAAAATCAATCTGAGGATCTGAACTTTGGGAAATTGTATTAACCAATGTTCTCCTCAGTTTGTAAATTAAACAACTGATTCACATCCTAAACAGAATATTATTACATATTGCAACAGGGATTCTCACCTTCACCTCAATCTCTCCCCGTAACTGGAGCTCATATGCGTTGTCTTTCATCAGAGCCAGGTAAGCTGCAGAGCTGGTGTGGATCTTCTGGGCTAAAACAACAATAGGAGCACAGTGTTTACATTCATGAGTAAAGTGTAAGTATCTTAATATCATATGTTAATTAGGGCTGAGGGAAGTGGGTCACCCAGCTCAGGTTAGAGGGCGCTAATATTCTTTTTTTTTTTACCCCCACCAAGGGGGGGTATGCTGTTGTCAGCATGTTTGTTTATTTATTTACACAAAAATGTCATTAATGGATCTTGATTATTTTTTTCTGATGAGTAGAAAATGGCTCAAATAACACTCCAAAAGAGTTTGGTTTTGGGTACTTTTATTTTGTCAGATTGGATGTGAAGTGAAGTATTTTAGCAGGTCCAGTAGGGGGTGCTGTGTACCTTCTGTTATTTCTATTTTACACTGCCTGGCACAGCAGTTAGCAAGAAGACCTGGATTCGATTCCCAGGCATTTCTGTGTGGAGTATGCATGTTCTCTCAATGCTTGCATGTGTTTCATCCTAGTCCAAAAACATGCACAGAAGGCTAATTGGCTGTTCCAAATCACCCCTAGGTGTGAGAGTGAGTGTGAATGGTTGTGTGGTGTTGACCCAGCGATGGCCTGGCGAGCTGTCCAGGATGTACCCTTCCTGCGCCCAGAAAAGGCTGAGATGGGCGCCAGTGTCCCCACGACCCTAATTAGGATTAAGCAGTTTGGCAAATCAGTGAGTATGTGAGTGAGTGTTATTTCATCAGAGAGTTTTCTTCTTATTATAGGATAAGTTATATATGGTTCATCATTAGGATCTAAAACTTGGGTGGAAATGAAGTCAGTTTATGCCCAGAGTTTTCTCACTGTGCTTTACTGCAGTGATATTCATAAATATTTTCAGGTCCCACATCACCATAGAAACAGGACCATGGACACCATTTCATTCATGATCAACCCATTCTTCCCTTTACTTTTAAGTCATCAGAGCACCTGTTCTTTTTAGTTCAAAGAGCATATCTGCACTTATTTTTTATATTGTCTGTCTAAAAGTGTTTTTCCGATAATATAATTATTCATTCATTCATTCATTTTCTGAACCGCTTATTCCTAATTAGGGTCGCGGGGAGGCTGGCGCCCATC
>JBCNYH010000012.1:12749516-12759745 GCA_039654325.1 Tandanus tandanus | reverse complement strand
ATCCGCTGATAGTGGGGCTTGAACCCCCGACCTTGGGATCAGTAATCCAGCACCCTGCCACCAGGCCACCACTGCCCCATAATATAATTATTGAAGGATACATACATAATATCTAATTTTAAGTGGCCAATTTAATTTTCTTCCTTTTCAGAAAACCGTACGATTATAAAAACACAAAAGGACCCTCTTGCTGTGAGGTGGACGTGCCAACCACTATGATTAAATAACAGGTGAATGACGATATGGTCTTGGACAAATCCGAGACAGGGAGTGATGACACTGTTAGTGTGTGTGGGTGTTAGGGTAAGGATACGTACGCAGGCTGGTGGATTCCATTCTGGAGGCTGTGTTTACTGTGTCTCCAAACAGGCAGTACCTCGGCATCTTGTAGCCTACAATTCCAGCTACACATGGTCCTGGAGCACACGGATCACACATGCATTTTCATTTCTTTCTGCAAGTAAAATCTGAAGAACGTTTGAGGTGAATAAACTTATAGCTCTAGTGTTATGATAATTTTGCGAATAATGTAAGAGACTTCAGATATTGATAAGTACCCTTTTTTTTAATGCAATCGGTTGTAGAATTGAAATAATTCTGTCGATTCAGTTATAGAGGGCACCCTGAGTGTTTTTCTAAGACTTGGGTGCCTTAACGCATCCACAGCGACCATATATTTAATTAACTAAATGAGTGTTTCACTATAAGGAAAATCAAAATCTGCGTACCAGTGTCCTTTCCCATATAAGGAAGGGTGAGTACCACGCTTGTTCAATGCGTGATTTCTTTAGGACCTGGAAGTCTGTGTAGATACTCTGGTAAATGAATTCTGTGGTCGACTTAGGCTTGGTTAGATGTGTTGTGTGATGAGTTCTTTTATCTGATTATTTAATCTTTGTTGTGTACTTTGTTCATAACACTAATCATTTTTATTACTCATTTATATTTAAGTGATTATATTTAATCCCTCTTCTAATGTAGACATAAGGACCTGTGCCCACCTGTGTGTATCCCTGCTCGAAGCTGAAGACGTTTGTTGGGCATGTGGGGGATAGGAACCTGCCTCACTGCCGCCACCAGGTCAAGAGACATCTTAGCGATCTCATCAACATGTTTATCCCCATTTCTCTCAGGAAGGCCACTCACTACCATGTACGCGTCACCAATAGTTTCCACCTGTTACAGAAACATGCACATTGAAACATGATATTAGTTTAAAGCGTATGTTACAGTTTACTTCTTAGTTTGCAGGTCACCTTGTAGACGTCGTAAGAGTCGATGCGTGTATCAAAGCACATGTACAGATTGTTGAGCATCTTCACGACTTGTAGAGGTGTGCATGAAGCTGATATGGAGGTGAAGCCCACAATGTCTGAGAAGAAAATGGTAACCTGAAATGAAATAGACCACGTGTAAATTTTTTGTTTTAAGTGAGCCTCATTCAAATTCAAATCTACAGTCAGTTAAATAACAAAAAAGAAAGAAGGGAAGGCTTGTAAAAAATGTCTTTGATGAACTGTTTTGTCTGGATTATTTTTTTTGTGTGTGCACGTGTGTTGTTTTGTCTGCTTTGGTTTTTTTGCAGCCAAACTACAATATACAAATCACAACTTAACCTAAATGCAACATGTATTAAATATTTAGGTGACGAATCTAAATGCTGTTACAGAGAGAAAATGATCTGCCACATTTATCCTCCGTAAGAGACACACAATTTGCTTCCCTCCACCATAAGCTGTTTTATCTCCTAATGAATATGTAGTACTATAATTATAGGCAATTACTACAACAATAAGAACAAACAAAATGGGAGCATGCGCTCCTTCTGAATACGCCAATCTTGTCTAATGAATATGGACTGCTTTACTAACATCAAATTTGTTAAAAATATATACAACTAGCATTAAATGCTTCTCTTAGCTTTTTCTGGTTATTTATCCTATAACTGTTTTGGCGATGCGTGCAATCAGTTTCTAATTCAACTCTCGCTTACACTCTCATAGCTCTCTGCCTCCACGTGTCTGTTTTTGCGAAGCTGCTTAGCCACAGACTTTGGCAGCATCTGGTGAAGGAGATCCTCAGCAAGCTGTCTCTGTTTTTTCAAATCCTCTGTCTTCTCCTTTAAAGTCTGCGCATAGTCCTGGATCCATCCCGTCATCTGCTTAAAGGAGATCAGCACAATGGGGTAGATGAGGCATGCAATGGTGAGCATGCAAATCTTTAGGCTTATACTGGATGAGACGTCTCTGGATTTGAGTTTCAGGGCTGACGTGGTCCTTGTAAGGAAGCAGTTCTGGATGTTCCTCAAGGCAAGAATGAACATTTGGGCTCCTTCTGAAGAGGAACCAGGGTTATAAAGGCAAAAGTCTTTCAAGTTGAGCTCCTGGTAAATATTCTCCATCCAACAGCTTTGGAAATTCTCAGAAATGTCTTGGAGAACCAACAGAATGGTTAATGTTTGTAACCATTTATACTGGATGTCTGGTACTCCTTCATTCAAGATCAACTGATAGTTCAGCTCTTGGAATGTAACTAGAAATTTTAACGTGACCATGTCCGTCCAGTCTGCACTGTGCTTCAGAAGACCAACATCTACATCTCTTATGCCCGATAAGTCCAATGTCTTTTCAATTGCAGGAGTAAAAATCCAGGTCCCATTGTTGCATGTTGGATCATCTCTCCACTTCACACTAACAAACTCAAAAAGGTCAGACTGAAGCTGCTCACAAAACTCCGCGAACTCTGCACCACAGGGCTGCCCCAAGCCATCCATTTTCACACCTGTACAAATGTGGCTGACGGTTGACAAATCAGGAAGTCCAGGAGTTGGAAACGTGTCTTGATGGGTATGGTCGATCTCTCTGGATAAGCATGAGTTTCTCATCACTTGGAGCTCAGTAACGAGTTGGAGGGTGGCTTGAATCCTGCAGGAAGTCAGTTCACTGAGGCAGTTCTCAGTCATCTGCCACTGATCCAAGGAGGAACTGAAGTCCATGACCACGGAGCAAAACAGAGCCAGAAAAGAGATGACACAGGCAACCAGGATCCTCCGAACTGTGCGACTGCAACTGCAACTGGAGCAACTGTGGACCAACATAATATAATAATAAGGCATATACTAATAAATACACACACACATCGATCAGCCTTAACATTAACACCACCTGACTAATCTATGGATAGGCACCCCCATAAGCAGCAAACTGTAGTGCACTGTGTTCTGACATCTTTCTGTCATAGCCAGAATTTTCAGAAGTTTGTGCTACAGTAGCTCCCTTGTGGGATCAGTCCAGACACCCGAATTTATCCTTCACCCCCACACATATCAATAAGCCTTAGGCACCCACAAGTATCTACGAGTATTTTAAATGTTATGGCGGATCAGTGCATAGCTATCCATCACTCTCCCTCGTGTGAGTGTGTGTGTGTGTGTGTGTGTGTGTGTGTGTGTGTGTATACAGTGATAAAAAGGAATGAATTTTGTACAGCAAATATGCTTTCAAATAATAAATAATAATTAAAATAGTTCTAGAAAGAAAAATAAGCATTAAATAGTACTAGATGAAACAAAGTCAGTATTGTGTGTGAGGATAGTAGTTGCAGGTACAATTTGTGCAGCTTCACAAGGAAATCAGTCGTTAGTAAGTTTCACTGGAATATTTTGCAAAAGCTGCCATAGATCTTTTGCGGATCTATTCAAATCCCTGCAGTCTTCATTTTATATACAGTACATCTCAAAATTTATATTAAAAAAATAAAAATTATTGTATACGGTATATAATCAGGTGTTTTGAGACACACATACATTACATATAAATGCACTCTATGCTTGTGTGTCTGGAAATTGGTCTCTTATGTAACTTGTTGCTTTCTTTACTGAAACATTGTAACATTTTTCTTCTGTAACACTTTATTTTGTGCTGGAAAACTAATGTTTTGTATAGACCTGATGCAGAAGTCATGAAATAAAAATAAATAAAATATAGATAGATAGATAGATAGATAGGAGTTTTACTTAGTGCTGTATAAAACCAAGGTTATATGCTCACATCCCAGTGCTTCTTCAAGTCAATGCTATTGTACATTAAAACAAGGACACAGGGTTTCCCAGAGCTCTTCATACACAGCTAACCCGTTTATAATGTATCAACAGCACTTGTGAATTAATCCACTCAAACGAATTTGGTTGAAGTGTTTATTATAAACCTATTATAAAATAAAAAAAAACCAATACCTGGAAGTAGTACAGTCCTCCTCTGTCTCCTCTGGGCTGTGTGCTAGGAGTTTCTCTTGGGCTTCGTGTTTCCTGCTGTGGATTTTGGTTAAAGTGCCTTTTAAAGAGGTCGATGATAAACAGTCCTTCTTCATGGACTCCAGTGAGGACATGAGACACCCCTCCTGCGGTACACCAACTGGGATAGCAAAGGTTCGGCTTCTTTCTTTAGCTTTTTAGATATTTAAAAGCCTTTTTCGCAAAAAATGTGTCGTGTTTTCTTGAAAGTAGCGTCAATCCGCGCATCCTTCTCTCCTTCCCCGGTCATTAACAGCACCCAATCGGTGACGTAGGCAGATAATTGCACAATGCTGGGTTGTGATTGGTGGACTCTCACGCTCCGGGTTAATTATATAATTCTGGTTGAAACCGGTTTGAAAGTTCTGTTTTAAAATCCAGTCGTGAACATTTGAACATTCTGTTTGAACAAAAAGCTTATTTTTGATTTCTCGCTCATTCACTCATTTACCAAACCGCTTAATCCTACTAGGGTCGTGGGGAGGCAGGAGCCTCTCTCAGCCCACACTGGGCCAAGGTGGGGTACACCCGGAACGGCTCGCCAGGTCAGCGTAGGGCAACACACACACACACACACACACACACACACACACACCTTGGGGCAATTTGAAACAGTCAGCTGGCCTAATGTCCCTGTCTTTGGACTGTGGGAGAAAACAGGAGTACGTGGAGGAAACCCACGCAAGCACAGGGAGAACACTCAAACTCCACACAGAAACACCGGAGACCGGAACTTAAACCCAGGACCTTCTTGCTGTGAGGCAGATGTGCTAAACACTACACCACTGCGTCGCCATCTCATTTCAAGTAGCCAAAATTAATACTTGGCTTTGGAATATTTGTGTATTTATGCCACAATTATCATTATTATTAATAATAATAATAATAATAATAATAAACTTTTATAAGACAATAATGTGCATGCAGGGATGCTCAACTAGAACATTATAGGGCATCGAGCAGTTTGATTATTTTCAATTTTGAGTATTTGTCAACCTTCAGTCTTCAGGTTACAACAAATTATATGCTAGGGTCCGGACTCGAACCCAGGACCTTCTTGTGAGGTGGACATGCTAACCACTACGCCCAGTATTTTACTTATTTTGGGGAAACACAAATTGTGCTACTGATAACTAACATTTTAATAAATTAAAAATACTCCTTTTTTTTTTCAATTCAGTTATTTGTATGGTCACAAAAGCTAATAGAACTGATGACAGCATTATACATTCTGAATAATAGGTGCTGCAAAGAATCACATGATAATCAAAGAAGAAATTGTTTGAGATCTTTATTCCTTCAAAAGATGTAAAACAAAAAAATTCAACAAAACATCCAGGATTACAGAGAGATTTCTACTTTTATTTAAACTTTAAAATATAAAATTATATTTCTACTTAATTCAGTGCATTGAAATAATGAATAGATATAAAAATTATAAAAAGATGAATTATATTACCCAATAAAAAAGTATCCCACCCCACTCCACACCTTAAAAATATTCAGTTCTATCACCTGGAGTCATAAAGTCCATAATTTTGAATCAAGAATCAGTTTAATTGCACAAGCCATACTGCTGATTTACGAAAGTAGTAGTAAGATTACTTTTTTATTACATATATATATATATATATATATATATAAACAGCCTTCATTTCTGCATTCTTTTTGCATCTGCATTCTACCAAGACATTCTATTGTCTAAAATCTACAGTTTGATTTTCAAACCATTTAAATATATATATTTTAAATATCTTTTATAGATGTACATGTAGGGGAATATCACTGAATAGTTTCACAACAAATGATCCCAAGACTTCAGTGTATAATACATTTTTCTTAATTTTGGATACCTTAAAAACGATTCCTACATATTATGCTTGTCACATCCAGAGCCACATAGACACATTATCCTTTAGACATGAAAAAATTTGCATGAATGCATCACTATACAATATGTAAATAGGAGACAATAATATGTGCAAGCATCGACATGTCATTCAGGTTTTTAAGTGTCTGGAAATTTCTTGTAATTATCATCACTAATATTGTGCTAAAAATATCCTTCGTTGTCCAACTTCACTTAATTTACACTTGTAGTACTAATCTTACTACAGTCTGGAGTATGTGGTAGGGTTCCAATATTACCACAAAGTGACTTTTCTTCAAGTATATCCTATCTGGTCCTGGAGGGAACCAATTCACACTATAACCTTTATCATCATGAGTACCTACTACCACTTGATACAGGTCTCAACATTTAGCTATGGCTTTGTCTGGTATATTTTTGACAGTTTAGTCTTAAAAGTTTAGGCAGAAAATTAAAAAAAACAGCTTAAAATTGATTCTACCTGATTTATTATATAACAGGTGGAGCAAGAAGCCATGTCTTCAACTAGATACATACATATTCATAAAAATTTGGTCAAGAGGATTGTTAGGAATTTCCCGTTTTTATGAGACTATTACAATCAATGAATGAATCTAGTTTTATGGTTTGATCCTAAAACTACAACTAGCACATTCAATAGTTCCCTTCAGCATACCATTTACCTAAATTTATACATTTAACTACGTTAACATTACAGCCCTGTGGAATACCCATAATTTCTAACAAACACAATGAATACCAAATGCAGTTAAATTGTACATTATGCAGAAACAAATTCCCAAATACTATTTTCCCTTCTTTACATCTCCAGCGGGCAGCCGTAGCCTAATGGTTAGAGAAGCGGGTTTGGGACCGAAAGGTTGCTGGTTCAATTCCCGAACCAGCAGGAAAAATGTGTGGCGGTGGGGGAATGAGCTCCATCTTCCCATCCTCCACCTTCATGGCTGAAATGCCCTTGAGCAAGGCACCTAACCCCCAAATGCTCTCCGGGCGCCCCCAATGTGTGTGGCAGCCCACTACTCCGAGTGTGTTTGGGTTCACTGTTTATGTGTGTGTGTGTGTGTGTGCTCACTTTGGATGGGTTAAATGCAGAGAAAATTATTTCCCTTGTGGGATTAATGCAGTATATCAAAATTAAAAATTTGCCTGAGTTGATAAAAAAAAATTAAAGATGGAAATTTGCCTTGTTGTCCTCAGGATTCTGGAAGGGCTTCATC
Organism: Tandanus tandanus; assembly: GCA_039654325.1. NCBI lineage: Eukaryota > Metazoa > Chordata > Actinopteri > Siluriformes > Plotosidae > Tandanus > Tandanus tandanus. Next base: position 12,752,346 of record JBCNYH010000012.1, on the reverse strand, counting down.
TTAATCCACTCATCATGTCATCTGTATACTGCAGACAGAAATTTAACAAGTAGGAATCAGAAATAATGTAGCTTTAACCAAGTCAGTGTACTATTGATAACATTTGATCAGAGTATTTGGATATTTAATTTAATATATACTATACCATAATGACACAATCTGATTAGTTAGCTATTTTGGGATATAATCGAAATGTAGCGTATGTAGTGTAGTTGAGAGAAAATAAACAAAAATATGAAACGTGTGCACACTTCAGGAAGTGCAGAAAAGTGCCGAAAAGAATAGACGGAGAAGAAAAACGAGATAGAGGTGAGTGACAAACATATGCAACAAGCTACAGTGACAAGTTGTTATGTTGAATTAAATAGTCAGTTTGATGTTATTGCAGTTGCTAGCAACAGCAGCTAAGTCAGTAGAGAAGCTACTCTGTGGAACTTATTAATGCACAAACAGTAACATAAACATTATTATTTACTTGTACAAGTGTATAGAATTTTAATGAAAGCAGGGAATTTATTGACCAATTGCTGTTGGTTAAGGATGGCGTATCCAATTCAAATTAGTTACTGTTATTCTGTCCACTCCAAGCAGTTGATGGTTGTAAATTTCATGCTAAAAACATTTTAGCTACTTTAGCTCATTTATACAATTATCCAATCAGCCAATCAGGTGACAAGAGCACAATACAATCAACCATGCAGCTACAGGTTAAGAGCTTAATGAAATGTTAAGCATAAGGATAGATATAAATGTGATCTCACTGACTTGGACCATGGCATGAATGTTGGGTTAGCTTGAGCAAGTTTACACAAGATGGTGTGGGGGGAAAAAGAAAAGCAGCCAGTGAGTGTCAATTCTGCAGTCAGAAAGTCCTTGAATACATTATTTACAAGTATTGTGAGCAGAAAAGCATCTCTGAACGCACTGCACACCAAACTGGACAGCTAAGGATGATTAAAAAAAAAGGTGCCGGTTGATGTTTTTTCTTCCGTCTTCAGCTGTCCAGTTTGGGTGATTCTGTGCCCACTCTAACATCAGCTTCCTATTCTTGTCTGACAGGAATGGAACCTGACGTAGATTTTTACTGTTGTAGAACATCTCCCTCATGGTTCGGCATGCTGGACATTCTCAGATGCCTTTCTGCTCGGCCCAGGTGTAAAGAGTGGTGACCATAACCTATAATCCAGGAGATTAGCAGTTTGTGAAATACTCAAACCAGTAATATCTGCAGGATTTTATGTACTGTGCTGCTGCCACATGTTTGAATGACTGCATAATTGCAGGAATGTGTAGAAAGCAGTTGTTTGGAGGTTTTAGTAATGCAGAGGGTGAGTATATAAACATGCAAAATCAATAGTAGTTGGCAGTAGAGCATGAAGCATCCAAACTAAAAGCTACATTTGTTTTTTAATTATGGAAGAACGTTGTAACATGGAACCTCACCCTTCACAGGAACAAAGGGTCGGTTCCGTATGTAACTGGCGTGGACACCACTGGTTACACGCGGAACAGTAAATTGATGTGCGATTTATCCACAAAGTAAGAATTTTTTTTTTCTAATTTAGATATAAATTCTAATGCAAGATCTTTATTTCAAGCCCTACTATTTGCACTCTGAGTTGATACTTTGGCAATAGCATGGCATGAAACATAAGTCATTAAAAAAATGCCACAATTTTCGTCCATACATTGTCCACACAATTTTACAGAAAATTTTCTATTTTTTTTCACTGTATCCAAATTATTTTGTCTGACATATTGAAGGTGTCCATGTGGTATGATTTGGGTGGGGATTGCTCTTTTAATTCTTTATAGTTTTTTTAAATGTAGGTATTAGTCCTCTTTTCACTTTCCTTTTCTATCAACACACAATCTTTCTTGAGTAATGAATGAGTGGCTGTTTAATTGAAATAGGCTGCTGCCACATAGTGGAAGGATGATGTATTAGGTTTCATGGTAATGGTCAATGCAAAGAATGTACGATAATCATATTCTTTAAAAGCTCTTGCGGGCCACATAAAATGAGTTGGTGGGCCAGAATTTTGAACAAGTTTCAAAGGATCCTGCAAAGGAATGCGTTAAAAATGAGAAAATAAACCATGAAAAAAAACATTTGTTTGCTCTTCTTAAGTTACCGTGTAGTAATACTAAAACTGTGAATAAGTTTCAAAAGATACTGTATAGTTTTAAAGAATTGTGTTATATATATCACATTTCAATTTGCTTTTCTTATGATCCCATGTACTATATACTAAAACAAGTATTTACCTCAGGCTAAGTGAATGGTCCTATTCATTGATATTCACCTCATCTTTGCTAAATAATTGTTTAATTCCAGCAATTGCTCCCCAGGAAAAGGTTTTTCCCCCTTTAATTTTACATCCCATCACCAAGCTGAACATCTATTTCCCAGAACTAAATCATGATCATCACATTTGTAGCTAAATCAGTCTGAGAAGAATGAAGAAAACCACCACCTCTGATTCATAAATTTAATCATAGTGAGTCAATATAAAACCACAAATCAAGTCTCAAACAAATGTAACACCACACAAAAAAAGAAGAAAAAAAAAATACACCCAATGAATTCCAAGCTGATGAAGAAGAGAAGGAATCAAAAACAAGGAGAAACAATTTCACCCATAAAGTTTCCAGAAAAAGTCCTTCAATCCAGATTCACATTTATACACCAGATACACCGAAGTGAAAGATATGTTTCTATCCCAATGGTTTGTACCACCAGTGAATAATGTCATTCTTGGCTTTGGTTTGATGGAGTCTTCAAATGAAACTAATACAGAAGTATGAAGAGATTTTATATATATATATA
>JBCNYH010000012.1:12658372-12669909 GCA_039654325.1 Tandanus tandanus | reverse complement strand
GGAGGAAAAGAGAGAACAAGTTGAGTGTCATCTGCATAGCAGTGGTATGAGAACCCATGTGAGGATATGACATCACTGAGGGACCTAGTATAAAGAGAGAACAGAAGTGGACCCCTGGGGAACTCCAATGGAAAGTCGGCATGTGGATCCCCTCAATGTAACCTGATATGAGCGACCCTCCAGGTAGGAAGCAAACCATAGCCATGCTGAACCACAAATTCCTAGACTCCTGAGGACGGACAAGAGAGTCTTGTGGTGGTTGACCGTGTCAAATGCTGGTGAAAGGTCGAGGAGGATTAGGACTGATGACATCTTGGCTGATCTTGCAGCATGTAGCTTCTCTGTGACAGCCAAGAGTGCCGTCTCTGTGGAATGTGCCGCTTTGAAGCCAGATTGATTAGGGTCAAGAAGGTCATTCTGCAAAAGATAGAAAGAAATTTGGTTATAAATAATGTGTTCAAGAATTTTAGAAAGGAAAGAAAGAAGTGATACCGGACTGTAGTTGTGTTATGTCTGATGGAAATGTTCCATCAATGTGGTTTACGCTCCAATCAAGGCATAAAATGGCAGGGCTAGATCATTCATTCATTCATTCGTTTGCCAAACTGCTTAATAGGACTAGGGTCATGGAGGTTTGGAATCTGTCTCTGTCTCTGTCGACTCTGAGCAAAGGCGGGGTACACCTTGAACAGCTTACCAGTCCATTGCAGAGCCAACATACAACCATTCACCCACACACTTACACCTATGGGCAATTTGGGACAGAAATTTGTCTAATGTGCATGTCTTTGGGCTGTAGGAAGAAACCGGAGTACCCTGAAGAAACCCATGCAAGCACGGAAAGAACATGCATTCATGCACAAAACATGTATTCGATGAACACTTTTCTTACTAACCAATAATGAGGAATCAATAAAGTCTAATCAATAATGGAAAAACTTACAACTATTAATGACAAAAATGATGGGAAAGCATTCACTCATTTGCCGACCTGCTTAATCCTACGAGGATCGTGGGGAGGCCGGAGCCTATCTCAACCAACCGGGGGCGAAGGCAGGGTACACCCTGAAATGCTCACCAGACACACACACACACACACATAGGGCCAATTTGGAACAGCCAATTAGTCTAATGTGCATGTCTTTGGGTTGTGGGAGGAAACCGGTGTACCCAGAGGAAACCCATGAAAGCATGGGAAGAACATGCAAACTTCTCTTCCAGGGACTCGAACCAAGGACCTTTCTTGCTGTGAGGCAGATGTGATAACCACTACGCCACCATGCTGCATGTGATATTTATGTTACATAAATGTATAAAAATACAGCTGTGTAAAATAATTCCCGGACATTCCTGGGTAAACGTGACCCAAATCAGGCAGGAGGTCAGGTGTGAATATCAAAATAATAATAATAATAATAATAATGATGATGATGATGATAATAATAAAAATAATAATAATAATGCTAATAATAATAATAATAATAATATTTATAACAATAATAAAAATAATAATAATGCTAATAATAATAATAATGATGACGATGATAATAATAATAATGCTAATAATAATAATAATATTTATAATAATAATAATAATAATAATAATAATAATAATGCTAATAATAATAATAATGATGATGATAATAATAATAATAATGCTAATAATAATGCTAATAATAATAATAATAATGATGATGATAATAATAATAATAATAATAATTATAATAATAATAATAATAATAATAATGATGATGATAATAATAATAATAATGCTAATAATAATGCTAATAATAATAATAATGCTAATAATAATAATAATAATAATAATAATGATGATAATAATAATAATAATATTTATAATAATAATAATAATAATAATGCTAATAATAATAATAATGCTAATAATAATAATAATAATAATGATGATGATGATAATAATAATAATAATAATAATGCTAATAATAATATTAATAATAATAATAATAATAATAATGCTAATAATAATAATAATAATGCTAATTAAAAAAATAATAATAGTAATAATATTTATAATAATAGTTTAAAAAAATTAATAATAATTATAATAATAATATTTATAATAATAATTAAACCGATTTTGGTTGGTAGCCCGTATTATTTCTACAGGCACTGAGCCTAATGACATCAACACACGTCTTTATTTATTAAAGCTAAGAAAAGAAATTGCCAGAATCACAGCTGGGCATCCGCGCGCGCATCTCTTCAAATCGGTTTAAACCGGTTTTTAAGAGCGCACGCGCGCGCGACAGAGAGAAACGGTCACCTGAGGTAAAAATCCCACCTTGAGGTATTTTTTTTCTCTCTTCGAACCAATATACACGGTGTTATTTTGTTTTCGAAAACAGGTAAATGAAATAATTCGTAATTAAGTAGATACACTTAAATAATAAACAAGAAGCTAAATAATAAACTAACTAAACATACATACACCAAGGTTAATTTAATACTTTGCTAGCTAAGCGCTAGCACCGTTTATTTAGCTACCTAGCTAGGTAAATGTCCAATAAAACTTTATTTATTTATTTTGTTTATTATTTAACAAGCTTTAGCTTATTCCTAACAGCTACAGTTCCTCCAGTGAGTATTTTCATAATATGAATTGGAAAATTGTGACCCACTCTTGTTCAAGTTGTTCTAAATAATCAACAAACACACTGGCTTTGCAGATCTGTTAGTTACTTCAGAGCAGGACTGTAGAGTACTGGAGGGATGAAGAACCAACCCTACACTGGAGAACTGTTTTTGAAGGTACTAAAAGGGATCTGTCAAATCTGTCGCCTACCATATATTTTGTATTAATGTTTTTAGAGACTCAGCTTGTTATCAAGTTGGTATTCATTCATTCATTCATTCATTCATTCATTCATCTTCTTCCGCTTGTTCCGGGGTCGGGTCGCGGGGGCAGCAGCCTAAGCAGTGAGGTCCAGACGTCCCTCTCCCCAAGTTGGTACTGATTTAGTTTAATAACCTTAGGCAACACTTTCACAACATTGCTAGCACAAATGTGTAACGGCATGCAACAAAGACCGCATGTGCACCGGCTGGGTTTCCTCTCAACGACTTCTGACCTAATTTTAACTTAAAATTTAGCTTGGAAAAATAAGCCCCTTCCTCCAAATATTTGATAAAAATGCTGTTTATACACTCTCAATGTTAGCCAGAAACATAGCCAACACTAGCAAAAAATATGTGAAAATAGATTTTAAGCAGAGTTTTCATCAGCAAAGATGATGCAGAAGCTGACGGGGCAGAATTTGAAGTGGAATCCACATTTGATGCTGTAGGTTTGGATCAGCAACAGTCATCAGAACAGTTCTCAGTCAGAAAGTGAATCTTGGTAAAATTCTAAAAATACATATTTCATGTGATATATAATGTTTAGTTTTTTTGTGTAGTCTTATTTCAAAAAGTAATTATTGCATTCGAGGGTTTCCAGAATGGAAGATTATACCATATCTGTTCTCTCAACAGCTTCTGTAACCCGCTGTGGGATAGCCCAGACCCCCGGCACACTTTTTCTTACCGCTTATCATGCTTAAAAAAATTAGCAAGAATCCTGTGACCCATTTTAGATCAAATCCATCAGTGTCATCTGAAATCATGCCTCACTAGAAGAGATTAGGCATGAAGCAAATTTGACCTTATGTACAAAGCAATTAAGTACAAGCATTATTACACATTAACTTACCACAATACAGTATATACATGGTGGCATTGGGACTATGTGCATATGTCAGGAATTTACACACACTATAGTTAGCAGAAACATGTTCAAATGAAATATAAAAGCTGTAACTGTATAAAAGTTCACCCCTTTAATGTCATTAGTGTGAAATCCCTAAATTACTTCCTTTAGAAAGAAACCTGGTTGTAATGTTACATTTGAAATGAACTTGATTGCTCTATTTTGCCCTCTAGTGGAATAACAGAGAGCCTTTATTTATTCTTGAAATTGAGTTATGGGTCACAATCCTCCTTGCGACCCTAATAGGATTAAGAGGTTTAGCAAATGAGTGGATGAATGAATGACATCATGAGTTAGATTAAAAATATGTAATAGTCACTTCATTAATGTTGTGCTGTTCTAGGATAGATAGCCACTGTAGATTTTTTTCTTCATTTTTTTAGGTGTGCTGCTCCTCTTGAATTATAATACACAATTTTCTATTTTTTGTTTGTAATAATTTTTTCAGTTTTTGCAATGAATAAATACCAAGATAAGTGTTTGGACTTTGACCAATTCAAAAACTAGGCAAAAATCATGACACACACAGTACATTATGATATCCACACAAATCACAGTACAGTTATTATGCTGAATATTTTTCATTCTGCTCCAGATTGCTACTAATGTCATAAAAATTGAACCAAGATTATTTTAATGGCATTTAAAAAAAATTTTTTCTAACCTAAATTAAAAAAACCCCTTGACATGGCAGTTTCAAGAAAACCACCTAAAAGACAAAAGTGTCTTCTCGCTACTGCGCAGCAACCACCAACCAGGAATAAGTGCCAGTGCTTGCTTTCATTACCAATATGGCTTTTTGAGCTGCTGTTCATACAATGCAGAAAAACAGCAAAACATTTTTTGAGAAAAATGCACTCTTCTGTATGCACAGCAATCCTACCCACCCAGAGAGCAGGGGTAACTGTGTTCCCTCTGGACCCCTGGCTGTGAATAGCTGGTGGCATTTTTCAGGAAAAAAATGCCCAACAGGCTGAACATTCTTTTATTTCACTTCTCTCTGAGTAAGAAATTCAGATTTAATGAATACACCTATTGGAACCACCCCAAACCTGGACACTTGCCTGCCCTTCGTGTTCCTTAATAAACTAATGTTGCATTTTCCTATGGATTCACCGCACCACCCTGCTTTTTAAAATAGAATTTTGCAAAACTCCCGTAGTCAGTTTTCGCATTTTGTATTAATTTCATAAAATTTAGGGTGACTTTACAATGCAACGAGGGAATATTTAGAATTGAGAAATTTGTTCCACTGCTTCCTTACAATGTCATTCTTAAAAACACAACTTGAAATTCTGACTAGTCATTAAATACTGGTCATTGTGGTTTGGCTTTGCAGAAATATTTGTCTTAGCTCAGTTGCAATGTCATAAACATATTAGAAATTAGGATGCAAGAGCTAAGGAAACCAGGAGCTGTTGCTGTAATATGTACTGATTTATCAACGACAGAGTTTATTTATGTGAGCTGACTATGCCAGTCTTCTGATGTCATACTTTGTGTGTGTGTGTGTGTATATGTGCGTGTGTGTGTGTTTTGTGTGGGCACGGCGGGACAATATGGTCTTTATGAGCAGAGCTGCGCTCCAAGGCAGAAACATTGTTCGGCAGTAAAACATTCTGAAACCAAAACCACATGTTCCAAAGTGCAGGACACACTTTACATTGCAGAGCTCTTACTCAAACGGGACTGGAGGCTCCTGAGCCGTGCCACACCAGTGTTGGACATTACACTTTTTCATTTCTACCTGGAGGCTTAAATGAACAACAGATTCTGTTTCAGGCATTCTGCGGGAGAGGGGGAGCAACAGCTTGAAAAGGGGGGTAGTAGAGGAGAAAGAGATTTTAAGCACAATTGAACAGACTGCTTAATGCTGACTGTTTTGACAGTCTTACAACAGACTGTTTTGCAAAGTGTATAGTGATTTATTTTTATTTTTTATTGATTTTTAAAATGTATTTATTTATTTATTTTTACAGCTATTCGGTGTTTCTGACAACTATATCCCTCCATGTACGAGTACCATATACCATATCTGGCTCTAGAATGCATATATAGACCAAATACATACGGTAGTAATATGTGTCCACTTTTATTTCTTTCTTTTCAAGTAATTGTTTGAGTATTACCCAAACAAATAAGTGCCAGTAGATTCCCTGTGTAGTTGTCTGCAAATAATCCAGAGCCCAATAATAAGACTACAATAATGCCCAATCTGTTCCACCGTTTTTGTTTAAAAATGCCGTTAACGCAGACACAAATACCGCTCTTGTAATTCTGCAAAGCGTGGGGCTGCGAGGCCTCTTGAAAGTGGCAAGATTTCAAGACTCAATTAAAATGTGCCGTAGCCAAAAATGGGGGCCCCCCTCATGAACAAAGACATCTCAAGTGTGTCAGATATCCATGCATGTGGATGCTGATACGCAGGCAGCAGTTGCCAATAGCTAGAGTTGAACAAGTGACCCATGAGCTCCTCAGCTAGGCTTGGGTATGACTTTGTGCGGTGTGATAGCATGCAATAGGTGTGTATGTGTGAGTAATTAACAACTAGCACATAAATACACTTTATTTTCCATAACTACCCTGACCAATAGTTGGTGAATGTGTATTTACCTCTGGACGCACAAATGATTCTGATGATGTGCCAAGGTTTCGGGATGGCATGCATTTCATTGTGTTATAGGTTGTGTTTGTTTGTATATACCTTATCTGTCATTTATTCTTTTTCTGTCACAATTTTTTTCGAAGATTATCAGTTACCCATTGAAGGTAGTACTATATCTCTAACAATTTATTTATATTTTATAAATTGCAATAGATGAACCCAATACTTAGACATATCATGTTCATAAATATGTATAAATATATTGTGTAATGGGTCACAGTCATTTATCAATATTGGAATAATTATAAAAATAGGCAAATAAAATAAGACAAACTTGAATTGGCAATCATGAATTGAAAAAAAAAAAAAATAATTAAAAGGATTGTAGTTGTAATAAACCTTCCTGTTTGGAAGAGGAAGCAAGTGTATTTTGAGCCCAGAGGGAGTGATAATGAAGTGAGCGGCAAAATGTCTATAAGGATCTCTGCTGGAGATTTGCAGAAAATGATAATTCTCCAAATTTACAATACCACCTTCAATAAACTGTTTGGAAGACCCAGAATAAATAATTAAATCTAAACAAAAACAAAAGTGCCTGGTGTTTCTAGGTGCTTCTAGAACTTGGAGTAGACCAATACATATGAAGGGGCTTTTGGATTGAAAATTAGCTGGAAAAGGATATTATTTCTAAAGGCCTGAGGAAACGTGTTTGGATGCATGGTATCATAAAGTACCTGAAGATTTGAAATTTAAATTCAGGCTTCCAAAAAGCTACGACTGGCTCATCATTGTTAAAAATCATCCAAAATATACATCCCACTAAATCCACACAAAACTGGGTCAGTAACCACAGAATGAAACCTTTGACATAGGCTTCAAAGTCCTGTGGTCCAAATGCCATTGAAAAGCTGTGAGGTAAAGTGACGATGGGAGACCACAAGACAGGATCCTGGGGAGATTCCTTTTAGATTCATGTGAAGTCAGCTTTATTTCTACATTTAAAAGATGTACAGCATGAAGTAAAGTGCTGCACAGTATAATCAAATAGGTATAAGATTAAATTGAAATAGTACACAAGAAATAGTGAAGAGATAGACATAGCAAAAACAAGGATATTCACTGAAAAAAAAAACAATCAGATAGCCATGACACACAAAATATTTAGGGAATGAATGTTATCAAATTGGGTTTAAAAATGTCTGTTTTTGGGGATGATTTTATAAACAATGGTAAAATATTCTAGTCTTATAGCAGCAACAGTGCAAAAAATATGATTCTCATTCAAACGATGAATCTGATTTTCAGGGTGAGACGAAAATAATTCATCACAGAGGTGTCTGTTTATAATCATACTTACCATGGGTGCCAATAAGTAGAATATTCTTTATACTCTAGGGCCATTCAACCTATCACGAATAAAACCAGGTATGTTCACCCTTTAAACTAAAGACCTATAACACATACTAGTCCTTAGGAACTACAGGGAGTATGTCTTTAGAAACAAAGGTAATAAAAATCACAAATGATTATATCAATTACATTACATTTCCACCCTCAGACTAGCTGTACAGTCACCTTAGAGTTCAATCTATTAGTCCTTCTACAGGTGCACATGGCCAAGTGCACGGGAAAGTGCTAAAGCCTTAGAATGTCTTAAAGACTCTGCCGCTGATTGTAGTGTAAGTAAATGATAGGACCTGTGGGAAATCCCCACCTTTTGGTAAGCTTTTTTTTTCAACCTGTTTTGAACAGTACGTTGAACAAGAGTATCAGATATACCTTGATATGATTGTATTGCGGATCAAAGAGTCAGAACTGATCATCATCATGACATTTTAACATTCATTCATTTATTCATTTTCTGAACCACTTAATTCTAATTAGGGTCGCGGGGAGGCTGGCACCCATTTCAGCCGATTCTGGGCAAGGGCAGAGTACACCCTGGACAGCTCGCCAGGCCATCGCAGGGAAGAAACACGCTGACGGCAGCCCAAGTGCCTACTCTTTACGAACGACAGTACTGGTTCTTTTCCATGCCTCTCACCACAAACAGTGAGAGACATGGCTGGCCTTTGACAACCCAGTTAGCTGCATTGGGGGACAGCAATGACAACTCGATGATAGTGGGGCTTGAACCCCCGAACTTCGGATCACTCAGCCAGCACCCTACCACCGAGCCACCACTGCCTGTTTCAACATGTAAATTCTAAATCATTTTGATCACATTTTCACTTTTTAAAACCCAGTGAAAGTGAATTAGCAGTAAACATTGTGCCCTTGTTTATTTGATTCTTTGAACATGTTTATTTCATAATTGATCACCATGACTGATGTATTCAAAGTCTTTTAGTTGAAACATAGATGTAGCTACAACAGCTGTCTGGGAGGTGAAAAGTTCCCCTGTAAAAAAAACAAAAAAAAAAATAAAAAAAGCAGCTTTATTTGATTACAAGGGGATGTATGCCTCTCATTGAGAAGAAATACTCCAAAGCCTGAGTCCAATTTGAGTCCAGGCATTCAGAGCTTGACCGTATGAATCTTTCTGAAAATAAAGTAGATTTTCTTCAGTATTTTGGCTTTGAAAAACTTCCAAAAGCCCCTTAAGCACCCTCCAATTTTTTCATCAGGTACCGCTTTGCCAGTGAATTACCACTAATATCTCTGTCCAAAATAAACAGCGGAAGATCCTATTGTCCTATTCCTCATTCTGAAGCCCACCCTCCCATTTGCCTTGTCTTCCCTTCTATATTCTGCAATTGCCAATCCCAATCTAATTTATGGAATATTTTAAAGGTAACCATATACGTTGAGGTGGCAGCGATAACATCTCTAGGCCCCTATGACAGGCAGGAACTCTGCAGCGTGTAGTTAATAACATAAACTCCTGCAAAAGGCCAGGCCAAGTGAGCAGGGATGCAGCGAGAAGAGCGAGTAAGTCAGAGGGATCTAATTGGGAACATGTGAGGTTCCCTCAATGGAGGATTAGCCAAGAAACGGAACTCGCCTAAGCCCAGAGATCGCTTTCAATTAGATGCGCCCAGGGCAAATGAGTGAGCGAGACCTAGAGAAAGATTTGGAACGCTGCATGGAGGGCACAGTACAACATTACTAGCAAGGGCTAGCATGGGGTCATGTCTAAGTGGTGCTAATAGAAGGCAATGGGCTGAGTTTTTAGAGTGCACTGGCTTTGACCTGACCAGCATACACCATAAAGAATTGAATATCCTGGGGAATATGGGATGAGGAGAGGAACAGAAGTAGGGTACTTGTTCTTGTTGATGTTAAGCTGTAATAAAAAAAGTCATCTTTCCAAATCAATATCATCTAATGAAGCACGTTTTTAAAACGAATATAGATATGCCATGAATCAAGCGCTCTAAATCACTCCTACAGCATTTTTAGCATGCATAAGCCATGGCTGGAGGGGTATTGTCGTTGGCTTTGCGGGTGGGCGGGTTGGCGGGCGGCGTGACAATAACTTTGTCCAGGCCATTGCTTGGCTCATGCACAGTCCAGCTTTCTGAACTTTTGCATAGGCACTCCATATGACCTAAACCAGCTTTGCATATGTGACCTTTGACCTTGGCACAGTGACCTTGCACATATAAAGTTTGTCCAGGCCATTGCTCGGCTTATATGCATGATAGCTTTCTGAAATTTTGCATAAACACTCCCTATAACCTATACCTGTACGTGGGCTAGCTAATTTAGATATGCGACCTTTGACCTTTGCACAGTGACCTTGAATATATAAAGTTTGTCCTGCGCTGCAGGCATCCTGGCTGAGGGGTTATGATTTTCTATAGAACGGCTAATTTTGGCTTTGTGATTGTGCTCGGCAGCAGACAATCTGCTAATGGCTGTACCTTTTGACGCACACTTTGGCATCCCCAACAGACTCCTGCAGCTCTGCTAAGTAAGTCTCCCTTTAGGCGGCAGTCACAAATTCAGCATATAAAAACTAAGCACCCATTGGGATGTTTCATTGGTAGTTAAAAGTTGAAAGCTTTGTTTTAAAAGCTTACCAGTTGACAGACACGCAGTTTAGTGTGTAGCTCCAGTAGAGTGCTGGAATATGTGTAATATAAGTGGACAAATATCATCACTGGAAAACTTCAACATAGCAACGAAGTTTCCAGTCATGCCAAGTCTCCCCCTCTCTGGATACTAGTCGCTGATGCATGGCCATTTAAAAACATAGGACAAATTAAATCATCTCTCACCTAGCAGCGACAGATTGGTGCTTACAACATGTGACAGCTATGATTGATGCAGTTTGAACCCTCCTATGGTTGCTGTATACAAAGCCCCACAAAGGCTCATTTCATTCAGCCCTCATCATCTCTCAGGCACCTCTTCCCTTCTTTGCACCATCTTACAAAGTTAGACCTTGATTGTTTAGTTTACGTTGCTTATTTTTTAAAATTTGTATACTTCTTCATAGAAATACATGTGGCAAAGCCTTGTTATTCTTTCCACATAATTGAGTTTAAACTGTGTTGTTTATATAGTTATATAGGATTTTTAAACCTTTGAATACAGTGATCAGGTTTATAAATTGGTAATAATAATAAATTGGTAATAACTGAACTGTGAAAGCAGACATACACACAAATATATATAGGCTGGCACGGTGGCGCAGTGGTTAGCACATCCACCTCACTGCAAGAAGGTCCCGGGCTCGGGGTGTTTCTGTATGGGGTTTGCATGTTGTCCCACATGCTTGCATGAGTTTCCTCCGGGTACTCCAGTTTCCTCCTACAGTCCAAAAACATGCACAGTATCCTAATTGTCTGTTCCAAATTTCCCTTAGGTGTGAGAGTGAGTGTGAATAGTTGTATGTGTGTTGCCCTGAGATGGCCCGGCGAATATATGTAGAATATGTATGTATATGAATATGTAGACATATATATATATGTCACCGTTGACCATACTTCATTCATCAAAGCAAAAAGTAAAAGTTAGAAAAGAAAACAAAAAAATTCCATGATTAGTGTTTATCAAGGCACTGTAATACATTAAAAACTCTGTAGTGCAAGGTTAGAGGTCATTTTCTTTTCCTGGCACAATGAGGTAATTATGTCTTTGTGTTTATTACATGCTGACTGCTCTGCTTCTGTCTCTGTTTCTCTCATTCATTCCCCCCCC
>JBCNYH010000012.1:12542797-12554803 GCA_039654325.1 Tandanus tandanus | reverse complement strand
ACACACACACACACACACACACACACACACACACACACACACACACACACACACACACACACACACATAATAATGCACAATGTGTGATGCAATTAAAGCACAAATTACTGCATATGCTCCAAGTCTTTCAAGGAAAATATGAAAGTTGTGGTGGCATATTTCAATTACCGTAAAGGTTATTTGCCGCTACACAGGTGTGTTTGCATGAAACGGTGTGTTTTTTCTATCATATGCATGTGTGCATATCTGTCTTGGCACTCATGCCGGCATTGTGTTGTGTGAGCACAGTGACACAGTTTGGTTGTGGAGTCTTTGACAGAAGTGAATTAATTGGGCCCCCTTGGATCATTTGTCTTTATTGCAGAGGCTAATTGGAAAAGAAGCAGGTGTTAATGGAGAAAGCCGAGCGTCTGTAGACCGAATCTCAAACACTGCGCTTGTAATGGAGCTCTCTGAGTGAACTTCACCATGTTTTAATTAGATTTCGCTCCGAAATGAAACCACACATTTCTCCTCTCCACCCTCTTAGGTGAAGTGAATAGCCTAGAGAAAGACACGGAAAGAGAGTGAGTTGAGAGGTTGGGGGGGGGAGCGGAGACACAGAGAGAGAGAGAGAGAGAGAGAGAGAGAGAGAGAGAGAGAGTGACAAGGGCAAGCAAATTTACAAAACCATATTGTCTCTATAATAGGGTTTCGTTTAGGCACTTGGGACTCGCCTCCTACACACATACATGTGCACAATGGAGGTGAAACTTGAGAGGCTCCCATGCTGTTTACAGTACATGGCCAAAGCACGAGTTGACACCATGCTCCAGAGTCCTTCTCACATGTGCAAATAATTTAAGTCTTGAGCCCCTTCAACACACTTTTGAACATGTTCACTGTGCATGTCCATCTGACGCTGGCGCTCAGTTTGTTTACGAACGCTAGGTCGATAAGGCGGCGCGTTGCTAGGAGCCAAATGGAACGTTGTCTGGATGTGGGAAATCCGGACGGGCCTGGCTAGCACGCTGGCCTCGTTAGCGCTCTCCGGGGCTAGTTCATCGCTAAGTGATGTCAGCAAGTTTTAATGGAAGCCACATTTTACCAATTATACCACGGAGGGATGTGAGCTGAAATGAGCGCAGGCTGTTTTGATGTGGTGTTTACTCGTTGAAGAGTTGTGTGTGTGTGTATGTTTGTGTGTGGTCTCTGTACTGCTTGGCCTCCTGCCACTGGCTAACCTTAAGCATTCAGGTATGTGTGTTAGACACAGCGAACGTAAAGGGAAGTGTTGCACTTACGGCACATATTAGCAAATCAAACAAAATGTGCATCAGCTTGGTCCTGCAGACATAAACTTGGACCTTACTTACGTTGTGTAAAATAATACATCTGATCCAGAATTCAGTCACGAAGAGCATCACCCTACTTGTCAAACAAACGGGTTTTAAAATAAACAGAGTGCATGCAAAGGTCTGATTCATTCTATATAGTTTCCTCTGCCCACATTCACCAAAAATTTTATGTTTGTCTCCACATTGGTGTTGGGGCACTTATCGTTTTTATACGGGTGAGGGTTTTTTTTTCTTCCTGTAGCATCCCTCCCCCTCCAAAATCCCTGTTCTAGTGTCCCTGGCTCTCAATACCAGTGGGTGTGGAGCAGATCTATAAAGCAGCAGGACTGAGCTCTCTCATTACTGTCACTGCCGGCTTTATGGGGCCTCAAACTACAGCCGCTGCCAAAGGCACATAAACGCAGATCTAGCAACTCAAACGTCAGCCTCGTAGGACTTGGGATGCAAATAAAACAAACAAACAAGCAAACAATGCTGCAGTATTTACCCAGTCCTGAAAGTATATCTGAAGGTGATTCGACACATCACATTTTCCATTTCCCTATGCCCTTTGAGAGATTATAATAGCCTTGCAGAATTTTCTTGTACCTACTCGCTTACCAAGTATTGGCTTCCGTGTTGATAATCGTTTTGAAATTAATATGTTCTTCCCGGCCGTGAAAGCAGTAGAAATCAATGGGGCTCCTTTTGCCTCAAGGAATATCCCACGCATGTGTGTCCTTAATGAAAACGTCAAAACAAATTACAAATGCAACGTGCTCTCATCACAGCCCCATACCTTTCAGGGTGTCATCCCTGGGGCTTGAGGAGTGTGTGTGAACAGAATGCCCTCGTGGACCTCTGACACAAGGTCCAGCAGTGTGTTCAAACACACACACACACACACACACACACACACACACACACACACACACACACACGCACGCTGTCCCTGTGTCTCGGTGTGCTGCACTGAGAGGTTGGGAGGTAGTAGGCGAGCCTCAGGCAGCTTTAGCAGCATTACAGAGGGCCTTGCACTAATAGTTGCCATGTGCTGCCTTCCAGACGTTTAAGGGGCCGCTAGATGCTACCTCCCTGCTACACTTCCAAAAACATTAGCACGTAATACTTTAATGCCTTTTGTGTCTGCTCAGGGTTCGTTGGAGGAAAGATATAAAAAGAGGTAAATAGGCAGGAGGTATACGTGTTTGTTCAGGCTAGGCAGGAAAAGAGCTTTATTGTTTCAGAGTCCCGTCTTTCTCATCCCCTTATCCATCTGCTTTCACCTATTATCCCTGCTTCTTTTTTTCTGTTTTTGCAGACAACTGCAAATGGGATTTTAACACGTACAGTATTCGCAAAGTCCATATTAAGTTTGGGTAACATTTCAATCCCTGATACATTTTATCCAAGAAAGGTTTGGTCCAACTCTGATAATTGAGCGAATGATGCATGCTCTTAAAAAAAAGGTTACTGCATGCTATTGATGCGCTATCCAGAAACAAGCTATGACCTCATGTGTTTTAGAACATTAATGCGTATGAGCAAAGGTATTCTTCTTTTTTGGGTGCAGAACTTGCAAGAGACAGGGCATGGAGACCATTACAAAATCAAATGAACTAGGGAATTGTAGGAGTTCCTCAAAGATCCAGTGTAGGTCCATTTTAGGTTATGCTTTTTGCATTGCAATACGTAAGTGACCAGGACCTGAATCCAAATGGTTCCACAAAAAACAAGGGCAAAGTTAGTTGAGTTTTAACCTTAACTTTACTTCCCACACTCTTATGCACTTTAGAAAAGACTCCTTTTGGTGCTGATGATGAGAATCAGTAAGATTTTGCAAAAACAGCACATCATTAAAAGGGCTTAAAAACACAAACAGCAGAGAGCTGAAGTGAAAAAAATTAGTATAATGCAGGTATTTATGCAGCCTGAGCGACATCATATGAGAGAGTTATTAAAGGAAGTACAGTGCCAAACTGTTCACCTTTCGATACACCCTCAGATGCAATCAGTGGAAAGAAAGTGGTCTCTCATGAAAAGTAGACAAGATCTTTTGCTCCCTTTTCTGAGCTCACCTTGTTTTCAGCTTTATACTGGCCCTTGTGATAAAGGCTATGGCAGATTACTACAGAGTAACCTCTTTCATATGTGCCAATTCACCAGTGTTTTAAATGGAAAAAAAAAACTATGAAAAGATATATTAGAAGAAGAGAAGTCTCCATTTTGGTCATTTTTTCCTTACTGCTGTACAAAAGAATACAGACAAGTTGTCGCTTTCTATCTGATATGACACATACAGGTGCTATTGGGTAGTAAGTCTTGGGCTAGTTCACAGTTCAGTATAATCGAGTGGATGTGTCAAAAATCAAAATGATTTATTGCATCTTTGAACTGTGATTAAAAAAACACCTACACACAAACAAGCAGGATGGATCGAGCCACAGCTTCATTGTTTTTGCTATTAAAGTAAAAGAAATGTTTTATTTGAGATATTAATGCTGCTGTTAAAATTGGTCCTTGAGCATGCTATGAGAGCTGTAATTGTGCTGGGTTGATTAGTAATTTGCAAAGTAACAATAGACTGCCGATTACTTAGCACTTAACTGCAATTAGCCAAGACCAATATGAGTCAATATAAATGGGCTAAAGGACCAGAGTGGTAGTCAATAGCTGGCTTTTGTTCATTACCATGATGTCAGGGTTTTTGCAGACATATACACATATAAAAACCTTATTTTAAATACTTTAAAATTTGCTTTAAAAATCTGACCAAATTTTATCAATCGATCAATCAATCAATCAGTCACTTGTGAAATGAACTGATAAGTATAATTTATAAGTGTACTATATTTTTATTCTTGTTTTTATCTTTGTCCAGCACTTGGATCAACTGTGGTTGTTGTAAAGCGCTTTATAAATAAAATTTGATTGATTGATTGATTAAGAGTTAAAGGGGCAGTGTCAGGGTTGTTTGTAGAAAATAACCTAAATAACATTGTTGGGGCGGCACGGTAGCGTGGTGGTTAGCATTTCTGCCTCACAGAAAGAAGGTCCTCACAGAAAAAATGCCTGGGCTCGGGCATTTCTGTGTGGAGCTTGCATGTTCTCCCTGTGCTCATGTGGGTTTCCTCTGGGTACTTCGGTTTCCTCCACAGATATGCACATTAGGCGAACTGTCTGTTCCAAATTAACCATAGATGTGAGTGTGAGTGTGAATGGTTGTGTGTGTGTGTGTGTGTGTGTGTGTGTGTGTGTGTGTGTGTGTGTGTGTGAGTGTGTGTGTGTGTTGCCGTGAGATGGTCTGGCGTGCTGTTCAGGGTGTACCCCACCTTTGCCTAGTATTGGCAAATGAGTGAGTGAGTGAGCGAGGGCATTGATGTTGTTATCAAAGAAGACAATAATTTATTTAATCCTTCATTCATTTTCTAAGCCGCTTTATCCTAATTAGGGTCGCGGAGAGGCTGGCTCTCACTCTGGGCGAGGGCGGGGTACACCCTGGACAGCTCACCAGGCCATCGCAGGATAATCATTTATATAGATGGAAATTTATTTTACAGGGTATTGTAGACATGAATTATGTTTGTACAAGAAATTTTCCAGGAGTTTGCCTTAAGATTTCAATCTTTGAACCAACTCCTTTTGATTTGCAAGTTAAAAGGCTATTTATCAAACATGGACTAGTATTTTGGACATCCATTCCATATTTACATAAATTTTTGGGCGAGTGAATTAAGGTTAAAATCGTGCCACAGCAGTCTAATAAGTTTTAATAGGTCCTTCATGTGAGCCTACTTTCAGCAAAGCACTAGTTTTGAGTCCTATTTAAATTTAAGAGTGAGTAGACAATACCTTCCACAGAAAAATGTAGGTTTCTGTGTTTAATCCCTATTTTGTATCATTTTGTTTGGTTTGTGGAAAAATAGTGTTTAAACGGTTAGCTTAGCAGTATATATCAGATATATTGATAGTTCACAATTATTGACTTGCATGATTGAGCAAACTGAAAAATCTACTACTTCCAATAATATGATCCACTAAAAAGTTAGCCATTTTTATGTTTCCTCATGCTTGTATATGGAGTATAGGAGTAGTAGGAACCTTAGTGCTATACACACACACACTACACTTGAAGAGAGATTACTGCCATGGAAGGTTAGGTCCAATGGACTCCAAGATAAAGATTTCTTTCAAGCAACAGCATGGCCTCATAGCCATAGACAGCGTGAAAATCAAATCAAATCGATCCTGTACAAAGACACAGACTGACTTGTTTTGCACTCAGAGTGAGACATGTACTCGTGAGCTGTGGGGGCTGTCTGAGGCTAAGCTATCAAAGACTGTCAAAGACTCCATTTTAGACCAGGAGAGTAATGTGCAGATCTATTGCAAATGGCCTAGTGTAGCAATTAACAGGCCTTAATTACGGCTGAATGGGGAGCTGAGTGGCTAATCTTGGCTTCCAGGCCTTCAAAAGGCTCGTCAGCTATCTGATTATACATTGATCTATACACTCCGGCTATGTCGGTAATTTAGCACACACATACCAAGAGCAGGTCTCGATTTGTTTGTTGTTTTCACAGCCTCCAAGAGCTGCCAATTAACCCCCAGTCATCACGTTCATTTTGCAGTAACAGTAATTAAGACTCTAATTATTAAACCTGAAAACACAGATGTCTTCATTTTGAGCCGTGTAAAAGAATGATAACCAAGAGATGGGGAGAGAAGTTCCGGATTTTGTTTCTTGTGCTTTTCTGCCAAGGGCCCTCAATCCTGGACCAGCATCAGTGCATACCAGTGCCTAAAATAGTGCACGATACTTTTATTTAGTATCACCAAGGCGGCACAGCATCCATTTTTTTGAACTGGTCCAAAACATGAGGCAGAAGCAACAGAATGTCTGCGAGCTCTTTGCCAAATTCCCAAGTTAAGAAATAGCATAACAGCCTATTATTTTTGGAACGGCAAAAAATGATGTCATTACTCCAGCTCTGATTAGAATGCTGTAGCAGGCTACGCTCGATATGCTCATAGCATTAAATCAGTTATTATTTATACTAATGTTATGGCATTTAGGTATTGTTTTAACAATTTGGGCCTGTGTAATCTCTTTCCTGCATACACGTCTTATCTGGACACTGCATGTCTGTTAAGACTGTTTACCAGTAGAGCACTATATAAAAAAAATTCAATACTATTAGTGCTAAGAATTAGACCTAAATGTTCACACCTGAAAAAAAATCCCGTAGTACTCCTTCTTTTATTGAGAAATGCTACGATGCAGTTTCAATGCCATCTCCCCCCATCCCCACCTTTCCCTCTGCCCTTGGAGGAAAATAAGCCTCTCTACGCAGCACGCAGCCCGTATGGACAGAGAGGGTCGAGATCGATACCAAAGGTCATTCCTCTAAAAGGCCAGTGGCTCCACAAGTATGAAATGTCACCGGTGAAATATGTGCTGCGATTCTGGGCTGGACAGATCAACTGCCTGGCTATACAACCCGTTCTTTTGCTCCGTGCTCGGAATTAAGGTGGAAGGAGTTTTAATTGAGAAACACATGAGCTGTTCTTTTGCCAAGCACAGGAGAGAAGGTGAAATAAGGAGAAACTTTGTTATCTAGGGGGTGACTTGTGCTGCCACATCTTGAAGTGACTGATGAGAAGGTTGCACTCCTTCCCCAGTTGTTGGCAATCTATTGGCAATAAGAAGCATCACAAAATTTAGGACTGTGCTTCTGTAACGAGATGTGCTTTCGTGTGTGTGTGTGTGTGTGTGTGTGTGTGTGTGTGTGTGTGTGTGTGTGTGTATGTAAGAGCGAGAAAGAGAAATACAGGACCAATATATTTTTGTGTGTGTAAAATGTGCAGGCTCCAGGCCCCTGCAACGCCTACATGTGTTAAGTGCGGGTTTTGACTGCTTGTGGATGTGTGTGCGAGTCAAAGGTAAAGGCAGACAGAGCGAGGCCGCCTGTTGCGGGTGGCTTTTGATGGAGCCAGGCAGCTGGGTGTGTGAAGGAGCAGGGCAAAGCAGAGGCGGCCTGGCTCACTGCTGGCCTCTATTCACCGGCTCTCGTTAAAAGTCCTCACCCGCTGCTTCCAATCAGACGCTCTTTGTAGCTTTCTCTCTGTGCCAACGCACCAGGCCCATGGTTTCTCAGCACTGGCACATCTGTGTCTGCAGAGAAAGCGAGAGCAAAAGAGAGAATGGGAATAGGGACAGCGGGGATGGCTGGCCAGAGAACCTTGACGATATTCGAACTGATGAGAACGGGTACGATACAGTGATGAAGCGATGGATGAATGGAAGGAAGAAAGAGAACAAGATTTAGAAGGTGAGGCATAACAAGGGACTGAAATGCCTTTCCGCCTTTTCCTTACAAATTATTAGTGAGAGGACCGAAAAAGTCAAAGGTTAGGGTTATGGGTCATAGAGCCCTTGGGCTCCTGTTGATAAATAAGAAAGAAAATACTACAGGCCATGCTCTTATAGAAAATGAATCAGTGTTATTAATTAAAATAAAATCAGTGTTATTCTTGTGCTACTCAGTTGAAATATGACCGCCATAGGTCATACATAGCCTCAACCTAACACTGTCGTAAACAGGAGGTCCCATGGGTTTAACATACGGCAATCATAGGACTGTTGTAGGAAAAACATATGATTCTGAGCACATCAGATGACCCAAAAAGCATTTGAAATTAGAATTTCTATCATAAGAGATGTAGGACACTGTAGGGCACAGACCTGATGTCAAGAATTAGCTAGAAGACAAAAGATTTTTGCATGTTAAACAGTCTAACAAGGATCTATAGGGACATTTTATATTGCGCAAAGGCTGAGTTTCATATGTCTCACTCACAACTGTCCTAGGAATTTGCACAAATTTTCTGTGACGGGGCTTCTTGAGACGTTTGAGACAGAATGAGTGAATTTAATAGTTCTTCAGCAATCCATTGAAAAATCCAGGCCACACGTTCTGATGAGGAAACACTTTAGTTGATGACACTACTGCCTGGACAGGAAATGTACAGGTGTCAATAGGAAGGTTGTTGGGCTACTGAGCTGCACTTCCTGTAAACGCTGATGCTCAGTGTTGTGCAACCACTGAGACATCTGAGCTGGAGGAATGATTTAATCTCACCGCATATTCCTAATAGACAAGCCTGTCAAAACAAAACATGTTGCTTGTCAAATTCTGCTATCTCGACATGAGCCTAGTGCTTGGTGTCCCATCGAACCTGCCTTTCAATAGCATGTCCAGGTGTGCTGATTGCTCTGCTGTCTCCTTTAAAGATTCACGTCTGTGAGAGCTGGATCCGAGCTCAGGTTAGCTTCCTGTAACCCAAGCCTTTCTTCATCCAGCAAGAGGGGGAGAAATGAATTAGTATGTACTTGCGCTGGACGCAAAGGGTATTGTCAAAATGCGGTGTCCTGTGTCTCGATCCCATTACAAAAGTAAATAAAGAGAGGACAAAACTGTAATCCAAGCATTAATGCTTCAGCTCTCACTGATGTCATGTCCGTCCCCTCTCCATTCAGCCCTTTATTGGATGTAATTATGTGATTAGTTAGGCTTTTATAACTTGCACTGAGGCCAACGTGGTAGTAGAGGAAGATCATATGTGTCACTGAAGAAGTTTCACCTGTACCTCAGGGTCACGAAATACGCTCGTACCTCAGCGTTAGCTAAGAGAGATGGCGTTGATTAAGTTTCATATAAATATATAGCAGGGTGAGAATAAGGACATATAGTTACAGCAGCACAGTGAAAACATGTAAAATAATAATGTTGATGCTGATTGGATCTTAAGCAGTAGCCTGTACTATAAGAAGTAAAGTAAGTACCGCACCTTTGGACCATTCTAATGAGATAAATAAAGTTTATTCTGGACAAAATAAAAGGAAAAAAATCAATCAAAATTAAAGAACGGGTTGTAAAACTGTGGACTTGGACATATGTCTGTCTCCCCCACCAGTCGGTTCCACTCTGACCTAATTAAACGATGCTGGATAGCAGTCAAGTCATAAGCACAACTAGCCTGGGCTTTTACAAAAGCTCAACTTAAACTTAAAGAGATTAGACAACTTTTGCAAGATATTAGCTGTTCAAAAATGAGAAAAATGTCCGTAAGCCTCTTGAGCACGAGGGGCGAGCGAACAGACGTCCTTTTGTTCCCTGCGACCGGGGTCCTGGCTCTTCGGCACCGTGTGCGGGACTGGTCTACACGCCTGATCCCTGGCCCTGTAAACCCAATCAGCTCCAGGAATTAGAGAAGGATTAAACTCCTACCTACTAGTGCAGCACTTGAAAAAATATAAGGAGGGGGGTGGTGAAAAAATGCACGGCCCACCCAGGAGGTCAAGAGAGGAGAAAAGTGGGAAAAGGTAAGGAGCACAGAGGAGAAGAGGATTGAGGATTGGCTCAGTTGAGTAGACAGAAGATGAAAAAGACGGGGATTTCTGTCTCTTTATAACATCAATGCATGAACTTTGTAGTGAAAAGAAGTGCTCGGATCATTCGATGCATTTTCATCTTCCTCACTAAACTCAAAGAGTTTTTTATCACAGTTCATTCGCCTTTCTCTCTCATACACTCGCTCTCATTTTCTTGTTCCTTACTCCATGGTGGGCGAGCTAAAGGAGATAAAGACACAGATCCTTTGGTGTGTGACGAGGCCTGGCCCCTGTCATCACAAGCCCCTTGTTGTGCCTGCAAAATCCTCCCACTGCCGCCCCCACAGAGCGAGAGAGAGAATGAGAGGTGGTCAGACAGCCATGTGAGGAGTGTCATATGGAACAGCTTTAGTCCCCAACCCCTGTATCATCCTATCAAAGGAATGCTGGCTGCATCTGGACAGCAAAGCTGCCTCATGTGTGCCAGCACGAGTAGGGTGGAGGGGACACAGTTACTCTGCCAGCCTCCTACACATATCCATACATATACACACATTGTTCAACTGATGATTTGTCGTTATTGCAGCATATACAGTAAATAAACTCCTGTTCCTTTACACTCCTTAGTATTTGCCTGAACTTTGGCCCTCAGTATCTTGATGACAGTAGTGGTGAAGATATTTTTCACATAAACAGAGAAATACCGTGAAAACACCCTCATGCACACTCTCGCACAACCTAGCTCTTTCTCACCCAGATCTGAGGACTGTGCTTGCTCTCTCGCTGTCTCTCCACTTGACCTCTGTAAAGTGTCCTTTCCCTTGTACCATCATCCTCACTCACTCATCCTATCTCTGACATTCTTTCACGTTAGCAGCGTTGACTGGCCAGATAGGCCTTCCCTACTAGCATAGTCCCTATCTCAAAATGTGTGTGTGAGAGAAAGAGAGAGACAGAGAGAGATTATTAGAGACACTAGCTCAGTGAATTGGCGACAGGAGTTTGTGTGAACTGGATGCATTTTTGAGCAGGACAATCTAAGGCCATGTCTTCTTTTGGTAAGATTTATTTATTTATTTTTTAATTAAGCTGGATCAAGTTGAGCGAGGCATTTGGTCTGTTCTACTGTCAGGAATCCTTCTAAGTAAACTATATAGCATTGTGTGTATGACTAATGCTAACTGGGTGAGTTGGTTTCTTAAGTGAAAAGTTTCCAACATATCGTCACATCATTTTCATCAATGGCAAGGTGAATCATTTCACTCGGATACTTGAGGTCTTTCATTTTGTTGTCAGCAAGGCAAGCCAGAAGAAGATTACTGTGGTATTATCACTAGGCTGATTACATGTGATTTACAGTCCTGAGTCATGAACCGCTTCTCCTCCTCCTGACAGCAAAACAAATGTAAGACACGGCGGCCAACATCATTTTCCTTCTCCCGTGTTCTCCCACGCTTTTCTCTTTTCCTTCTCTCTCCCCCCTCTCTGTTTCTTTCTCTCCCTGTTCTTATTGCACTCCCACACCTTTGTTGGTTTTATCTACGTTGGTGGTTGTTTGATGCTTGTGTTTCAGAGAGTCATCCATATTCCTTCCACAGGACTGTCAGTGCTGAGCGGAGGTGCTCATTCTTCATTCTCTCGTTATGTCTGTCCTCCTCTCCTTCTCTCCTGTCAGGAAGCTGGGTCACCTTTAACCCTGGTCCTTGCTCTTTAATTTCTCCTGCTTTCTCTACAGCCCAGGGCCATGTAGAGGCACAGGTACAAAGCGTAGTGCTGGTCCAGGACACTGCAATCAAGATTTGAAACAAAAGCCCCTCTTTTAAAAACTTACTGCACCATTTTCGCTCAGCGCTACGCACCCCAGTGGCAGCATGAACCTAGAATTAAAAAGGAGTAGGAGAATAAAATGAACCAAAAGAGTCTGTCGTTAGCTTGTTTCCCTCTGCCTCCTTCCTCCCTGTCCTTGTACCTTGATTCCTGGTTAATATAGAGACTGATGAGCTCAATTTGGTGGTGGTTCCCCAATGCAAAAAATGATTAATAGCTCTCCGAGGTAGCATCAACGAGCTATCCTCGTTCAACGGTCACCAGCGTACCCCTCTAACCCCTCCCGTGCACACAATTGATGGCAGAGACTTCATCGTTTCCAAATGAAATAGAGAGAAACAGAACAGAACGTTGACACCTCCACTCTTTCTTGCGCCATCTCTCGCTCTTGTTGTTTTGTCGTTTGTGGGGGGGGGGGGGGGGGGGGGGGGGGGGGGGGGGGGGGGGGGGGGGGGGGGGGGGGGGGGG
>JBCNYH010000012.1:12514818-12527027 GCA_039654325.1 Tandanus tandanus | reverse complement strand
ACAGTACTTTGTCATACCAGTGTGTGTTCTATTTATTTACTTATTTATTTACTTTGTGTGTGTGTGTGTGTGTGTGTTTATGCATGTATATGGGGTCTCTTTCTAAAAAAAATGCCGAATTGCATTAATTTTGAACTCTGATAACTGCAGAATGTGCCTTTCAACAAATCTCGCGGCTATCTTGAGCAAGCTTCATGGTTCCTGGCCTTAATGATCAGCTTTTACCTCCATAACCACGACGGCTAAATACCACAATTACTCTGTCAGGCCCAGAATGACAATAAACATAGGTGACTATCTGAGTGGTTGAAGATGACTGGCCATGGCGTCAGACCACACGGTCATTTGGTCTTATTATCTGTAAGACGATCAGACAGGAAATGGTAGTGGCTGTGATTGAGTGGAACAAACGCCAGAAACAGCCTGGAATGAAGCTGAGAGTCATTTCAAAAGCCTTCGGTTTTCCATCTTCAGGGGTTTGAAGAAGGCCAATCGAGATGATCACTACACACATTACTCTAATGACCGTTGTGGAGAAATGGTGTTGAACGTGCACACGTACTGGGATTTGGTGCGGTAGATCAGTGTGATGGGAAAAAATGGACTTGAAGATTGAAGATGGACTTGCTTTATTTGTTTATTTATTTAATTTATTTATTCAACTTTATTCATTAGCACACCTGCCTCAGAGCAGGAAGGTCCTGGGTTCGAGTTATATTTATTTATAGTCCCGTTTAACTATGTCCTTCAAATAGTTATAGTTATAGTTATTGTTATTTTTCTTTTTCTTCTTGATATTGATAGTTTTTATTCTTTAAATTTTAGGACAGTCGTAACAAGTATTTCACTACATATTGTACTGTGTATGATTTTGTACGTGACAAATAAATTTGAATTTGAATTTTATTTATTTATTTTTTATTTAAAACACCATACCAGTTATTGATCAGCTTCTTTCCCCCATCACTCATTACTGTGCTAAACACAGCAAGTAAACTACATTTAAAAAAACTAAAAAATCTAGAGAATAAAAATAGTGTTGATGTGCATACTACTGATGATGACAACAAGTGTCCTTGGTCGTTTTGTTTCAGATGATACCGAGGCAGTAGACAGCATGTACGATACAGAACTGAACCCTGCAGCGGGTGAAAGTGCAGAGGAGGAGACAGAGGACAGTGTCATGTCTCCGATCCCCATGGACCCTGCCTCGCCCCAGCCCAACAATGAAGACTTCACCCCAAAAGAAGGCTCGCCCTACGAGGTACCTGTCTACATTCCTGATGACATTCCCATCCCTGCCAACCTGGAGCTGCGCGAGTCCTCCGTGCCAGGCGCCGGCCTTGGCATCTGGGCCAAAACCCGAATCGGGATGGGCGAACGCTTCGGACCGTTCCACGGGCTGCACAGCGCCACCATCAAAGAGACCACTTATGGATGGGAGGTAGGTAGAAACTATATAAATGATATAGATAGAGACATAGAAAATGAGTAGGCATCATTAAAGCTTTTGAATTGTTATGAAATGTGATTATAGAGATAGATAGCAATAAGATACCGTACATAGGAGGCCCGCTAGAGGACTTGTGGCTAAGGTAAGTGAATCGAGTGTAATTAGCTCCTAGTCTGTGGTAAAGAATGACTCCAGAGCAAACTTTGTTTTTACTGTGTGCACTTTTAAAATGCATCTAATGTCATTACTGTGATTTTGAAAGAGCTCTTTGCCTTCTCAGAGTATTCAAAATATCATGTGCTGTCGGTTCGCAAAATCATGATTACAGAAGAGATCACTTTTCCCCCCCCCGCCCCCTATATCCATTCGTGCGCGCTCATTTGGTCACGCCACATGATATGGGGAAATGGAAGAAGCGTAGCATTTGCATGGAGCTGTATTGAACTATTCGTTTTCATTTTCGGCATGACATCAGGGGATATTGACATTGCTTCATGAAGATTGTTAGTGCCCTCAGTAAGATTTTCCTGCTCCTGCCTGATCAGAAAGCAGAAATCTTCTAGAACAGCCTCTCCCTATTTCAGTTTAATTTTGCTTCTCCCTTTTCTTGTTAATCATTCACCCATTAGTTAATTCCCTAGTTATTACACACCCATTATTTCCCTATCACACAACTGGTGGGTGAAGACAATGCACAAACAGTTTCGGAAAAGCGTTCCAGAGAACTACAAACCTTCAAGTGCATTCGTTCCACCAATAGGAAGGCTAAAGTGACGTAAGCTGGTTGGTGGCTGTGGATTACTCGCGGTGTACTAAACTATGGGTGTTGGCAGATTAGCAGTCGCTTTTCCCCGGAAGTGACATCAACGTGCTAGGCAGGGTTGATGTCTCTTGTAGAGACAGTGAAACTTACATTTTAGTGACTCTGAGGATGAGAATGCTGCCAGAGATGAGCCAAAATGGTTTATGCAGCTAACGTTTTGCCAACTCTGCTTTTGTGTTCGTCAGTTGGTTATGGAACAAAAAAGAAATATTTTCCGCGATTTCTGCACTTGTTGTTTGTGCAGCTCAGCACTGGCTCATAACGTGCTATGTTACACGGGTCAGAGACATAGCCCAGCAAATCCAACACGTAGACATTACTACCAGGCTGGAACAGCCAATCAGAAAAGCAACATGTCTCTGAGCACGCCTAGAGTTGTAACACTTGTGCACACTTTGAAAACAGGGATTGATGTTGCTGGAAGGAACCGCTGATGTTATACGTGATCGTTCTGAATAATTAGTAACACTAATTCACCACAGGTACCCTTTAGTGTATTCTCTACACTAAAGAATGGGAGAAACATGGAGATGCCCAGAAATTCTATATTTTATATTATAAAGAGCTAAAAGTAGTTGATTACATAAAATATGCTTACCTAACATATAAATGTGGATTGGTATTTTATAACTGTTCTTAAGTGAAGGCTAAAAAAATCCAACAGTAAGCACATGGATGAGAACATGAGTACAATGTTTAAATTTTGCTTAGGCACGTATTTCTTACGTCACACAGGCTCAATACAGCCTGGACCTCAGTGTCGCTTTGATTATCTGTGTATTTTTCCAAAACTTTTAAACACTAAAATTGAGAGTTATTTACACGGCTATGGTTTGCACAGATTTTTAAAAATGGCAGCTGTCGGCAGTGCATTGGCTCACCGTACACTTATGTCATTTATGGTCGCTCTTGTGTTTGCAGTATGCCTACTCTGACGTAGGAGTAAAAAAAAAGTGGCTGCAAAAATGGCATTCTAAGATCTATAATCATTCTCAGTTCCTGCAGTGTGAACACACCAAAAAAAAAAACATCCTCCAACAGTTCAAAGAACTACAGAAAACGTTATCTGGTCCGAAAGCACCTAATTCCTCTGAGATACATGAGTCCAGCATTGCATCTTCTCAAACTGCTGCTCAAACTGAGTAACTGAACACACACTCAAATTTTTACCTGCCACATTTGGCATACATCACCTTATAGACCTCCATAATTGGTGAGTGTTGCTCTGACGATCCCTACCACCCAAAGAGCTTGTCCTGAGGCTGTGACATCTTTGAGATGTGTAACTTCATTATAATATGATCTCAATAATATTATCATTATGATATGGTATGACCTCAATATGATCTAATAATGTAATATTTGTCATGGTTTTGTCTGTGTTTTTTAGACTTACCTGATAACTTTCCTCCAGTTTCTCTCCATTTTATCTGAGATACAGTTTACATTTAGGAAGTGCTCGCTATGAGTAGTTTTTTTTCCCCACCCCGAACAGTTTCACATTTTGACTAGACTCTTGACGCGCCCAGGGCTTGACTCCAAAAACTACACTCTCCCTCTTAGGCCGCATTGGCTTGGATTCGCCGCTAATGGTGCTCATCAGGATCCGGCCCCAGGAAAAAGCCTGTCTGTGTGTCTGCCTGACACAATGCTCAGATTTCAGTCCCAATTTATGCGCTCAAGTACTTTCGCTTTACTTTTTATAAGAAGCACTCTCAAGGCTCCACTCGACAGCGTAACGATTGACAAGGAGCACACCGATGAGATTCTGCACACATACGCACACACACGGCTACACGTTTGCACATACATGCACACACACTGCTCTCACACACTTGCTGAAGACCAGAGAGACATCTGTTGGCCCATCTGTGGCAAACCATCTATAAAAATGATACTTGCCGGCAGCTGCCGGAAATTGGGTGAAGACAGTGTATAAAATCCTGTCGCCTCGTTTTATGATTGGTTTTTTGGTTTTAACTCATTATTCAAATTTTTTTCTTTGTTCCAAGGGTTTATTAGAGTTATGTGGTAACTTCCAATAAAAGTTTCATCTCTGCCTATAGCTAGAACAGCCATTGAATTTTAAGGCATTATGCCAAAAAAAGGAATGAAAAATAAAGCGAAAAGAAAGACTCAGACATAGGAAAATTGGCAGAATGAAAGAAAATGCTGCCTGTTTCTGTTGCTCAGCATGGCGATAGGGGCCTGAGCTCTTATCGGGGATAGTCATAACAGTTAGGCATGGATAGCCATCGCAGGACTCCCAGAGGAGATGGACTAGACTACGTCAGCGCTCTTGAACAAATAGACAGTGTGGAGAGAGGAATAGGTCTAACAGCACTGGGTCAGAGGTGTTAATAGAACCGGATTACAGCAGAGCCACAGAGAGCCAAACACAACCAAATAATCTCACAGTTAGGAAGTTAAGAGAGTCAGTTTTGCACAAGATGGACAGAATTTACACTAGGATGAGTATCATATCTAGATTTGAACCTTGTACTATATTTACATTTTTTATCTGGGCCTGGGAAAACACTTCACATGATCAAATTTAGACATTTTCAACTATTTATAGTTTGAAAACTACAGTCTTTGCCGTGGATGGACTGGCGACCTGTCAAGGGTGTATTACTGCCTCCCGCATCAGTTCTCAGAATAGGCTTTCTGAGACCCTACCCAGGATAAAGTGGTTATTGAAGATGCTTATATTTATCATTGAGCTACAGGTTTTCCTGAACTGACATATATTTTCTCTTCTGCATGCACCTCAACCAGAGGAAGTTTCTTCATTTTAAAATCTGCTTAGCAGCAAAAATGGAAAAAGAGAATATGTAATATATTCATATGGGAAAATATACTGTATTTAAACTGCAATAAATTTAACCTGAGCAAGTGAAAATATCTTGAATATAGTAACATTTATCTACTATTCCTCTTTATACTATTACAATAAACCAAAGATGATTATTTATAGACAGATTTTAATATTTTTAATATTTAAATAGTTTTATTCTGTTGTCAGATAATTTAGCTTAAAACAAATAAATACACAAAATCTGGCACTCTCTTATTTTGTTGGATCACATTTCACATTGATTACAGTGCGTAATCACCATGGAAATGTTTTAATAAACTTAAGCAACATTATTTCCATCCATTTTTACCAACATTTTGAATTGATGACAAAATAATCAGACCACCCCATAAAGTCTCCAGCACATCTCATAGACTTTCAGTAGGGTTAGGGTTAAGTATAGGACTCTGTGGTGCCAGTTCATGTGTGAAAATGATTCCTCATGCTCCCTGAACCACTCTTTGTCAATTTGAGCCCCAATTTTATACCTGTGCCATCAGGGAAAAACAGTCCATTGATTGGACAACCTGGTCATCCAGTACAATTGCCTGACTTATTTTATTGTCAGTGTTGCTGAGCCTCGACTTAATCAAAGATAAAGGTAGTGTACTTCATGTTAGCAAATTTATCTTCCAATAGGATGAGACTATTTCAAGCTAAAAAAAAAAAAAAAAAAGTAAAACAAACCCCGCTGGAAATAAGTTTATTAACCTCAGATTTGATATCTTGCAATATTCTAATAACAAATGATAGATCATTTTGACTATATTTAAAAAATTTGAGTCACTTGTTTAAGATCTTACTTTTGCAGTGTGTTGATTAATAAAGATATCAAAGTATTATTGGCCAAAGAAGATTTTCAGGATTTACAACATACTGAGAATTACAAAACCACTCTTATACTGAAGCCTGAAATTCTTTGTTTTGTGTGAGTTTGTTTGTGGGTTTGTGTGTGTGTGTGTGTGTGTGTGTATGTGTATGTGTGTGTGCGCATGTCTCTGTGGCAGCAGAAAACCAAGGTGTGGGTTAATGAAAGTGATGGCAGCTGTAGGTGTATGAGGACCCCTTCCACCGTTAGTCCCTCAGGCTGTGCCGTCCCGAACTGAAGAGGTGTTAACTCAGATTCATTTCAGCGAGACGGACAGCTCAATCTGCACGACGCTTCGCCTCCGGGGCTCCGCTCGCGCACAGACAAGAGATACAGCCCGTCTATTTAAAAGCCATTATACTTCCCTTTATCACAACATAATATAACACTGGCCCCCGCCATACACCGTTTCAATCAGGTCCATTCCTCAGTCTTCTGGAAGGGCCCCAGGAGGAACGTGTGTAGCCACTGGCCTTGTAGGTTTATGGACTTGATAGTTCGGTGTGTTATTGTAAGAGGGGTTCCTTGGACCTATAATGGTATTGACAGAAGTTTTGGGAGCACTGTGGAATCCTGACACTGACAGTCTAGTTGAAAGAAATCTGTTTGTGGCTCCATTGGGGACTGCTGTCACTATTTGTGTCTATCTAGTGTCCCATGCTGTCAGATATATCTGGAGGGGACATTTGTTTCTCTGTCTATGTGTCTATTATCTGTTTATCCCTAGATAGTGGACATGTTTCCATTAACTTGCTTTATGAAAAAACAAGTAATGGAAATGTGACATTTGGTGGGGGAGCCTCGAATATAGCAAAAAACTTTAGATATTCACACGAGGTAGTTTTTCAGACAATTTAACAAAGCGAGAGTTTGTAAGGGCGGCACTGTGGCGTAGGAGTTAGCACGTCCACCTCACGTGGTGGCAAGAAGGTCCAGGGAGGGTTTAAGCCCCATGCCTAGCGCAAATGTTTCTGTGGAGTTTGTATGTTCTCCCCATACTTGCATCGGTTTCTTCTGGGTTCTCTGCTCTCCTCCAATAGTCTAAAGGCATGCACATGAGGATAACTGGATATTCTTGATTTCCCCTAGGTGTGAATGTGAAAAGTTGTGTGGCTGTGTTGCCCTGCGATGGTCTGGCAAGGAATTTTCTTTTCTTTCTTTCTTTCTTTTTTTTTAACTTGGTGTCAAATGGGATGGGCTTCAGCCTCCCAGTGCAAACCCCATTTTTTGCATTGAAGTCTCATGATCTTGCATGGATGAAATTGAAATCACAGTGCTGACACTCTACTCTTCGATATTTGTCAGTATGTTTAATTGGAATGATTATCAGGAGAAGAGAAAACCTGGGTTCGAGTTTCCCTATCTTTTTGGGTCCAGTTTGTTTTTTTTCTTCCGTAAGTTCATGTCACCAATGACATGTTCATAATGCAGTTTTTCACCAATAACAGGTTCATAATGCTATTATAAGTGTTGGACCACACAGAAACAATCCCTACAGAGACACACCACACTCTGTTTACCTAAAAATCTGTACAATCTGTAGAAAATGACTGGATCTACCCTTATTGTCTTTACTTTTCTCTTCTTCCTGTCTCTGTCCCATTCAGTGCATGTAGTTGATTATCATGCGGGGGCTGTTTTCTGATGTTTGCCGAAGGAGACGTCACGCAGAATTTGTGAGGAAGTCTAGTTCCAAAATCACAAAGAAACTTTTAAATAGACTTCTTCACAAATTCTGCATGGCAGTATATAGCTGTTTTGTGTTTGCCAGTTGTGTTCTAATTCAATACTGGACCAGTTTAGATCATTTTTGACGCTGGGAAACTTTGGACTGAAAAAAAGGGGGCATTTGGGTCCAGGTTAAAAAATCCTGAAGTTTTTCTTTAATATACAAAACATCACTCAATGAAAACAGAGACCAGTCACAATTGTCTTCCCTCAACTTTTTTTTTTTTAAGTTAAATTTTATTTTTGAAAACTGAAATAGTACCTTTTTTTTGAGTGGGCTGACAATCGGGTAGGGTCAGCATGAGAATCATGAAAACAATACCAGTTCTGTTCATTTGTGAGATGTTTGTGGGGTAAAAACAGTGTATTGGAGTGTGTTTTGTTTGTGAAGGTTATATAAAAATATAGTTGTACAATGTAATAACACCGTGTATGATGTGGTGAACTTAACCAGTCCTCACAGTGCCAGGCAAGAAACAATGCTGCCATGTTCTGTTGGTTAGCAGGTACAAGAAACCAAGAAACTAAACAACTGGAAACATGGGAACATTGGTCAAAGGTGAACTGGTGCCAAAAGTACTGATAGTACCGGCAACAAAAGAAGGCATTTTATCCATCATTTTGCTACTATCTGTCAACAGAGACTTGCTCTGAACTTGAACTTGCCAAACCAAGAGTGGTTAACATGGATGGTACTGCTGTCATATAAATTGCTAGTGCTTTTGACTTCGGTTGCACAGTAGAATTCTAACTTTAGGTACAGGACTTAAACCCAGATCTTACAAGCATCCATGAGACTTACATTCTTTTATTATGTTTGCATACTGAACTCCTCCTACAAGAGAATTTAAGTTAGCGGATTCGCCTCACAGCAAGAAGGTTCTGGGTTCAATTTCTAGGCTTGGGTGTTTCTGTATGGAGTTTACATGTACTCCCCTTGCTTGCGTGTGGGGCCGGTGGTGTAGTGGTTAGGGTGCTGGGCTCATGATCAGGAGGTCTTGGGTTCGAATCCCCGTTAAACCGTGCTAAAACCCCTGGGCAAGGTCTTAACCACAAGTGTGCCTCTGTCCACCCAGCAGTATAAATGGGTACCAGTAAAAAATACTGGGAAGGTAACCGGCAATGGATTAGCGTCCCATCCAGGAGGAGTTAAACTCCTAGTCGCTTCACGCTATGGAAACCGTATACCCCGGCCTGATGAGCCACTAGGCTCAGGTGTAAAAGCCCAACAGACAGACTTACCGTGCTTGCGTTGGTTTCCTCCAGGTACTCCAGTTTCCTCCCACAGTCCAAAGACATGCACATTGAGCTAATTGTTTCAAATTAGGCTAATTGTTCCAAATTGACCCTAGGTGTGAGTGTAAGTGTGACTGGTTATGTGGGTGTTGCCCTGCTGGTAAGTGGGTGTTGCTCCCCGTGACCCTAGTAGGATTAAGCGTTCTGACAAATGAGTGGGTGACTATTCCTTTAAATATAGTGATCCTTGTAACATTTGTACACTGTTTTTAGGCATAATCTAATTTACTGTACAATTGTGCACGAAGTAATATTGCTGATACTTTTTTTATTCAACCATTTTCGCCAGGATTTGTAGATAGAGACACCTTTATTCGTCCCACTCACATTCAGCAGTGAAACAAAGGAAGCAATGTAGCAGGGTGAATCAGAGGGGGACTCTCAAAAGCTCTGAGATGGTATTTCTTCAAAAGCTAGATTAATGGTGTGTACATACGCCGTGCCCTCACAGTGCGCCAAGGCATGCTGGAGTTTTGATTGAAATTTTCTCGAACACCAGCGATGACTCTTTGCCTTGCGGTAAATATCCATGAACTCTGCTCATGTAGCTAGATTAATTACATTGCTTGAATTCACGTCTCCGCGAAACGTAAAGACACCAGTGACACTGGCGAACAAATGAGTCCACAGAGCTTCTTACAGGCACAACAAGGGGCCATTTTTCTGACCCAGTAAATGAGAAGGTTGCATGCAGCCCAGTGGATTTGCATGTGATCACTGGGAAGAACGATTTGCGTACGATTGCATGTTTTTTTTCTGCCCCCTTTCTGTACAACAAAATGATTTGGGTATTTTTTTACATTTTTTTTTGGATGAGGAAAGGCACCTTTAGTCTAATTATTTACTTGAATTCCTTTCTTAACACCTAGCATTAAAATCATGGCGTCTTTCATTCGACTCCTATGATCGATGCCTTGGCACATTCTCTGTTGTGTCACCTATCTTCTTACCTCTTGACTTCAAAGAGCTTTGACCTATTGATGACTTTGCTGCAATGCAAACTTTCTGTTTGCTTTCATGCCTTTTTTGTACCTTTCCATATCGTCATTATTCATCCCACTGAAGAAGAAGAAGAAGGAAAAAAAAAACCCGCTGCTCTTGCCTGGCATTTTTTTTTTTGTGTATTTGCAATGTTGTTGACTTAGCGATACTTAGGATTGGATGTGTTCACTTTGCACCTTTGGTATACGTGACAGATGCCCTATTCCACATGGACGTTCATCGTAGGTCAACCTGAATTCCTTTGTGTCCTGATCCCGCCTTGACAGCCCGTGGTTGACTTTTGTTTGTCCTCGTGCTAACGTCCCTTTTGGCTTTTGCGCCACGCCCCAGCGCTATCTGTCCTGACCTCACCTTTCACCTCTCTGTTTGTCCACCTTTGTGCGTGTGGGATCGTTTTGCCGCCAAGCACGTGTGGAGATAGCAGTCGCGGCTTGCAGCTTGTCCAATCTGTTTGTGAAACGAACTGGTTTTATCTCCAAAACAGGACAAAGAACAAACCGAGAAGTTCTGATAGAGGTGAGGGGGAACAGTAATCAATAGGAAAAGAGCCGTGGGAGAGGTAGAGAAGGATATCTCTCGAGATTTCTTTAACATTGCAAGTTCACAAGTATAAATTTAATTATTAGTCAATCACTCATTCACTTACTCATTTGCTGAACCTCTTAATCCTACTAGGGTCGTGGGGAGGCTATAGCCTATCTTAGCCAACTCTGGGAGAAGGCAGGGTATACACTAAAAGGCTTCGCAATACATTACAGGGCCAACGCACACAACCATTCACACTTACCCTCACACCTAGGGACAATTTGAAACATGTCTTTGGACTGTGGGAGGCAACCCACAAGTGTGGGGAGAACAAACTCCACACAAAAACACCCTCATCGAGCCTGGGAATCGAACTCAGGACCTTCTTGATATGAGTCGGAAGTGCTATCCACTACTTCACAGTATTCCCAAATGCCTTTGTTCAGTGAGAGAATGTAAATGATTAGTCCACGCCGCCTTGTATTAATATTGATTCAGCAAATATTTTAGGATCACTTCCTGCACATCTCAAAAAAACAGCCGAATAGAAACCAAACCATGTCACTGGTTTTCATATGACAGCCGTCGTGTGAATGTTCTCACTTTCTTTCCCACATAACGTAAAATTACTTCTTTGCTGTGGTTGTTCCCAGTTCCATTGACCAGATCCATGTGGTTTTGCGTCATTTAAAGAAAAACCTGCGTTTACACGCAAAAAAGAAGGATAAAAAAAACAACCACAGTTTTGCCTTGGCCCATAATATCTTCCATTCACATTCATTTTAGGTAGGTTTTAAACATGCCATTAACCAATTTAATCCAATTTTCCCCATTTTTGGAGCACTTGACTAGAACAGATTACATCTAATATTAAACATATGGTGTGTGTCGTTGTAGAAACACCAAAACAGTGCTTTTTTCCGAGCTGTGAAAAATGCCCATTTTGCGTTGCATACCTGAGTAAACATTGTCAGTTATTCCCATGAACATAGTAATTGATAGCAGGGGAAGCAGGCAGCAAATTAAATGTCAAGATCGATTACCACACTGATGCCTTATCATTTGTTAATAACCAATTACCCCCATCTGTTAATTAATCTTGGGCTTTAATGAAAGTTATATAGAGGATAGGGCAATAAGGGTCACTCAATTCAGCTGATCTGGCTTTGTTGTTGTTTTCCTATTGTTTACTTTCCTATTTATTTTTTAATACTTCAGAAATAAATGGTGTTGGGTAAATAAATTCTTTCTGCATTTTAGCTCTTATGGTAGGGGAACACATGGTAGTGTCGGCTGTGCTCTTTTGCACTCTTTTGCACTCTCTCTTTCTCTCTGTCTGTCTCTCTCTGTCCTCATCATTCAGAAGTGGGTGTTGATGAATAGGTCCATCAGCAGCTCTTTTAGCCCGAGGGCAGAGCAGACACTACCTCTGCTCTACACTGCACTGAATGATGGCGTATGTCAGAGTTGTTTATGTTGCTAATTACAATGATATTTTCACACTGGAAATGTCTATTTGTCTCACGGCTGTTCTATTCACCTACGTCTACTAAAGTAAATCAAACTCACAGTCTGGCAGTAAGCACTAGCTTCTGATGCTCATGAGAGACTGTAGGAAACCTGTGTGTGTGTGTATGTGTGTGTGTGTATATATATA
>JBCNYH010000012.1:12476142-12493828 GCA_039654325.1 Tandanus tandanus | reverse complement strand
TGTGTGTGTGTGTGTATTACATTACATTTTATTGAACTGCCAATAATAGAGAGAAATGCTCCCAATGCACATAATTACAAAAACAAGAAGGAGCACATTGAAGGTTAAATGTTGAAAAAACAAATTATGTACAGTAAACGGTCCCTGAGATAAATTTTGTAACAAAAAATAGTCAGGAGTGTTATAGTTTTGGCGTGACAAATTCCATGTATGTATTATTCCAGATGAAATAAATGTAGAGAGAAAAAGCATTTTGAGTTATTTGTTTTTTCTCCATAATACTGTGTCCCACACTCTACACAAAACTGCATTACAAATCACATTGTCAACATATTATATCTTCTCAGTTATCTGTATCTCACACATTCGGTAAAAGGTTAAATCTTCTATTTTTCACAATTTACTCATTTCAAAGGATACAGATAATGATTCTATATACATAGACCTTTCCTACTTGTCCATTTGATCAGTTGATGTCAATAGAAAGCTAAATATATGTACTTGGTGGTGGTATGCATGTAACTTAACCAAAGCATTGAGCCTTGAATCAAGAGCGCATCAGTTGTCAGGAGGGATACGCCATGCCTATCATTAACGTCCTGTATAATTAAGTTAAACATTATGGCACCAATCAGGGTTCTTGTGATCAGTGGTGTTTGGTACTATTATCTACACTGAAAGTTTCAGCTATTTTCCTTTGCTAATTGTTGCTGATGCATGATCACTCGGTGTCAGGAGTGTTACGTGTCTTGTATGAAATGTACACTGGTTGAAATCGAGCTATGAATCTGCCAGTTTTATCTTTTTGAATTGAATGTACACGTTTTCTGTGACTAGAAAATGATATTTTGATCTGTTTTGAACAATATCGCACAAAATAATTCACTTCATGCAGCATTTTATTTTTGACCCCTTTGTCAGGCTTTTGCGCTATTTTTTTTGAGACAGGCCAAATATGTATACATACTTACATAGACGCACACACAAAGCTGCCTCACAAGACTTTTCACTTTAATGTTTGGCTGGTCCACAGTGCAGCTAACTGGGTTATCAAAGGCCGGCCATGTCTCACTGTCTGCGGTGAGAGGCATGTAAAAGAACCATTGCTGATTTTCGTCAAGCGTTTTTCTGCCCTGCGATGGCCTGGCGAGCTGTCCATGGTGTACTCTGCCCTTGCCCAGAGTCGGCTGAGCTGGGCGCCAGCCTCCCCGCGACCCTAATTAGGATTAAGCGCTTCAGAAAATGAATGAATGTTTGGGTGGTCTCAGTCTACCCTCAACATCGATATTTGCAAAGCCGCAGCCTGGATGCCAGAGTACCCCCTCCTAACCAGTTCCTCCCTCCTGATGTTCCTTTAACATGTCAAGATGACCTTGAGTGAAGAGACTGAAGTCTGCTCAAAATACCATGACACATATCTCCACATAACAAGAGCTTAAACCCTATGTGTGAGCACACTGATGAAGAGAAAGAATGATTGGGAATAGATAAATTAAAAAATATCCGTTCTATGGAACGTCGTAACCCCTCAGCCAGTACGCCTCAAGCGCACGGAGAACAAAAGCCATCCCCGATACGAAGAGTTTTGGACAATCAACGTTTTATTAGCCACCGTACGCACAGGTTTAGGTCATAGGCGGTGGCTATGCAAAAGTTCAGAAAGCTATCATGCATATGAGCAATGGCCCAGACAAACTTTATATGTTCAAGGTCACTGTGCCAAGGGCAAAGGTCACATATGCAAATTAGCTACCCCACGCACAGGTTTAGGTCATAGGGAGTGCCTATGCAAAAGTTCAGAAAACTGGCATGTGCATGAGCCGAGCAATGGCCCGGACAAAGTTATTGTCACGCTGCCGCCTGCCAGCCCGCCTGGCCGCCAAGCCAATGATAATACCCCTCCAGCCATGACCGGCTGAGGGGTAAAAACAATATTATCAATATGAGTATAAATGCCATTTATGACAAACCTTTATAATAATTATTATAATATTGCAGCATTTTTATTCACTGCCCCCCTCCTTCCCCTTCTCACTTATTTCAGGTTGCATTTTCCAAATTTCAAATAATCTCATCACACAAATTTGCTCCTGTTAGCATTTGCATAAAAGGGAGATCCTGGCCTGAATTAAAAGCTCCTATTGATCTCCTGCAGGACATCAGAGCACTTTAGTCCTCAGTCTGAACCATTGCTGTGCTCACCGCAGACATGCTGCAGAAAAGCAGATATTGATAAAGCAGTATTGGGTTTCAAACAGTCAATCACAGCACTGGAAAGTGTATTAATAAAATTGTTCAGATAATGAAAGTCTCAGGCTACGGAAGATAAATGATCTGGAGTTGCAGGCGTCATATAGTAAATCGGACAGTTTCACGATCCTATCAATGTTTATTATTAAGGAATAAAACACACCGTTAGCGTTCCCTCCCAAAGTGTTTTATTGCATGTATACCGCAGCAGCCTGTCTACACTAACAATGACTTATTTATTAAAGAACATGTCTGTTTTATATTGTAGTTATGGTTAATTTTGTGTCACATCTATCACTTACTGTATACTATAACAATTTTTTTTGTCCTGTGAATATTTGCAGCTTTACCTCTGACTGTATAAACACTGACACTGGTGACTCCTTCCAAAAATGCTCTCCATCTCTTCTCTGGTTTAGTCTGGCTGTAAATTCAATCTATTATTATTTCCCCATCTCACATACCACTTTAAACACCAATTATTTTACCTCTTGTCACAGCCTCAGCACTGCCAATGTGTACTATACTGTCTTCCTTCCTGTACGATCATTACAGATCATCCTCCTAAATGGTTTATCAATAAACACACTCCGCACCTTGATTTATCTCTATTGCTCTGCCGATACGAAGTCTAGAGTCCTAAAAGGCCCCAGCGACCTAAACATGATGGACGATCACCTCACGAATAGGGGTACGGCTCTTAATAAATTGGAGGCTGCTCATAATTATAAAGTCGATTTCTTTTAGACACAGATTCATAAAGCTGTATAGATGTAGCTGCTGAGTTAGCATCGACAGGCATGATGGGTATGTTTCAGCATCTCAAATAATTAGATCTTATTATTTATTTATTTCGATATCATTTTCCGGCAGCGCGGTGGCATAGTGGCTAACACATCTACCTCACAGAAAGAAGGATCTGGGTTCGAGCCTCGGACTTGGAGAGGGAGTTTCTATGTGAAGTTTGCATTATACAACCACGGCAACTATTTTATACTGTGAAGTGTGCACAATTTGTAGAACTTGTAGAACCCTGACCTTGAAGTAATACTTGAAGTGTTTGTCGACCAAATCTGTCGTTTTGCTCTGTCACACACACCCCACCTCATCCTGACTGAAAGCAAGAGGCGCTGTTAGCTTTACTCGCAGTGATAAGTGTTAAACAAACTTGCATGCCGTAGCGGTCGCTCCTCTCTCCTTTGTGTTCGCACAATAGGAATTCAGCATTCCTTTAGCCATCCGTTTCACCGCCCGCCACGTCTTTCTCACACTCCCTGACAGGACAGGAGATGTTGATAAGAATATAATAGAGAATCAAACAATGCTAAGCTGGGAGCGATTATATTTAATTGCCCACGGTGGAGTGTTCACTATCAGTACTCCCTTGATGTTTGCCTTGGCCCTAAAAAGCTGCAAGCCCTCAACTTATTAAAGTCATCATGAATATATCAGATTGTCGCTAGTTTCCTGGTATTTACCGCTGAACTCTTTTCTGTTCTCACTCGCAGTTTTTTATGTGTAGGCTCTTTGTTGAAATGTTGTTAAACAGCAAGACCAGTTCTCCTGCATCCTTGTTGGTATCTTTTGATAAAATCCAAGAATAATTTTTATTTTTGTGAAGGAAAATGACTGTAAAAGTCCAGTTCTGATACAATCTCCCATCATGCTCTATGAAAACACAATCCAAACACGGTTATACCCTCATTAATGACAGCAGAGCGAAGGAATAACATATACAGCAATGCTAAACAACCTCTCTGAGGACTTCCTGGTGGATGTCCAGGAACAGGGCTGGTGACCACTGATATACAGTATGAATAAGCCGCATGTGTACACTGTTCATTACGAAGCATGGCTTTAACCTGTTTTTATCTGGATATTTATGTTTTTATACCCCATGAAAAACATGGCTTTCATGGAGCCATGAGAAACAAGATGCTCGGACGCCGGTTTCTGAACGCGCTTCACATTCCCCTCGTTCGTTCCTTGTGTTTATTTTTGTCCATCTTGGATAGTTTCCTCTTCACTGATCTGTATGTCAGGAGATCAGTAATGCGCCTGCATATCTGAAAGCCGCGCGCTTTCGCCAAAACAAGAGAAAATTCTCAATAACTGCGAAGCAAAACTTTCAATTTGTGGCTTTCTTCGTGTGGTTGTTTGAGCCAAAGAGATGCCACTCAGCCAGTTCAAAAGGCATTGAGGTTTGTTTTCTGGTGTTTCTTTTTGGAAACTTGTGGCTTTTGACATCCATAACCATCTATTGGCCACGCTGCTATATTGCCTCATATTATCCAGACTTGAGGAGAATTGTTTTTGGCAACATGTGCCTAAGTTTCCCCGCTGCAAAAGCCCTTAAAATGTGCTCGCTTTACTCTTTACCTCCAACGTCCAGTTTTTACAGCTCCATGTCAAGCCTATTCACAGCTCTTTACTAATTGCAATTAGAATAAAACGAAGCTGAGACAAGGCGGCGTTGTCATTGGCTTGATCGAGGCCGTCTTTTCCTCAGCACTCCGTCACTCGTGTTTGGCTGAAGAGTGAAAAGTTGAAGAAAACCTATTATGTAAAATGAAGGGCTATTTTCTTTGCCTGTTGTGTGTCTATTAAGACAGCTGGATCGTTGGGTTGGGAAAGCTTTTGCTGCTGTGTGTGTGTTGTGTGTTTGAAGGGTAAGCTTGTTTTCTTTTGTCTGTCTGTCTTCACTGTGTGTGTCAGTATGAATTGAGTTGAAGAAACAGAAGGTGTGCTTGTAAAGTTAATAATAGTAGTGATTTTTTTTAAATATACGTTTACTCTCTCACTCTCTCTCTCTCTCTGTCTCTCCCTTTTTGACATACACATACATTGGTGCTAATTAAGTTCAGCCATTTGGGTAGAATCATTCACCCCATATTTATTTTCGAAGTCGTCCACCACAGCACCGCTGTTTTCGGACACTCTCGAGCACCGTCAGCCTGACACGCTAATCACAGAGCTTCACGACGTTTTTTCATTTACTTAAGAAGCCCTGACAAGCTTGAGTAAGCAAACGTAGCGAGACGCATCTTAGAGGTCCAATTGTGCGTGTTACGTCTGTTTAGAAAAAACATTGCTAATTCCCAACGGAGTATCAATGGCGCGAATTGTCCAGCCACAAATAGTAAGAAGGGGGAAGAAAAAGGAGTCAGAAGAGTCACTTGAAATGATTCTGACATGCCATAAATCATACCAACGCTTGTGGCGAATCATACTTTCCAGCCATCTAATTAATACATTATTTATTTACTTGACATGCACCCACACATATGGCCATTGCTCTCTGATGGTAAGTCATTTAACCAGCTGGGTGTTAGCCAAGTAGGCTCTCTCTCTCTCTCTATCTCTCTCTCTCTCTCTCTCTCTCTCTTTCTCTCTCTCTCTCTCTCTCTCTCTCTCTCTCTCTCTTATAAGCACCTAGTTGCTAAATGTGTAGGATTTTGAAAAATAGGCTCCGTATCAAAGCATTTTGTAATTACAAAATATTTAATTCCTTTTCAGTTATTATAAATTTCATATAATTAGGCAAAATAATGTCACACATGCATGTATAAATGGTTCCCATCCATATAACAGGGAACAGTGTCAACTATTGAAGATTGAATTGTTTTCACTATAAAAAACATTAATAAAAAAATTTATGTTCTCTCTCTCTCTCTCTCTCTCTCTCTCTCTCTGTCTCTCTCTCTCTCTTTCTCTCTCTCTCTTATTTCTGTCTCTCTTT
Organism: Tandanus tandanus; assembly: GCA_039654325.1. Taxonomy (NCBI): domain Eukaryota; kingdom Metazoa; phylum Chordata; class Actinopteri; order Siluriformes; family Plotosidae; genus Tandanus; species Tandanus tandanus. The sequence continues at coordinate 12,487,839 of JBCNYH010000012.1, read as the reverse complement.
CTCGCTCTGCCTCAGACTGCAGTGTAATTACACTACACACATTTATAAACATGCAGTAAGCATGTGTCTCAGTGTATCTGCGTGACTAAGTGTGTGTTCTTGTGTGTGGGTCTGTTAGTGTGCACAGCCAGAATGGCTTGCACATGTGCTGCGGTGTCGAGATGAACCAAAAAGTAGACTTTAATAAAATAGCTGCAGTTCCTCACTTTGGATTCTACACCATGCTTGTTTAAGACATGTCATTTGAATGCTCCGGCACTGTAACGGCATTTTGGTCTGGTGTGGCTCTGACATGGCTACAGGATTGAATTATGTATGTAAGTAGTTTAAGTAGACTTGTTTGAGTATTTGTGATGTAATTGCTTCCACTTGGTTGGCTTGGATACAGTGACAGGCTCATTTAGGGAACCACAGCTTTTAGGCAGTGTGCAGTGCTGCCAATCAAACACTGATAAAGGGGTGCTAGGAGCGTATTGCGCTTTTTTAAAAATGTATTATTATTATTATTTTTTTGCTTGTTTGTTTTCCTTCGTTTAAATGCTCGTTTTCATCTTCACAACCTTTTGCACAAAAATTTATTACCCAAATGGGTTACACACTCACTTTTAGGGCCTCCTTATTAATTCGAATTGCATTTCAGCACGCTGCCAGAATGGATTCGGATGAATTGAGGGAACCGACACAGTTATGCTGACGTGTGGTTGAAGCAGCTCGAAAGTCATGTCTTTTGAAATGCAACATATTCTTTGTGGAAAAGATGCACAAGAAAGAGTTTGTATTATAGTTAGTTCCCACAAAAATGCTCACTCAAAAAAGTGCTTCTTATAAACACCCCCCCCTCTCTCTCTCTCCATCAATGCAAAACAGCCATCAGTTATGAAACGTTCATGTTACCTGCCACAGTTAGATCACTTAAATGGTAAGATGGCGTCAGGATATACTATGGGGAGAAGATACTGTGGGCAATGTTCTGGCATCCATCTGTTTCTTTAACAAATACCACCTACCCAAACGTTGTTGCATATAAAATAAACCACTTCATGGCAACAATATTCATTGCACATGGTATAATAACAGCATTAATCATATAAATGGCTATGGGCTCTTGCAAAAGGAAATTGTGTTCAGGAATGGTTTTAGGAATATGACAAGGGGTTAAAAGTGTTAACTTAGTCCAGTGTTCATCAACCATGTTCTTGGAGATCTACCTTCCTGCAGGTTTTATCTCCAACCAAAATTTAACACAGATTTGAAGTTGAATACAAATGCGATTATGAATGGTGACTACTGACCTGGATACATGGGATTCCTTCAGTTATAATGAGCATCTGTGTAATATGTTGGACAAACAAGTAAGATCCATGGAGTATTTCCCTTAAAGCCACTGTTGCTAATGTATTAATGTCAGACACCACAGCACACTTTGGTTTTAAAGTTATGGCTGATCAGTGTGTATATATTCACATTACAGATCTTGCTAAGCAGCAGCACACATCAGACACACTAATATAAAAGTAGGTTTGAGAAAATGTATTTAAAGATAGAGTTGTCAGCATTAAGGCCCGTCTGTGTTATGGTGTTCTGAGTATACAGCTCTTTCATGATAAAAATCTCAGTGCAGCAGAAAACTCCTGGATGCAGCAGAATTGCTTTTTTGTGTAAGAGAGCACCATGAAATGTGCCCATGTCAAGTTCAATACAGAACCCCATGTTTAGTCATGGAGCCCTTCTTTGCCCTTACACACCTTCCATTCAGAAGATGAGACAGGAAAAGGAGGCGGCTTCGGGATGGTGGAGATCATGTACTCCTGTAACACAGTCTAATAATCCCAGAGCGCTGCCCTCTTCCTTTCCTCCCCTGCCCACGAATGAATGAAAGGCACACAGAGAGGTGAACTCACACGAGCTCCCATTATCTCCTGAAACTTGGAACAGACTCGGCTCTCTTCAGAGACATGGCTTTTAAAGACACTGGCTGTATTCTGGCTCGCGCACCTCTCTAGATAAATATTCCTGAAGGCCCCTAATACCACATCTCCTCCTCCGACTGTCTGCTCCGAGCTAAATTTCCTGCTACCATGAGCTAATGTCAAATCTATGAGCTTTTCATTTCAGCACACAAAGAGGGGGCTTCAGTCTGCATGTGCCTGTTGGTAGGGGGGTGCAGGGGTCAAACGATGGACTCCTGTCTCATCACTCAGTAGCTGCTTTATGCTTTCTGCTCGTCAGGCTTCTGCCCCCACTATACACCTATTAGAAAAGACACTTTATTCATGCATTACTGTTAATATTAATATTAATATTAATATTAATAGACCCATCCTTTTGTTTGTTAAGTATTATATATGTGATTTTAAACTGAGCTGGGGTTTCATGAGCTCTTCTTTTCTTTCTCAGCAAATGCTGAACGATCAGGAAGTGTCGTCACAGGACAGCTGCATCAAAAAGGTAGGCCGCATTGTGTCTCTGTGCATCCAACGCTCCAGAAATGATCCACAAACCCACAGAAAAAAAATAACTTATCATCTCACACACTCTCATCACCAATATAACTAAAATGAATACAGTCAAAATGTCTGTTTAAACACCACAATGTATAGAAGGAGCATGCATGGAATTGTGTTACATTTAAACATCCACACTTTGGAGTGGATTTTACTTTGGAGATAAACAAGAATCTCTCTTTATACGTATACTGATTCCAAGGCATGTTCCAACAAAGGCTAAGGGTTAGGTTTAAGAGGTGATAAATTTATGGCAGGGGTGGAGAGCTTCGTTTCTTTTATGGCCTGCGTGGCTTTTAAGGTCAAGGTGGTCGGGGAGAAGAAAAGGAGTTTAAGTGTAAAACCAATGGAGCATGAAAGAACAATGGCAAGACACCTGCTCGGAGAAGCAGCACGAGTCTCATGTGAAGACCGCCTGAGAGGCAGCTGAAGTGTGTGCCTTTAGTTAATGACTGAGTTGGCTCTCACCAGGCTTTAGGTTTACACACTGCACGGGGATGTATTGTAATGTTTTATTCCATCATGGAAGCATTAAGGACGATGTAAAAAAACCTACCATTGTATATTTAAGCATTGCATCACCTGTGAGTGCTGTGGCATGTGTTGCCTAGCAGGTTTGTCACTTTTCCTATTTACAATAATATCCAAAATTATTTAGAGCAAAAATTATGAATCATTAATATTAATAAAAGATACTACTTCTACTCATAATAATAATAATAATAATAATAATAATAATAATAAAAAGAGTGCAGTGGTGTCCTGGTGGTAGGGCGCTAGCTTACTGATCCAAAGGTCGGGGGTTCAGTCCAGACTATCACCGGGTTGTCACTGCTGTCCCCCCAGTGCAGCTAACTTGGTTATTAAAGACCAACCATGTCTCTCACTGTCTGTGGTCAGCCTCCAGCCTTCAGAAAATGGATGAAATGAAATGAATGAATGAATGAATAATAATAATAATAATAATAATCTTCATTTATTCATTTACTTGATGAACCGCTTTATGTGACTAGGGTTACAGGGAGGCTGAAGCCTGTCTCAGCCGACTTCTGGCGAAGGCAGAGTTCACGCTGAACAGCTTGCCAGTCCAACCCGGGGCCAACATGTACATGCCCACAACCGTTCCCACTCACACTCTCACCTAGGGGAAATTTGGAACAGCCAATTCTTCTTATGTGCATGTCTTTAGACTGCAGGAGGGAACTGGAGTACCCTGAAGAAACTCACACAAGTACGGGGAGAACATGCAAACTCCATACAGAAGCACCCTCACGAAGCCGGGATTTGAACTCAGCACCTTCTTGCTGTGAGACGGTCATGCTAACCACTACACCACTGAGTGGCTAATAGTAATATAATAATAACAATAATAATAATAGATTCTTTTTTAAGTGAGTGTGTATTTGTGCATGTTTGTCGATCCAGATCGCTCCCGCAACAAAAAAACTCTCTGCCACATTATCTATAATATCATCATCTCGCTTTTCTCTTTCAATAATAGGCTCCCGACCCTCGTAAAGACAACAAGGCAAAGAGGCGAGTTTTATTTCCCGAGCTGAAAAGCCTTCTTAGCCTCAATCCCGCAGGATGGGATAGATACAGGGAGAAAGGGAAGGTGAGAGGGATGAGGGGATAGAGGCTCAGCTCTTCTTTCATTTATTTATCCTCCTTCTCCAAACACAAACAGTTTCCAGACTCGTGGCTGGAGATGCCTATCGACGGCGGTGGGAGATGGGATCTGCCTTATTGCCCGTGATCGCCTTGGTATTCGTTCACCCCCTTTTCCCCTCTCACACACTAATATTTCAGCTTTCCCCCGAAGCCGCCAGATGTAATCTGCCTGCTCACACTTTGTCCAAAGAGTGTTCGTTTGTGTGTGCATCTGTATCTGTGGGGGTTTCGTGTGTGTGTGTGCATCTGTGTCTTACAAACATGTAAGCTCTCTGTGATCCTGCACTGATAAGAATGAGAGACATAAATTCATTATAGAAAATCAATGGGTTGTAATTGCATTCAGAACTGATCCAAAAAGAAGCCTGGGCAGATCCCCTGCAGCATTGTCCTGCATCTGGCCCGACTCGAAAATTAAAACATTTCCTCCATTTAGACTGCTTTATAAATGTGAAGGGCCTAAAGCAGGCCTGTGATGCTTTAATGGGAAAGAGATTAATGACTCTTTTGACAAGCACCCAGAGATGACATTAATGTCTTACTGGCTCTCACTGCTGCGAGTTCCTTTTTGTCCCCAGGAAAAAAAAAAGACCAGCGCTATCTTATCTTGTAATGTTTGCGTTGATGAAAAAAAGCTATCGTTAAATAATATTCATCTTTGACATTCCAAGAATTGTGAGCTTGCCTTTTATGTGAAGGCAGCCTCCTTTTGTTACATTCGTTTGTCCAGGGTCAGGTCATGGCTTTAACACTTTCTTTCCCCTCCTGTGAGAAACAAAAGGAGAATAAGATAGGGGGAATGGTTAGACAGACTAGACTCAGGTCAGCAGGATTGCAGAGGGGGTCACTGGCGGGGTAAAAAGTCCTTTAATGTTTACTTTATCAAGCCAGGAAAAATTTCCCTCCTGTAAAGATTCCATCTGAAACGATCCGTCAAATTTATGATGGGCTTATTATGCCCCAGAAACGCATTACGGGTCAGGAGGAGCGCTTTTCTGACCTGCGGGCAGCTCGCCGCAAATGTGATGATTGATTGATAATTATGATAATTTGTTTGAAATGATTATCTGGCTGCAATAATCACTGGCGTAGAACCCCCACCGCATGGCATCCCCCCCCACTCCCACCCCTTGTGCGTTTTCACCCACTCATAATGCAGCGCCATCAGAAATGGCCTCTGGTTATGGAAGGGATAGAAACAGGGGCCTCCCAGTACGGTCCCCAGGGCCCAGGGGGGCCCCGTTGATGAATGATGACCCAGAGGAGGCTGAAATCAGAGGAGAATAAACAGGGGAAAGAAGAGGAGGAGAGGGACAGGGGGAAGGCTGGTAACTATCTGTAGCAGAGGGCAATTATACGCCAGGCCAGGCTGCCCCAGGGGCAGCAGCATGGACTGAAGAATGTAGAGGGCTCAGGATTCTGACCACCCAACACACACACACACACACACACACACACACACACACACACACACACACACACACACACACACTGCTCTAAAAGAGGTGGGAAGAAAGAGGACAGGCTGGGAAAATTATTTCTTTTTGAAGTTTCTGCTCATTGTCTGTCGAATAGCAAATGAGCAGGAAGTGGTAATAATTAATGAACATGTCTTGAAGGTGCAAGTAAAACAAATTCTGTAAAGCCCTGACAAGATTCCAAAGTAAATTAGCTTCTTTATTTCGTATTTTTTTTCTAAACCCTTTTGTTTTAATTGTCAGCTGAATTTTTTTTTTTTGTTCAGGAATGTGGCTCGAATGAACAACATGCCTGTTCAATTAAAACGGAAAGCCTTCTTATGCGCTTCAGCAGCAGACTGTCAAAAAACACTCAGCAATTGGATGTCGTTGGTTTTTTCTGTCACCGAGAGGGGAGGAGGCCTCCGTAGAAATAATATTTGTGGTTTTTTTAGTAGGACTTAATGATAATATCCTTTCTTTCTTCTCCTGGCTCGGTTACACTCTAACTGACAATGTGCTTTTTCCTCCGGAGCTCGCTGAAGTGCATTGTATATACACACACTCTGTCTGCTTACTAGAGGGAGCACTCAGTCAAAGAAAGACTGCGACCGTTGAGTAAGACACCCTTGCGTGATTAACATCATGGACACACACGCACAGACACACGCGCGCGCACACACACACACACACACACAAACACACAAAAAAAAGAAAGAAAAAAATGATGGTCAAAAGTCGTTCTGAATTAAACCTCTTTCTAAGCCTTTATTAAATGATAATTTAAGACTGATTTCATAAAAAGGAACAACATTTGAAATAAAAGGATTTGAAGGTAAAAACGTATTTTTCAACTTGCTGTGATGACTAGGTCTTCAGTCCTCGGTATGGCCCAATGCCGATATTCACAGGAAAGCGCATCATACTAGCTACTATGGCACAAATTGCTGAAAAATTTAATAGTGGATGAAACAAACTTGTACCTGACCGTCGCCCCCCTGCATTGCCAATCGGCTTTGCGGGCTTTGCTCTTGCTGCCTGGTGTGTCTCACCCTTTTGCAAGTGCCGTGGGTTTTTTTTATGTCTTTTATGTAGTGTTTCTTTTTCAAGTATTGTTCTCTATGACTCATGAATTTTAGGTATTTATGTATTTTATGTTTTTGGTTTTTTTGTTTGTTTGTTTCTTGTCAAAATAAATAAATCACGTCATTCACAGAAAAAAAAAGGAGAGTGCATCTTTCTTGGTTTGACCAAACCGGTAGTGCCAATAGCTCATTCCCCTTGCAGACCTCAAGTGCCGTTAACACCGATTTCTTAAGTCTAGAGTAACTCCACTAAAAGCAATCAAATATAAAATTAAAATATCTGGTAGTCAGAATGTTTTTATTGGGAATTAGACTTATTTTTCACCACTTCCTCTAATCAGATAGGACTAATAGCCCGCTTGGCTAAAGCCTCACCGGCTATGAGAGCATATCTGATAATAGGTTGCAGAATTACTTAAAATTTTAAATATACATATTAGAAGGTGTTTTGTATCTAAACCAGCTGGTACTATAGATAGACAGATGGATGGATGGATGGATAGATAGATAGACCACTTTTTGTAACTTTACTTTTTAAAATAAATATCATATTTCATCAGTGCAGTTTCCTTTACATGTGATATGCCCACGAGACAGGATTTTTCAAGCCGGTTCTGTTCACGTCCTCTCTTAGCGTGTCTTTTTTTTTTTTTTTTTTGACAAGAGCTGAAAACAAACATGCCTTTCTGCCCTGTCTGTGGGAACTGTCCCTCACTGGACAAAATGCTGTCATTATGCATGATGATCTTAGCATTCCCAGTTCCAGATGCTTGAGTACAGTGTGTGCATGGAAAGGCCAATGTGTAAGTGTGTGTGTGTGTGTGTGTGTGTGTGTGTGTGTGTGTGTGTGCGAGAGAGAGAGAGAGAGAGAGAGAGAGAGAGAGAGAGAGAGAGTGTGTGGAGTTGTTCATTGTGGCATGTGTATGGCTGCACACACTCCACTGCTGCACTGGAATTCAAGTGGGAGAGTGAGATGAGGAAAGATGGAGTGAGAGAGGGAGAGGGATGAGAGGAAGAGGCGAGAAGGGAAAAGGAAGACTGCTGAAAGGGCAAAATATTAGCTTTCATGCACTGCTCTCACACTCTCGCCCTTTCTTTCCCAATCTTTCTCTGAATGCCACCCCACCGCACACAGCTTTTGAACAATGAGGGCAGAAAGTGACTGAGATTGGTATGTCTCATTCTTCTCTCTCTCTCTCTCTCTCTTTCTCTTTCTCTCTCTCTCTTTTCCTCTCTCTCTCTCTCTCACTTTCTCTGTCTCTCTCTCTCTGCATCTCTGTGAGAGAGTTCGTCATGAGTGGGAGTTCATTAATTCTGTCGTGTGAATGAACGAATCTCTCTCGCGCTACTCCTATAATAATGCCGTTGCCATAGAAACAGAGTATCTCTGAAGAAGTTAGTTGAGGTTCTAGTATAGTTGGGTGTATTTTCATGACCCTGGTGGTCTACAAAATCTTTTGACTTTTTTTCTCTCCTTGAATTGGATTTCTGTCACAGCCTCAGGCAGTGTACCAGATCTCTCTCTCTCTCTCTCTCTCTCTCTCTCTCTCTCTCTCTCTCTCTGTGTTTGTGTGTGTGTGTGTGTGTGTGTGTAGTAATTGGAGAGATCCATTTTTCAGTTGCTTAAGCATTTTCAGTCCCTTTTACACTACCTCTCCTTCTTTCATACCACTGAGGTGTTTCTAGGTGTTTCTCTCGACTTCTTACCTTAGCAGATATAGGGACAGGTAAGGAGAGTCATCATCATAGAACCACTAACTTACCGAAGGATGAGACGTGTAAGACGTGCTGAGGGTTAGGAATGTCTGAATGCCCATGAGAGAGGCTTTGCCAGTCAGTCGCTCTCTGACCAAGTCATGCCCAACCATGCAGAGGTCATGTGAACACAACCCCCTCAAACTCCTCCGTCTCTCTCTCTGACATGTCTGCTCGCACATTCTCACCCCCAGTCCCTCCGAATGAATCTTTCACTCAGATCAGATAAGAAAACACCAGTTTTGCACTTTACTCATCTCAGAGTGCAGCTGTAATTTTCTTTTAACCTCTCACTGTTAACCTCTATATTAAAGGAAGCTTCCACTTCATATGCAGAATCCTAATTTTATAGAAAATCCTTAAAAAAAAAAAAAAAAAAAAAATTCCTCTTTCAGAATTTGTCCACCTAATCTCAGTTTACTGCATCTCAGCATACACAATTAAAAACAAACAAACAAACAAACAAACAAACAAATGAATAAAATTAAAGCTTAATTACATTAAATAAAGAACACTGTTATGGGGAAAACGATCACAGGGAATGCTTGAATAGGAAATTAATCAATGTAATGGTGGTGTGTTATACTCTGAGTCTGATACTGTTACCACCTTACAGATGCCTTTTTCCAATCACACCAAGGCCCAAAGTGTTTTATTTGTCTTATACCACAGCATTTAAGTCAAGTATTAGATGTTTATATTTGTTAATGAATGACAAATCACACTATTTCTATCCATTTGACAGTGATTTTCTAAAATCGCTGTAAATGCATTGAATTAATCTATAATGTATTAATAACCAAACTATGATACTGATATATAACCTATAAATATGTCTTAGTAGGTCAAATAAATGTGTACTGGACGCTCATTTCATTATACACCACACAAGTTTACATGCTTGATTTTCTTACTTGAACTCCTGTTCTCACTGACACTGATCAGCCATAGCATTAAAAACATTATGAACAATGATAGGTTAAGTGAATAGTACTTAATTAATTATTTTGATTATTAATTCTATCACAGAGTTTCTTGATACATTATCATGCACCTAAAAGTGGGATGTATTAGATCAGAGTGTGCAGAGTCCGTTCTAGAAGTTGATGTGTTTAATTAAAGGTCTGTGTGACTTTGACAAGGGCCACATTGTGATGGCTGAAGGATGGGTGGTCTATTCATGTCCAAAACGGCAGGTCTTGTGGGCTGTTCCTGGTGTGCAGTGGTAAATAAAAAGGGAGGAACTAGCAAGAGTTTCGTGGGCACCCAAAGCTCGTTGATGCGCATGGGGGGTGAAGGTTAGTACATCTGGTCTGATCTCACAGAAGGGCTACTGAAGCACAAACTACTAATACTGTTAGTGCTATGTCACAGACCAGTCAGATGGTTTTAATGTTATGGCTGTCTAGTTTAAGAGGAATGCTGAGTAGGCCAGAATATGATAAAGTCATCAGGTATCTACTAATGTTTTTGAAAGTGACACGAAGTCTGTCAACCAAAGCAAAGAACTAAAGAGTGGTGATAATGTGCTAGTGCTAGATAATGTACAGTCCGCAATCACGTGTAAAAAAAACAATAAACAACATCAACTCTATGTTTTTCCCCATACACAACCCAAAAAAATTCTCACTCATATTACCAAGAAACAAAGAAGTACAAAGTCCTGAAGTCTTTACTGTAACAGAAAACTTAATGATCATTACACCAAAGATTCCCTCAATAAATGTTATCATAATGGTCTTGTTACAGTAATCCTCACCATATCAACATGTATGTGTGTATGTGTATATATATATATATATGTGTGTGTGTGTGTGTGTGTGTGTGTGTGTGTGTGTGTGTGTGTGTGTGTGTGTGTGTGTATATATATCTGTGATTTGAATGATCACAGGCAACACTATCCGATCTGCTTTCATAGACAGCAAATGACATTTTAGAATTCAAGACATCTTAAGATGAGACCTAAATGAATAAATAAACAAAACATTTAATATCTCTTTATGTAGTTTTATCCAGCTTTTCAGCACTAGAGTAAAACAATTAATTCCATTTAATCACACTTTTGACTCACACAAATACACCGATAAACACGTAAGTGCAGTATTATGCTGCTGAAAGAGTAGAACAGTGCAGTACAGTACAGTAGTGTAGAGCTTTTTATGCGAGCAGTCATTAGCCTTTTACAAAAAAACATGTCCTGCTTTGTGCAGATATTTAACTGCTCCAACAGCTGTGTTTACACTTCCATTATCAGTGTGTTTGAGGTATACAGGTTGTTTGTACTTTTCTCAATACAGGGAAATGTGTCAGTTCTTGTCCCTGCTGCAGTACACTTCAGATGCGGAAAATCGGGTTTCAAAAAACGCTGTATACACTTCATAATTATTATTAATATTCCTCTTGTTATTCACTCTTAACACCAGCATTGTGCATTCCTTTCTTTCTATTAAAAAAACCTGCACTACCATGTCCACCTGTGTGTTCTTGCGCAGCCTTGTTCCAAACAACCTGAACTGAAGTTTACAAACGGCACATTTCTCATCCCATTGTGACGCCTGTCACCTAAACCTGCGCCTCTCAGAAAAGAGCCTCAGCTCCGCTTGTTTAGCGGATCATGTGGCCGACGTCGGAGCTCTCGTTTCTAAGATGGCTGACCTCCGCTTGCACTCCAGAGATTGCTAATCGTGCCCACGGAGACATGCTTGTTTACAGAGGAACTATTGAACCTCGTATATGTGTACTTGTGTATTAACACATAAATCATTCCTCTGGTGGCTCCTAAAAAAAGGAAGGTTAAAAAAACCCACAACAACACAGGAATAAAGAATATAAGCAGTTATTGCTTTTCAAATATTATTTATTTATTTGTTTGTTTGTTTGTTTGTTTGTTTGGCTTTTTAACAATTATTTAAATGATTTTCAGTTGGGTACCGACCACACGGAAATCCACAGCGCAGTTCGCACAAAAAATTCATACATTGAAATGTATCTATGTATTGAGATTGATATTTATACAAAATAATTTGTATTAAAATCTGTGTGTGTGTGTGTGTGTGTGTGTGTGTGTGTGCGCACTTTGAGAACTAAATCCACATTATCACTACGAACAGATAAAATCATACTCGATATCAGTGTGAGGTCCAGGTGGGTGTGTGTGTGTGTGTGTGTGTGTGTGTGTGTGCGCGAGAGAGAGAGAGAGCGCGCGCGAGCGTGCGTGCGCGCGTG
>JBCNYH010000012.1:12400204-12418574 GCA_039654325.1 Tandanus tandanus | reverse complement strand
ACACACACACACACAATCTCGCACATCCCCAGGATATGGGGAGAGATATTCTGTGTGTGTGTGTGTGTGTGTGTGTGTGTGTGTGTGTGTGTGTGTGTGTGTGTGTGTGCGCAGCCTAATGAAAGATGAAGAGCTCTCTGCATTAGCCATTGTGTTTAGCTGTTCTGTGCAGAAGTGTTGGCAATGCTTTCCTGTTTTGCGCCTGTGAGGCCATCCAGCACTCAGAATTCTTTCAATGTCCTGCATTTCTCCACCACACTGAACCAAAATCAGGAAACCTAACAGGACCGGTCTGAATGCACCATTATTATTCGAATATATTACAGTAGAGTGTACCTATAATGGCAGATAATCAGGCCTGGGTGATATATGGTGCAGCTATCTCAATAAATCACCACACATTATATTATTTTGAGAGAATTCCGCATGTTGTCAGTACTTTATAACAATGGGCAGTAAGAGTGGGTGTTAAAACCTCATTTAATTTCATTTTTCCTCATTATTTTATTTGTTTGGATGTTAAACACAAATATGACTGATCTGATTACTGTGATACATATTGCTTGGTTTTTTTTTTCTTTCTTTGCATATTTTGATATGCATTTCTCAAAATATTATTACTCAAGAACTGTGCACACTCCTACTAATAACTTGGGCATTTATATATCAAATCATTCACAACCGCACATTCACACAAACCCACTCATACATACACACACTTCAGTCTTGGCTTAGATGGTGTAAAGTTACACATACGACTGTGTTTCTTTGTGCAACCTCTTGACTCACCACTGTTTAGTAACCCTTTACTAAGAACGATGCGAAACGTTTCCAGAATGTGGTTTAGGTTTAAAAACTTACCGCAGGGCTTTCTATAGACACACACAAACACACACGCACACACACACACACTTACACAGATGAAAGATAAGCTCCCTCACTGCGGCTTGATCTTAACACATTGTGATTTCCCTATCGTCTTGAGCGCACAGTGACATCCTAATAGCGCAGGGGTGCGTTATCTCAGAGCGAACGTGTGATTATTTTAGTGTAGTGGTAAGGAAAAATATACCACATGTACACACTGGAGGCTGGCATGCCCATGACCACCATGTTAAAGGAGCTAGTTGAAATGGTTCTCCGTTCCAGGTTGAATAGTGTTGAAGAAATCATGTCTGATAGGGTTGTAAAATATTGATATGTTACAGGTACGAGCGGCGGAAGCACGACTGCAGGTGACGTTTTACAGGCTGCTTACTTTATTCACTGTATCAGTCATGCAATAGTGAACAGCCTAGCAAAGTGTGTGTGTGTGTGTGTGTGTGTGTGTGTGTGTGTGTGTGTGTGTGTACGCAGCCAAGGTGCCAGCTGAGGGTTTGATAAGGTTTCTGAGGAATTTCTGTGGAATTTCTCACACCCTGTATTTATAGGTCAAATCAAAATACTGGTGTTGCTGCTGTTACGCTAAGTATGATTTTTTTTACATTTATTTATTTTTTTTTGCATTTGACTGGCTTATAATGTATAATATGTCCATTAGCAGGTTCAGAGGTTGCATCGTTTTTCCACACACCTTTCACCACATTAGTGTCAAAGTGCAGCAACACTTTAGAACATCACCCGCTATATATTTCCTTCATTTAAAAGCTTAAAAATAAATAAATAATAAAAATAAAGATTGAGGTGTGTTTCACCACACCCGTTCCTCACCTCGTGACACATATCTAAACACAGAGGCAGCACCTGTGTTTTTCTTATGAGTCCATTAGCTGGTGTTGCGCCTCACACCAGATGAGGGTAATTAAGCCTTAAAGAGCGCCGAGGGGCTCGGTAAGCTTAATGTAGAAGTAGGAGATTTCCCCCTGGCCTAATCATGGGGAAGAGTCACATGGGTAACAAGAAAGAAGAAGTAGGGAGGGGCAAATTATAATTTTATAATCGTCACGTGTGCCACTACCTTTTCATGGAAATGTCACTGTGACGTCAGAGGCTTATTAAACTAGCAGGTCTCTCTTTCCCTCCCTCATTCCTTTCCTGCCTTCTTTATTTTTTATCATGCTGTACATAAATCAGTGTTCCACCTGGATCCAGAGTGTTTGCAGACTTCCAAACACCCAGAGTGCAGCTCCAGCTACCTCTCACGGCGTGTAATGTGTTTCTGAACCCTAGCAGCCCCGGGTGCAACAACCCTCCACCTCTCCAACCCCCCCTCCCAGCTCAAACTGTTTCCCATCTCTTAATAAAACATGTACGATACCTGTAGCCGGACTCGCAGTAGGCTTGCTGACAAGCACTCTCTCACTTCAACATGCTCGTGTGTGTGTGTGTGTGTGTGTGTGTGTGTGTGTGTGTGTGTGTGTTCAGAGTGCAGGATCATTTCCTCCTATGCCTGGTTAGTTTTCAGTGACTGTTTTCGCACATAAACTGGAGCCCTGCTCTCTATCATTCCAGGCCTTTTCCCATAAATTGAGGCAGCAGTAGCTCTCACTGAAGCAGCAGCTTTACAGTTTCATTCCTCCATTCAACAATACCAGACTCAAAGCTTTTTGTTAGCCGGGTGAATGAAGGAGTTATTAGTATAGAGTAGTTGGTGCAGCCTCATACCTATCACCTTATGCCCAAAAAGTGACTTGCGGCCATAAATATAAATAGACACTGGTGCAGATCCAATCTCGATTTTGTTTTTAAAATATTCAGAGCAGCCTCCTTGCACCTATTACGGACACTGACAAACTTCTTACGTGAAATGTCACGCTCTTTATCTTGATTTGACACTTAGACCTGCTATATGTGTGTGTTTGTGTATGTATAGGCATAGTTATTTTAAAAAAGGGAGGATTTGGCCCAGGCACCCTCATGAGGGTGATCAAACCAAGTAACAGTCAAACGCTCTTTTTAGATGTGCAACATTCTTATCAGCGTTCTCACAAACCACATTTTAGCAGCAGCCGTATTCTATGTACGGTATTCTGTATAAATTGCTTAAAATAAACCTGAGGTTTTGCAACGTTTTCTGCCTTTTAAAACGGAGTAGAAAACATTGGCATCTTCTATTTTTATTTATTATATTTATTTTACTGTCGTTCTGTTTATTTCATCCAGACATAATCAAGTAGATTTTATTAATCTTTCTATTTAATAATTACTTAATTTATCTATCTATCTATCTATCTATCTATCTATCTATCTATCTATCTATCTATCTATCTATCTATCTATCTATCTATATTTTGGATCTCAGCCATGAAACAGAGATTAAATATAATTAAGTGAAGTAAGAGACTGAAGTGTTACCTAAATTTTACAGCTACAGTATTTCTTAAATGCTCTTCAGCTCCTAAAAAAGCATCAAGTTCTTATATAAGATTAGATTTCTCATTAGGCACAATGAAGCTGTACAAATGTTGTGTTCTGTTTTATCTTCTATCAGCTCTCCTATATACTTCTGATATACTGTCCTGTATTTTTATAGTTATTACTAAACCCATGATTTGATGTGATTTGATCCATTAAAATCTTACAATATTCAAATTTTAGTTACAGTTAAATAATTCAACCTAATAACTATTCCTACTAAATTTCAGAATGGCCGCTTTGAAGAGACATGTTTCTAATAATCATTCTTCCTGTCGGAACAGAGGTTGAAAAATCTCACTAATCCCCAAAAACATTGCACCGTCGCACAGATTTACAGCCGTACAGATTTATGCTGTGTGGATATTTCGTTTCGCTCTTTATTACTGACTGCCCACTTGATATTTTGTTTCAAGTTGATCGAGCAGAACCGAATATTCTTTCAAAGTTTTTGTTTTCAAAGAGGTACACGGCAATAATTTAGTGAGACTCTTTTCACCGTGGGTGGGGAGGATATTGATGGAATAGGGTGAAATAGGGGAATTTTTTTATTTATTTATTTTTTGCCTATAAATCTTCCCCAGCATGGACGGCGTTCACGCTCCTTCCGGTCATTTCCTGACATTCGGTCTATCTCCAGCACCCCTTGTTGTTCTCCTTTCCCTGCAATAAGTAACCCAACACCACAAACTTCCCTTCCTCGGTGGTGTCGAGTTAGCCGACGCTGATCAGGCGGGGTGTCGTGGGGGGATATGTTCACTCAGACCATTTCCAAAGAAGATTTAAGAGCTTATCTAGTCTTTAAAGGGAATTTTTACAGATAGGCTGTGGTCAATATGTGCTATTAATGGCACAGTAATGATAAATAAGTTAATGATTTGCCTTATACCAGCACTTAACTCCACTTACTTAAATACATACAATTATTTATACAAATAATTCCAAAAACATTTTTTTTTTATTAACCATCACTGTATAGCTTCAGTGTGCCATTATGTAACATTTTGAATGTAATCTAATAAACACTATGTGTGTGTGTGTCTGTGTATTTGTGCCACAGGTAGTGGACAACATGGGCAATGCGAAGTTCTGCCTTGACGAAGCGCTGGAGGCTAGTGGGAGCTGGCTAAAATACGTACGGGCAGCACCTTCCTACGAGGAGCACAACCTGGCTGTTTGTCAGATTAGTGAAGATCAGGTCAGCTGTCGTTCCTTTTTCATATTTGGTCCTCTCTGTTCTCTCTTTTCTCTGTGGCTTTTTGTCTCACACACTCGTTGTTTTTCTCCATTCCATTTACATTAACTTGTACCTCTGAGTCCTAGCCACAAACCTACATGTAAAACCACAATCCTGTCTCCTAAAGGGGAAATTTAAGCCCATTAATAATTAAAGTCTATTTATATGTTCACCAAAAGCCAGATCAATTCATATTTCTTTCCGCCATGCATACAGCTCAAAGACAGAAGCTGGCTTTATAACAGGCCTCAGGTTTAGGATGTTTGCCCATTTGTACTCTCGAGAGAATATATTCCTAAATGAAATGTCATATAACACCAGCTTCAGAGCCAGATACAAGGATTTGAAGATAGTATTGATGAAGTCATGAATCATAAATCAGTGACTCAGCCTAAGTAAATAAATGTGACTGGGTGCTAAAATCTAGCTGCTGGCAGACAAACGCACTCGCCATCGCACTTCTAACTCACAGTTTCCTCAAGGACTGGTATCGACACGGCGATTTGACTAAAGCCGCGATCCTTGTCCGGCGTGTTAAGAGACACGCAGCAGTTGGTGGTGTCAGGAAGACGTGAAGAGGACCTGCTGATGTCATGACACTGACTCACCAACAATAGATAACAAACAGGGCTTTGTTTGCACAGGGCTGTTCTCAGTGTCTGTGTGTCAAAGGAAGTGAGTCAACACTCATATAAAGGAGAATATGATCAAAGTCAGGCGAAGATGACACTGAGACATGGGATTGCTTGAATATGGTTCCTGTCTTCTTTGAAATGCCGGGTAGGGATTTATTATCTTTGAGATAAGCTACCTGTTAAATCAGATACATGCCGGTTTAAGTTTATTCAAGGAAGTTTTTGTATGCTTCTGTAAATGGCTTCTTAACCGTCAAGAGATTTTTATACAGGCAAAAAAATTCCTCCGTTTCAAATACACATGTTGGGTCTTATATCATTTTTTTTCCCAGCACAACTTGATCATGAAGGACGATAAATTTCTGCTTTGAAAACAGAACAGAGAATGAATAAAAAATACAAAACGTTATTGTCATCTTGGATGTAATCATCACAATAATAATATCAAAACACCAATGAAGCTGCAGGTGATTTTCCAATAGTGTTTTTTTTTTCATTAAGAAACTGACCTTTTTAACAATAGTGTGGTGTTTAGCATGTCCGTCTCACAGCAAGAAGGTCCTGGGTTCGAGTCCCAGGCTCGGCAGAGGGGTTCCTGTGTGGAGTTTGCACTTTCTCCTCATGCTTGCATTTTTTTCCTCCTGGTCATCCAGTTTCCTTCCACCGTCCAAAGACATGCAAATGGGAGTAATTGGCCGTTTCGAATTGCCCCAGGTGTGAGTGTGAATGGTTCTGTGTGTTTCCCAGAGATGGAGTTTTGAACTGTTTAGGGTGTACCCTGCTGTCACCCAGGGTCGGCTGAGATAGGCTTCAGCCTCCCTGAGACCCTAGTAGGATTAAGCGGTTCGGCAAATGAATAAAGGAATGAAATTAAAATAATGCTAAATAATGGATAAATTGCAAGACATTTTTTTTAGCAGCATTGAGTCAGTTTCCCAGATCTGCTTGTTTCTGTCTCCATAGTGGTCAGATTAGACCATGTCCCCATCTCGCTCTCTGTGTGCCTGAACAGAGCTTCTCAGTGAGCAGCAAAAGCCTTGGCCTTTGTCCCCCTCCAATTCTTTCTCTCGTTCTTTCTTCCTTTCTGTCCCTGTGCCTCCACTGTCGACAGGGGCAAGCAGCGTGGTCACCATCCTCTTTGAACATGGCACGTGAAACATAAGCCTGACAAACACGAGAAGATAGGAGGGGGCTGAGGGACAGCCTTGGAGACTGACAACCAACAATTGACTTCAACTAGCAAACCTGATCATTAAAGCCCTTTTACTTGAATGACCAGCCACTGCTGAGTTCAGGCGAGAATAATAGCTCCTGCTGAAATAAATGTATGGTTTCTGTTTGCTTTTCCTCTTCTTTTGGACAGCTAACTGTTTTTCTTTTCTTCTTTCCCCTTCCTTTTTACGCCTCTTCCTTCTTTTATGCACATTTTATGCTGTCTTGCAGCCTACAGCTTATTATTTATTCAGAAAGGCGACACAATGCAAAAATGCATAATTCATCGAACTTTGGACTTTGCCGTTCTATCTGAACATGCACAATGCATGAGCGCTATAGGAAATATGTGCACGCCCAGCAAATTCAGATGTGGCTGTAACCTTTTAAAACTCGACCCGGATCATTTATTTACTTGTTTACACATTTGTCGCTTGCGTCCCGCTCCCAAAACACACACAGCTGACCATGTATAATGTATTTCATGCACCCAGGCCCCCCTCCACCCAATTGTGGTTTTTGTGCCTGGGCTTTTTAAACCTAATCCGGATGTCAGTGGCTGTCACTTAAAGTGTGAATGGCTTTGAATAATAAGTATCACCTACAGTGAGAACAGTGCACAACTTTAACAAATAAAAAAATCATAATAATTCACAGATATATTTTAGATACTGAAGTTGTTTCTCGTTTTATCTCCGAAAGGGCCACTTGAGAGGTAATTTTATAAAGATGTGTCAACGGGGAGACTAGAAAGCGCAGCATTGAGATTAGATTCACAGCTTAACACCCATTCGAGGGAGTTTACTGCAGTTAAAAGTTAAGGTGACAAGAACTCCAGACTAAAGTTTACTTGATAGCAGTACTGGTGATAATATCAAGTAAGGATTAAAGCTGCCAGCAAGTTAACCCCCTGACCCTCAGCCATCATTTCTCAAGATGCACTTAAACCGTTTGTCATAACAACTGAAGTATGATGCCGGACCTGCCATGCCATCTCCTTCTGTTTCTGAAGAATACCCCCCTCCCCCCCACACCCACACATGTCTATCCCCAGTTAGACTTTACTGGAATATAAAGGTTTGGTTCATTCTGTGTTTTTTTCCCCCTCTAATGTAAAAGTTTTGTTTCTGTTATACTAATCAAACCTAATCAGACTTGTGTTGTGTTTAGTCTGATGTTTCTTAGTTACAGACCACTGAACAAGGGTCAGTTTTCAGGGCAAATGCTAATCCTAGTCAAGACTAAATGAGTATTTTCACCAGAGAATCATTATTTAACAGTGCAAATGATTCTGTAGACAGAAATATATATATGGGGATCATATGTTTCTCAGTATATTAATTCCACATTTAGAGTGAAATGAAAACATCATAACTTGTTTTATCATCACGACTGTTAGCAGTGTGAGATGATTTCTTGTTTCTTGATTCACTGTCACATGGCTTTTTTAAGAAATGTGAAAGGACAGCTCTGGAATTCATAAATGGACACCCATGCATGGTTAAAATTTCAGCCCCTGCCCACTTTGTGACTTTCCAACTATATTTATTGCTCTCCGAGTTTATGCACGTGTTCACTTTCTTGTCAAAGCACACTCATATATGAGTGTGTATGTCTGTGTGTGTGCGTGTGACAGAGGGGGGATTATAGTGTGTCACGCCAGTGATGGATGATGTATCTGCCCCCAGTACTTGAAAGCGATGTGAGGAGGTCAAGATGCCCCTCTCAGTGCTGTCGGATCCTCAAAAGATTTACTGTAGAGACACCTTCGCACCATCATAATGGCTGGCTTCAGTGGGAAAGCAAGACATTAGCACATGCCTGCAGCAAACTTGCACCGGACTCATCTCTGTTTTTCAGCAAACTTTAGGCTGTGCTAATGCATGTAACATGTTTGAAGTATGTCAAATTTCAGGCATCAAATAAATCCATTCAGTCAAAAAGAAACAGAATCAGATTTTCCCAAAGATCTTAAAACCATCAGTTATTCGTTTGAATAAGAAAGTGCAAAAAGTGATAGCTTATGTGATCATAATAATTTAGCTGTTATAAACCAAAAATAATAAATTCAGCACAATTAAATCAAATAAATAAACAAAGCATATCCTATATATATGTTAACTTAAATAATATCTGTTTATGCACTGCTTAAATCGCCCGATTATAAACTTATGATTCACCGATAATTACAATTAAACCTATATATTCACCTTGAAATTCGTTTCATAATTTTCTGGTGTGGTGAAAAAGAAAAAAAAAATATCTGTACCAACCTTAAAAATACAAAATTACAATAATTAAGTTATTTATTGCATAGTTATATAAAGTGGTACAAATAATGACCAACTGCGTAGTAGTAGTAATAATAATAATAATAATAACAATAATAATAACAATAACAACAACAACAATAATAATAATAACAATAACAATAACAACAACTAGAAGAAGAAGAGTGAGAAGAAGAAGAAGAAGAAGAAGAATGAGAAGTACCTTTAAGCTACACAAATTAATTTGTAAGGTAAACTGTATTATTAATAATAATGTATTTTTATGATTATTTTGGAGTCTCAAAAGGACTGATTACTGTCTCCCGTTTCTAAAGCGCGTATATTTTATTCTATTTATATTAATTACATTCTAAGAAGTAGGCGGCTTATTTATTTATTTATGTATTTATTTATAGAAGCCGTTATAATTGTTCAAAAAGCGGGAATAATCATTATGGCTGTCTGGGGTTTGTTCGCGATAGTAAATTGTGAAAATGCGGCCGATGTAAAGGCAAGCAAAACCAGGTGTGTGTGTGTGTGTGTGTGTGTGTGTGTGTGTTCGACGCGAAACTAAAACGCCCTCCGTTAAGCATCGTTACCATGGCGATAACAATCAGCGCGTGCCGTTTGTCTCGTATGATAGTTTTAAAAGCGCTGTGGTTCACGGACAGGAGGCGCGTTTTGTGCGGGTTGTGCAGGTTGTGCAGGTTGTGCGTGGTTGACAGATGAATCTGTCGGTCAGAGGAGGGGAAGATAACGGGGAGGGTCCTCCTGCGCGGCACATCACTCCGTCCTTTCAGCTTGTGAGATAAGAGGAGGAGGAGGGGCCGGGCCGGGAGCGCAGGGCCGTGAGGGGACTGTCGCTTAATGAACGAGACGCACTCAGGTCCGCGCATCGAGACACACTGCTCAGCTGAGCTCAGAGAGAGAGAGAGAGAGAGAGAGAGAGAGAGAGAGAGAGAGAGAGAGAGAGGTGAAGACTCGGTCTGTCCTCGCTGTCTCCTCCTACCGTCCCGCAGCTGGGTGGAAGAGTCCCGGCCTGCCGCGAGCTGCCTTAATGAGACTATGGGTTGTGTGGTGAACTCTACCGGGACGGAACTGCTGCTACGACTGGAAGCGCTGAGATCAACCGCCCGACAACTTCCCCAACTCTACTACCCGTTCACGGAAAACAAAAAGGTCAGATACACTATCCTTACCTCCGTCCAGCGCCGCTATAACAACAACAACAACAACAACAATAATAATAATAATAATAATAATAATAATAATAATAATAATAATAATGAAGAATCGTTTATTGTGGTGAATATTCCGTTTCCCTTAGAAAAAAAACTTTTGGCCAACTTCTGAAACATACATGTCAGCTGTCACAGCATTGGGGCTGAGTTACCGCAGCGTTTGTTTACGTTAAAACCCCGACGCTATACTACACAGTGTGAAAAATTAGCACACCGCCTACTGTAACTATAGTAACTTATGGTGGCCTACTATTTTTGTCACCCTATCTAGTACAGTAGTATGTGGTTTGGGCCGAAGCCCGTGTGTGTGTGTGTGTGTGTGTGTGTGTGTGTGTGTGTGGGCTCTGTTTTGGCATGGTGTTGAGCGCCCCCGTGAGGTGACGGTGTGAAGCGTCTCTACATTTTGGCCTTATTGTTTCTTTGATTAATGATTTGTTCAGTTAAACTCAACTGTTTTACATATTTCCGCTTTCCTTATCCGTTTAATCGTGTCGACTAACACACAGTGTGTAGATTAATAACTTTCATGCATACCCCCTTTTTCCTCCAAATGTGATTCTGGTGAAAGCTGTGTTGAATTTTGGGTGTGTGAATTCTTTGTAATTATGCTTCTTTATTCACTGCGCCAGTACCGCGCTGTGTTTTCTTGGCGGAGCGTCAATGAACAAATTATTTATATTATTGGAAAAATAATCACGCAATATATACATTTAAATGTCTTTCTCTGGTCTGTTTTTATTGTTGGAATTTTGCTAATAAGGAACTTGTCAGGTTCAGTTTCATATAATATTTGCTTTTAATTTCAGTTTTGCATTATAGTTTTTTCTGATTCGTTCATTATGCTTTTCTTTTCTGCAAATATTTAATTCATGGAAGCGTGTTTGAATTATTTTGATCTGAAATTAAACAGGTGGCAAAATCGGCTTCAAAAGAACACGACTACAATTTGCAATTCAAATGCTATTTTATAATAATAATAATAATAATAATAGTAATAATAATGTTTATGAATATAATTATATGAATTATAATTATAATAATTATACATTTATTACTGCAGCAGTGGTGCTTGATACGTGTATTTTTTCTTACTTGTCCTGTGTTTGTTTCTCTCTAAATCGTTTTGTGCAGATTTATTATAAAGCCATTAGGGACATTGAGGTTGGGGAGGAGCTGCTGGTTTCTATGAAGGACGGAGTTTTTCCCGAGGGTTCGATGGCACCTAACCTTGAAGGTAAGATGAATGCACCAAATAAACGCTGCTCTTAAACAAAACTCCGCCGAAAACACACACACACACACACACACACACACACACACACACACACACACACACACGATTAGTACTCTACTGAAGCTCTGTGTGTGTGTGTGTGTGTGTGTGTGCGCGCGCGCGCGCGTGTGTATATCTGTCTGTCTGTTTGTATCTGTGTGTGCGCGAGCGGCCTATAATTTAATTTAAATGTATTTATAATTTGAATTTGAGCGGAAGCAGGACTAATACATTTTTTATAGAGACAGTGCACTTGCTAAACTAAAGAATGCTGATTTGGGGAATAATAGACATTATTAATTAATTACTCTGTTAATAAATATTGAACTATTAATAATATTGTATTAATGACTTATACCTACAACTATTATTTATAAACTGCTTTGTTTTATGAGAATGTAAAAATTATGTAGAAGCATTAAAACAGTTTTTAAAATATAGATGCAAAAATAGGCCACAACTCGCTGTGAATTATATTTATTTAATTTTTAAAATTATAATATTATTTCAAAACACTTAAATGCTTGAGCACACATGCCTTGTATCTCAGATGTGGAAGTAAATGAGATTATTATTATTATTATTATTATTATTATTATTATTCTTTGTTTCTATGTCTGATCTTCAAATTGGATTTTAGTATATAATCTGTTAGTGCGGTTGGTTTAAGGATTCCCTTTAATTTTAGAGGAGAAACTATGAATAATGCATGATTACCACATAAAATGACTCACACAGGTTAAAATATCTGTTTGCTGCAGGCATTCTTTAATATACTGTTTTTTGTTTAATAGATTCTCATGAACTTTCTGCAGAAAGAGAGAGAGAGAGAGGAAGAGAGAGAAAGAGAGAGAGAGAGAGCATGTTAGGAATGGAGCAATGGTGAGAGGACCCTCTGAAAGGGCAAAAGTGAGAGGAAAGTGAGAGATCTTGGCTAAGATAGAAACAGAGCCATCGAAAGAGCCTGTGCAGATGCAGCAGAGTCGGGCCAATTCAGAACACGGAATGAAAAGACAGAAACACAAAAGGGAGTGAACATGGTCAAGAGAGTCAGTCTGTCAGACAGAGTCTGAGAGGCCAACAGATAGAAGGAATAAGAAAGAGAAAAAGAATGAAGGAGAGAGCTTTCTAGTCCTCTTCCTTTTGGCTTATCGATGCTGGAATTTGGAGTGGGGCTTGAGGAGTCTCAGGGGACCTCACCCATGCTCACAGATTAGCCGCTAAACTGCACATAATTGTATTCCCCCTACTTCTCTCCAAGAGCTATTAGTTTCCCACTCCCCTCCTTTTTTCCAGCATTCTCGGTCCTTAGTACTGCTGATGGGACAGAGAGATAATACAATTTTTTTATGCCCCTTTGGCATTCAGTACGCTCTTTAAGGTTGCTGAACTTAAAATGCTGTAAAAACATCAGGATGTCATCATGGAAAAGTTTGCTGGTTTATTAGTTTGACCTTGGTGATAAGTAATATTATATCAAACTTAGCTTTGTAGGCTAAAACCGGAAAACCATTGTCTATTTTTTTGGCAGTTCCTGCTTCCTACTTCTTACTACTTCCCGTGTTCATTGTGAGTTTTAAGTAATTAACACGGTTATTGAAAGAATGTTAATTTGTCGTATTGTTGAAGTCCTTTACTTCACCAAACGTCCTCTTATGCTTATCATTACACATGATTATTATCTGTTCCGAGACCTAGCTTGAATCTGAAACTCTTTTACTGCCTCAGAACGTTTGGGTATTATCAGTGAAAACGATTACTGCTAATAATAGATTGCGTTTTGATTTGATGACAGCTATGCAATCAATTTGGAATGTTTTGTCACCTTCAGATGAGCAGATGTACCGCTGTGAAGACTGTGACGAGCTCTTCTCGTCAAAGCTGGAGTTGCGACGGCACCAGAAATACTCGTGCAACACCGGCAGCTCAATTTTCGATTCGTTAAGTGAAGACCTCAAACAGGAGCGGGACGACAACGATGAACCAGTGTATGAGTGTAAAGACTGTGAAAAGATCTTTCCCAGCGAGTATAGGTCAGTGTCAGGGGCAACATTGCTGCTCCCATGATTGAACTTAAGTTACATTATTAAATAAATAAATAAATAAATAAAAACATTGGATGAAAATTACTGAAATGTTGATGCTAAAGGTTTATTTTCAATATGATTTCTTAGTCTTGGCCAGCATATGGTTGTACATACAGAAGAGAGGGAGTACAAGTGTGACCAATGCCCCAAAGCTTTCAACTGGAAATCTAACCTCATTCGTCATCAGATGTCACATGACAGTGGAAAGCGATTTGAGTGTGAAAACTGTGATAAGGTACTAATTTTAATTTGTTAACCAGCTGTTAAACCATATAAAATGAGATCAAATGCTGTAAGTATAAGCAATAAAAGTCATTGACTGCACCTACATTGTGGCATTCAGTCTAGTAATCACATGGTGAGACTGTCTCTGTTAAATGCTATTCACATGTTCAGCACATGCTTGGCAGTGTTTATAATCTGGCACATGTTGCTGTGTTATCTGCAGGTATTCACAGACCCCAGCAACCTGCAGCGCCACATTCGCTCACAGCATGTCGGTGCCCGTGCCCACACCTGCCCTGAGTGTGGCAAGACCTTCGCCACATCCTCAGGTCTGAAGCAGCACAAGCACATCCACAGCAGTGTGAAGCCCTTTATGTGTAAGTTCATGTGTGTGCTTGCTTGAATAAGCCTCTGATGCAACTTTTTAGATAGCGCCATCCTAATGAAATTCTGGAGCTTTCTTTCTTATTTTGAACTATTTGGGTTTTAATTCACTTTAAGTACATTTTCTTTTGTTCCACTTACCTCCCTGTACTGGGTTCTCTACCTGGGAACATGCATTTTATTTGTAAATACTCCAGATTTCTCTGCTTTATTTAATATCATTCATATCTAGTATAATTTTTGATGTGTTAAACTGCATGAGTAAACTTGTTAATACTGAAATGAATTCGCCTGATGAGTCTAATTACAGTATGTTAATAGAATTAATCAGGCATGTGTGTTCTACCAGGTGAGGTGTGTCACAAGTCCTATACCCAGTTTTCCAACCTGTGCCGCCACAAGCGAATGCATGCAGACTGCCGCACCCAGATCAAGTGCAAGGACTGTGGGCAAATGTTCAGCACTACCTCCTCCCTCAATAAGCATCGGCGCTTCTGCGAGGGAAAGAACCATTATAGTCCTGGAGGCATATTCACGCCAGGCATCGCTATGACCTCCAGTCCCATCATGGGCAAGTCCAAGCCGCATCCTGGCTTAAATCATGCTGGACTTGGCTTCGGGGATTACTTCCCCTCTCGCCCGCATCATCCAGGCCTCCCCTTCTCTACTGCTCCTCCTGCATTCCCATCGCTTTCCCATGGCTTCACAGGTATCTTCCCCCCGTCACTGTATCCTAGGCCCACACTGTTACCCCCTAGCCCATTACTAAAGAGTCCACTGAGTAACAGTCAAGATGGGAAGTTTCCTCATAGTCCGCTTGATGCCCCTGCTCTCTCTGTGGTCACATCTGTTAGCAACACCAATGGCAATGCCAGTAGTGGCTTTAGCCAGTCAGAGGTGAATCGTGAGTCTAAGCAGGACCTGTCCATGTCAGACAGCAAAAATAAGGTGAAAATGAGTGACATGTCTGATGGCAGCGATTTAGAGGACGTTAACACCACCAGTGGCACTGATCTAGACACCACCACCGGCACTGTTTCTGGCTCTGATCTGGACAGCGAGGCAGAGAGTGAGCGAGAGAAGAGTCGAAGGAAACACAGACAGGAAGGCAAACAAGAGGAGGTCAATAGCAGTGTAGTGTCCGTGTCCAGCTCAGGTAACCTTCCTCATGATCGCCCTTTCCTTTCTTCCCAGCATTCCTTCTTTCCTCCACCTGATGAGCAGGCACTCCCACCTACTGGTGCCACAACTGACTCTATCAAAGCCATCGCTTCCATTGCTGAAAAGTACTTTGGGCCAGGCTTTATGGGCTTGCAGGAGAAGAAAATGGGCTCCTTGTCTTACCCATCCATGTTCCCCTTTCAGTTCTTACCCAACTTTCCACATTCCTTGTACCCTTTCACAGACAGAGCGCTCAACCCTAACATGTTCCTAAAACCAGAACCCAAATCACCTCGTGAGCACATACAGAAAATGGCTACTACCACTGCTGCAGAGTCACCCTTTGACCTCACCACCAAGCCCAAAGAAGTGAAACCTTTTTCTCCACCATCCATCAAGCCCTCTAGTGCACTTCTTCCCAGTGGTGAGGATCAGCCTCTGGATCTGAGCATCGGAGGCCGAAGCAGAGCCAGTCAGAATGGTCGAACGCCTGAGCAGCGGAAGAATCATGTTCATAGCACCAACTGCAAGACGCCAGCTAAAAATGAGCATCCAGTGCTGAGCCAGTCTCAGAACCTCCACCAGCCCCAGATGCCTCAGCAGCAAGTGTCCCTTCCGCAGCCTCCTCCTCAGCAGCAGCCCTCACTCCACTACGCCAAGCCGTCGCCCTTCTTCATGGATCCCATCTACAGGTATTTTCATCCGGGGGGGTTACAATACAGTGTTGGATGTCGGTCCAAATTGCCACTCTACAGTACAAGTTGGTTTTAGATTTATATACCAGACTAATTATCAAAACGATGCCCTTCGTTCATACGTAACCCTCTGTGTTGTTGTCCAGCAGGGTGGAGAAAAGGAAGTTGATAGATCCTGTAGGAGCACTGAAGGAGAAGTACCTGAGACCGTCTCCACTGCTCTTCCACCCTCAGGTATCTTGTACACATCTGTAATCTCTCAAAAGACCATTCAATCAGAATAGAAATGTCATACCTAAAAAAAAATAAATAAATGATTCTGGTCCTTTTGGTGCAGTTGTACATGTCTTGGTTTATTGTGGAAAGTGCGGCAAAATAATACAGCAGTAATAATAACATTTTAATGCAGGTAATAATTTTAATCAATGAAACTTGAATTTGTATTTGTATCCATTTTTAACACTTTTATCATCTACCAACCACAACAAATGAGTTCTATACAATTATTTTTGCAACAAGTCACTATCCAAACAACTCTATCTGCATGGAAGTTATCTTCAGTATTAATGCTTGCTGTAGTATGCATAAGGATTCGATACCTCTTAAACCTCACACTGTGATATTGTGTTTGTTCTGTCTATTGCTCTCCACCATAATGTTTAAACCTGCCTACTATTGACCAATTTTGTTTGAAATTGAGCCATGATAAGGTAGAGGTGCATTTTAATTGGACTGGATGCTAATCAGAGATTTACGATAAACTTGAAAGTGTACAGACCGTTCTGCCATTAAGAGTGCGTAAAGTTCAGTTTGTTATCTTCTGCTCTTTAAAACAATCCCTCATTGTTTCTGGTAGCATTTCATACTTTGCCCACCTTTGAGCGATGATAAAATGAAAATATTATTAATAACGACCTTTTGAATTGAAGCAAGCTGTCCCGTGTAATGCTGAAGCACAGCTAAGTTTAGGCAGAGCATTGTTTCTGTGTAGCTCTAACTCTGAGGCCCACTGCTAAATAACTTCCTACCATTTTTTTGCTCTGGCCGCCTAGATAATGTCTACATGTCCATCAGACACTTCCTGTGTTTGTGTGCAGTAGAATGGCCCCTCTTGTTGGGAACTGTCTTATCTACTCTGTAAATCTGTTCTCTATCGATGCGAAGCTGCCTCCCCCACACCCCAAGCCCTTCTTTCTCCATTTCTCTCACTCTTTTTCTCATCCACCTCCCTTCTCTTTCCCAGTCTGCTCTCATGTGAATGGCATGAGGACAGCTGCGTAGACCTGGAGAGAGAGGACATTGCTATCGATGTTAAAGGCGATGTTTGTGATTAGTGTCCTTTCCATGCATCTTATATCCTCAAAATGCAATAGGGAGGAGTGTGAGACATGTATAGCAGATTCATATCATCAATAAATGATAATGACTTAGAAAACCTATACATAAAGGTAAAAATTATTTTTCTTGGATCATTGACAGAAATTTCTGTTTGATTTACTATATGAAAATAATTCTACTGTGAATAAAGAACTAAAAATAAATTCTACCATGTGTATCCAAAGATATAAACAACATAATGGACATTCAGTGATCCACTCATGTTTAGCTAGTGAAGTGATGAAATGAAGGTAGTCAGACATAAAAAAAATAAATTGAGACAGTATGTCTGTTTCCATGTTTATTCATATTCCAAAAGCAGGAAGGATGTAAGCTGTTTTTGGCCATCGGGACACATAGCTAAGCCTTTGTTCTGTGTCTAATGGGGAAGGCTATCAGCAAGGGGTATCTTAAACTGCATTGTACGTGTACCGTTTTCGGAGGTGAATAGCTCATTCAGAGGCTTCTCTCTGAGACTTGTCGGGAACAAAGTGGAGGTCCAGGGGCTCCCACGGGGCTGCTCGAGTGGCTGCTAACGTGGCATAGGTCAGGGAGGTGACTCCTGAACAGCACAATCAAGACTCGACCTTCTGATATACAGCTTCCTCTGGCCTTCCGCCCTGTCTCGTAATGATGCGAAACTCCCCTGCTCTCTGCCAGAGCTCCCACCATCAATGTTATTGTATTTGTCAGGTAGCAGGACACAACAAAACATAATAAAGAGGTCATGATTTGTACCACCAGTTGCCGAGTGGTCATTTTTGCAGCCAAAATAATGGTTGATCTTAGTTAGAGCAAACCACACCAACAACAAAATAATTCCCATTTAAAGTGGTCCAAGATAAGATCCTATATGGTTCAGATATCAGAACTAAACCTCTGTCTGTAGGCGCAAAGGCCCGAAAAGCAGTTAGGGGAAATCCCCTGTTGGAGAAAAAGTTATTACCTTTAGAGCTTTTGGACTTTTTACATCTCACTTGAATTGAAGTGAAAAAGCACTACAAATATTCTGTCCGTAAGCATATGTATATTTCTTTTCTGCAGGCCTAATGGTATATGCATGTACTGTGCTTCAGAGAAACTTCAATACTACCAATAAGTCTGCTTCATTCTACTGAAATGTTATGCTTCTCTGCAGTGTTATATATGTTGTTAAGACCGTTTGTTGGGAGGGGGGGGGGGGGGGGGGGGGGGGGGGGGGGGGGGGGGGGGGGGGGGG
>JBCNYH010000012.1:12374740-12394330 GCA_039654325.1 Tandanus tandanus | reverse complement strand
CCCCCCCCCCCCCCCCCCCCCCCCCCCCCCCCCCCCCCCCCCCCCCCCCCCCCCCCCCCCCCTCGTAGTAGAGCTTGTTATGGGGCTTGAGACAGACCTTCAGGTTTAGCTGTCCCTGGGGACCCTCAGATTGAGGCATTTATCTGTGCTCTACATTGATGGAGCCCCACATCTCCTCCCTCCAGTTAAGGAAAACAGTGTTCTGACATGTTTAGACTGAGAGACAAAGCGCAGGTCTGTGGCAGGCCTGTCGATGTCTTCCGCACGCCATGGACTTTCTCCTGGGCCAGGGTCCAATTTGATTATGGGATATTTAAGCTTGAGGGAAAATAGAAAAAAAAGAGACGTTCATGAGTCCCCCATTTCCTTTCTTTTTTTTTTATAAACCCAGCCCTCATATAGGCAGCTGATTACTCTTTCGTAAATGCTTGTCATTATATAGTCTGCTCCGATGGACTGCTCAAAGGGCAAAACAACTTAAAGGGAAGACTCTGGAAAGTCAGTGAGATCATGACTTTTTGAGGAGCTGGAAGGTTTGAACAGAGCGAGAGAGCAGTCGAGTAAAAGTGAGAGAGTAGTAATAGAACGCCATGGTGCTGATAGGTGCTTTACAGGGTAGCCATTTTCTGCGGAGCTCTATGGCACCGAGACAGGCTGTGATGATTGGATCTGACCCTCCTGCACTAGCCCGTCTCGCCTTTCTGGGATTAGCTAATTTATCATTGCCAGAATGTCTGTCGTTAATTACACAATGTGTGTGTTTGTCATTCGGGGGCCCTGCATGTTTTCAGGCTAAGGCCTGGCAGGGAAATCACAGGTCATTCAGCAGTGATGGATAGTAATTGGGTGGCTGGAACACGGTACACAGTGGTGATATTCGGCAGTCAGTCTATGACAGTAGATCTGCCATCACAGACCTGCTCTGGGGCTAAAACAGTCCATCTGAGGAGAGATGGAGCAAGCTCATTTAGTTATACGAGCTTATGTTGTAGTATTCAAACATGAGTGTACTGCGCCAAATGTAGTCTTCTCTACCAGGCCTGTATTTAATATCTGTAGGCACATTAAAAAAAAAAAAAAAAAACAAGAAAAAAGACGGATGCAGGAGTCATGGTCATACTTGATTATTTCTAATAGATTCCATCCCTAGTTTTAAATAGTTTTCAAACAAGACCTTTTCTTATAAAATTTAGTTGACCCACATTTCTTCTGGGACTTTTACAGGTCAGAATTGACAGAGGATGAACGTCCCGAAAGCCACACCGTGACAGACTCCAAACTCGAGGAGGAGGAAGAGGAAGCGGAGGGAGATGACGAAGATGAGGAAGGCTCACTAACAGAAAAGTCCCAGGATGAAATGACTTCTCCCGTCACCATGGTGCAAGGCACTTATGACGACGACGAGGAAGCCGCTCCACTCTCCATGACCTACGAACACCCACGCAGGTACGACAGGCTGCAATCGGCTCTCGTCTCATTCATCTTCCATGTCCACACGAGCACTCTTTCATATGATCCAGATGTGGAAAGAAGAGTAAATTATTTGCATAATTAATAAACGGAACACCAGATGGTGTCTTTTATTTTTTACTGCATTTTTACTTCTATAAATTTTTTGGTCAGACATAGCTTTGATTATGTTACAATCACAAACATAAGGATTCAGTCATTTATATTTGATGCATTAAGACTACAGACTGGACACATTTCCACCAACATTATTTACTTCTGTATTCAGTGGTCTGATTAAGCCACTAAAGCCAGAGTGGGGGTGGGGGTGGGGGTGTGGGGGGTTTAAAACTTTCTAAGTGGCTAAAACTAACTGCTGTATGATATTTACTTTAGTTGTGCATGGTTGTGTATTAGACTGCCTGCCTGTACGTGCTCCATGCCGCTCCATGCCATCCCTCCATTAACACCATGTGCATGAACTGCATGAATCCCGCCTTACCCGGCTCCAACAGCCGTTCTGATTGGGCTAACCGAGGGCTCCCTCCCCTCTTCCCAACCCCTCGTCCCTCCTTCCTGGTGCAGGTGTATTGAGGAGGATGCAGGCCTGTTAGATCTGGAGCCTCTGCCTGGCTTTCCAAAGGGCCTGGAGCTCCATAAGCCTGCTGACGAGCCGTTTGACGTTAAAGACATTTTTAACACCTCCTTAGAGTCTGAGGCGCTGAAAGAAACACTCTTGAGGCAGGCTAAAACCCAGGTATGCCTTTACACCCACCTAAGGCACAAAGGGTGGGGGTCACTTCATTTGTGTCAACATGCTGGCTGACTAGTTTTCAGAAATCCAGGGTTGGGTGGTAGAAGTTTCACTAAGATGGTTTGAAAGTCATGTTTATGAAAGTCTCTATTTGACTGCATTATTAAAAGACTTTCTAGACGAACTAACTTTCCCTCCTCTTACATTCTTCCTCTAGTTTAATTTCAACAGAATAACTAGATAACATGAACTAACAAGTACTACCCTTTTGTCTTCTAACTGTAATTCCATATAGACACAGAACAACAAAACTCTTACACAACACCTCTTGAGTGATGATCATATGCATTTGCTTTATATTATTCCATTGATGCAAGCTGCAGTTTGTCATTTTTAGGTTTTCGAACCTTTATTTCAGGCTTTTTACTAAATGTAGCTCCAGGACAGATCTACCTACCATTTAAAATGCATATATAGATTCAACAGAGGGGCTGGTTAGGTGAAGGAGGAATGTCAGTGTTTTTCATTGCAGCTGCAGCTCACCTCACAGCCAGCAGAGGGCTCTAAAAATTACAAACTGCTCCTTTAAAGGCTTGAATCAGATTCTCAGTGCATTGCAGAATCTCTTATGTTAAACACGATGCTCTTTTTTTTTGCCCCCTCCCTCCTGCAGGCTTATGCAATGATGCTCTCTCTGTCGGAGAACAACCCCCTGCATCCATCCTCCCAGAACTCACTAGATGCCTGGCTGAACATGGGAGGAGGCCCTTCAGAAACCAGCTCCTTTCACCCACTCAACCACATCTAAGCCCAGAGACCAAGGAGACGGGGAGTGGTCGGAGGGAGAGGAGGAGGAGGAGGAAAAGAGAGAGAGACAGATGGCGAGACACACACACAGAGGGAGAGAGCGAGCGAGCAGTAGGAATTGGTAAAGACCTCCACGATGGAGATGCATGTGTTACAGTAGCACATGAAGACCAGTGATGCTTACAGTAGACGAATCACCACTTCGACTGGGAGCTGGGGGGGGGCGGGGGCTTAGCTGAAAGACTGTTTGCCGAAACAGACATGAACCAGTAGAGCTGTAGGTATCTCCTTTCCACAACAGAGAGGCAAAAGACTGACCTCACCACTCCACTCTGTCCAACTCCAGACCTGTTTTAAAGCTCAGTCTGCAAGTTTTCTCCTTGGAAAAAAAAACTTCCCACTGTATTCCAGTGACATCGCGAATCTCATTCATTATTCCTCATTAGGACAGCCATGCTTAAGTGATGACAGACAAAAAGAAAAGGAAGCAGAAGGTATTTTTGTTCATGTATGCTGATCTGATGCGATCGAGTCCCCAGACTACAGTATATATTCCACGCAGTGACACAATCAGACCACAAGAGGGCATACTGTGGTACCAAGACAGGGTCTGAACAGATTCTATAGATGTCCCCATAAACTGCACTGTAGAACCAGTGACGTTTTTTTAAATCAGATGAGCCATAGAAATATATAGATCCACATCCAATCACATCACACCCTTCCTCTTTGATTATGTTGATCATTATCAGAGTGGTAGAACAAAAGCAAAGCTCAACTCAAAGCATGGCTACTCATCTTAACATATCACCCTAACCATGTTACTGTCAGGATTGCATTTTAACTCTTCACAGTTTTTTTAAAGCATTAAATTATTCTCCTCCCAATGTTCTCATACATTCAAAACACTCTTTTTTGTATGTGATTTGTTCTTTGATCAGCAGTATTGTTTTCTTTTGAGCATGTCTGTGCTTAAATTGTTAATATAATTATTTAGTGAAGGACCAAATTTGTATGATAATGTTGTAAGATGTACAAAATGATTTCAAATTTCATAGCAAAGAGTGTTCTGTGCCAAATAACCTTTTTTTTTTTTTCTTGGACAATCATTGATTTTTATTTCCCAGTGGTAATTTTGTTGCTGTTTTATTAGGTTTTTATTTCTTTCTTATTGCCTGTTCAGTCTTTGTATTTGATTTGAGGTGCATTTGATTTCTATTTATTTTAGTTGTTTCGTTGTTATAGGAAAAAAAAGATTGTAGACAAAAAAGAAAGGAAAAACTGACCCAGTTTCACCCCGTAGTTGAAGGAATTAAATATAACCGAGACTTTTAATCTCATGATGCTCTGAAGGATATTGTATAGAGACCGGTATGCCAAAATGTAAATGACAAAATCAATTATTTTATTTATAACTTTGGCATTGGCACCAGTCTGTTTGTGTTCATTGTGAGGTTTGTTTTTATTTTTCACTTGCTCAACCATTTTAAACTGTACATACAGTGTGTGATGTTGAACAAATGGTTGTTTTTTTGTTTTTTTTTAATGAATCCTTTGATTAAAGCATCAGGTCACTTGAATGGTGGGGCATTATATTTGTACTGCTATAGTCAGTTTTACTTTTGATTTTAGTCTGCCCGCTTTAAGTACAATGAAAGAAAGGCTGTGTCAGTCTCTCGAACAGCTTCTAGTCCTGTGTTGTGTCGGAAACAGCATACCACTGTATCCAAAACAAATCCAAATTTTGTATTGACATCCCACAAAACCATCAGCACGAAGCCAGAAGCTTTGGACCTTGGATGCAACTGTGTTGTGTTCTCTCTCTCTTGCTCTTTTTTTTTTTTTCATTCAGTCTTATTTCGTACAAACATAAACAGCTGCTGTTAATCGAATGGGCTGGAATGGGATTAAAGAATCAGGATCACATGGTGAGCTGGGAAGTTTCTATTTCTAACGCTGATATGTGAGTGTACTTGAGGGTTGAGCAGGAAGCACAGCCCTTAAACCATGCGTGTTACCCAAGTGCCAGGACTCAGGAGTCCTCGTGCAACTCTACTGAACTGTGAATCCAGCGCATGAATCGTACAGATAAAGACAACAGCGAAACACAAGCTCATGATGAATGTGTAGAATAGATTCACTGTGTTGCTAATATATCAAACCTCTAGCTTTTTTCATCAAACCTCTACTTTTCTTCTTTGGATGGCGATTAAAGGAAAAAAAGAAGTTGGATCTGTCATTTTTCCTTCTCCTATCACAGCCTTTTACTTTACTCTCATATGCATATGGTTTAGAATGTGTGCAAATAGCACTTAAATTCACAGCACTCCTGACCTCTTAGTCCTCACCTGTCCCTTAAGTACTGCTTCAATTGTTTTTTTTTTTCCAATTCTCCAAATAAAGCCACTTGGTTTTAAACAAGCACTTCAACTACACTTTATTCATGAACATTATGAACCACACATTGAGTACCACCCTCAGTAGAGAGAATTTACTTCTGTACTATAATTGTACCGCACTGTTCTAGTTATCTGCCACTAGATGGCGCCTCTGTGTCATTTTACCTTTTGACATAGTAGCTAGCTGTCCAAACCTAAACTGGCCTAGCTGGACATACTTAATCATATGTTGAGGTTCATGATGTCACATACTACTGTAATAAGAGAGCGCTGTAGGTGGTGGAGAAGTCAATCCATGACGAATGGTCACAAACTGGTCTCGAAGTGGAAGTTGATGTGTCGTCCCCAACACCCCCCACCCCACCCCACCCCACCCCACTGTTACAACCCAAAACTAATGTAAAACCATAACTCGTAGTGGTTCCTCAAAAAAAAAAAAGTGTATAGTGTTCAGAATAATGTCAGCAAATTTGTTTTTAAACATTGGTTTGAAAATAGATGGTGCTTGTTTCATTTGGATCTGAGTTGTATATCGCTTCTGTTCTGTTTATTGAAAGAAACTGTTGTGCATGACTTGTGTTTTAGCGGTCATAATGGTGTCCATTTGTGAAACGTGTATCTTAAATTAAAAAGGAGGTAAAAAAAAGGTCATAAAAAATACTGAATTTGTAGATGCACTTATTGTACATGTGGTTAGGTTAGTAGGTTTGACTTTAAGTCCTGTTAACTGCCTTACCTGCAACAG
Organism: Tandanus tandanus; assembly: GCA_039654325.1. Classification (NCBI taxonomy): domain Eukaryota; kingdom Metazoa; phylum Chordata; class Actinopteri; order Siluriformes; family Plotosidae; genus Tandanus; species Tandanus tandanus. Next base: position 12,388,176 of record JBCNYH010000012.1, on the reverse strand, counting down.
GCAGATGGTTATTCAATTAAACATTATGCTTGTGGGAGAGAAATAATGAAAAAAAAAATCAAAAGGATTGTAGAATAATAATGAAAATTCTGATAATTGCAGTTCTTTTTTGATGCTTGTGATTATTGAAGATGTACTTTAGAGAAATTTCATGGAAAAGACATGATTCTGATGTTAATTCTGTAGAATAGATATGTATACCAAATGTAATCTTTCCAATGCTATGAAGAATTTATACATGAAATTGATATGCAATAAAAACCTGTGTGCTTTTTATATGAACTCTTGCCTTTTTCACTTGTGTGTGTGTGTGTGTGTGTGTGTGTGTGTGTGTATCCTGTGTATTAATTTCCTTAACTTCATTTAACCTCCCTGCGATGGCCTGGCGAGCTGTCCAGGGTGTACTCTGTCCTCACCCAGAGTTGGCTGAGATGGGCGCCAGCCTCACTGCGACCCTAATTTGGATTAAGCGGTTCAGAAAATGAATGAATGAATGAATTTAACCTCCATCACTTGCAGATCTACATCTTCTGTATCTCTTTTCGGTCTGTTTTCTTAGTTCATAGTTTTTGATGGACTTTTTGGACATCTTTATTTTCTCTATGATAAATGTTTTCTTTTTAATGTCAAGAAGTCTAGCTCTGAGTGTTATCTGTCTGTTTGTCTGTGGGCCATTCCTTTCCTGCCGTCTTCTTTTTCTTCCTGTTGTTATTATTATTATTATTATTATTATTATTGTGGAAGTACGGTGGCGGAATTGTTAGCATGTCCAACTCACAGCAAGAAGGCCCTGGGTTGAAGTCCCGGGCTCGGTGAGGGCGTCTCAGTGTTGAGTTTGCATGTTTTCCCTGTGCTGGAGTGCCTCCACGCACTGGTTTTCTCTCACAGTTCAAAAACATGTACATTTAGACTAATTGTCTGTTCCAAATTGCCCCTAGTGAGTGTGAATGGTTGTGTGTGTGTGTGTGTGTACCCCGCCATCGCCCAGAATCAGCTGAGATGGGCTCCATCATTATTTTCAAAAATGCAAGAAATAAACCATAAGAATCTTAACCATGTCAAAAATGTAAACTGTAGAAATGATCATGAGTAGTATTTTACATATACTTATGCTCAGTGGATGTTGCTGAAATGAATAGTCAGTGGCCATCTCATCGGGCAGTGGTGGCCTGATGGTAGGGTGCTGGATTACTGATCCCAAGGTCGGGGGTTCAAGCCTCACTATCAATGGGTTGTCTCTGCTGTCCCCCCCGGTGCAGCTAACTGGGTTATCAAAGGCCGGCCATGTCTCTCACTGTCTGTGGTGAGAGGCATGTAAAAGCACCATTGCTGAATTTTGTCAAGAGTAGGCTACATAGCCGTCAGCGTGTTTCTGGCCTGGCGAGCTGCCCAGGGTGTACTCTGCCCTCACCCAGAGTTGGCTGAGATGGGCGTCAGCCTCCCCGCGACCCTAATTAGGATTGAGCAGTTCAGAAAATGAATGAATGAATGAATGGATCCATCTCACCTTTGGTGCATAAGTATCAATTTCGAACCTGACGGGAAGCAGATGGAAATGGATTGCAACCAGGACTCTTTGAAATCTTGTTGGGTTTAAAGATTGAACTCTTAATGCAAATGTGTTGTACGAACCTAATTCATGTCTACAATCCCTGTAAAATAAATTTCCATCTGTACAAATGACTGTTTTCTTTAACCCCTTTGATGTTATTTAGGATTTTTTTTAAACAACCATGACATTGTCCCTTTAAATGATGCTGCTTTTGGAAAATATTCATCTTGTAGTCAGTAATAAGAACTCTGCTTCATTCTCAGCCATTTCAACGTTTATTATTTCCTATAATGCAGTAAAATGTGACAGAATATTTTTGCAGTTCACCTCACATATAGCAGAGGAGTTCAGCTCTGCTTCATTTACTTATGAATTTACCAATCCAATTAATCCTACTAGGGATTAATAGATAGCTAGATGGCTATCTCAACCATCTCTGGGCAAAGGAGGGTACATCCTGAACAGCTCGCCAAACCGTTGCATGGCCAATACACACAAAACCATTCACACTCTCACCTAGAATCAATCTGGAACGGCCAGTTAGCCTAATATGCATGTCATTGGACTGTAGGAGGAAACCGGAGTACCAAGAAGAAACCCATGTCAACACGGCGAGGACATGCAAACTCCACACAAAAACACCCACACCGAGCCTAGGACTCGAACCCTGGACCTTCTAGAGATAGTAATCTTCAGAAAATAACCCATCACTCATTTACTGAACTGCTTATTCCTACTACTAGGGTCTCGGGGAGGCTGGTATCTTTTTATTGCAGGGTCAACCATTCACGCTCACACCTAGGGGGGCAATGTGGAACAGTTGGTTTGCCTAATGTGCATGTCATTGGACTGTAGGAGGAAACCAGAGTGCCTGGAGGAAACCCATGCAAACACGGGGAGTATGTGCAAACTCCACACAGAAACAGCCAAGCCAAGCCTGGGACTTGAACCCATGACCTTCTAGAGATAGTCATCCTCAGAAAATAAAACAAACAAATAAATAATAATAATAATAATAATAATAATAATTATTATTATAATAATAATAAGATTGGGATTATTTAACAATGAATTTTTTTAACTCTATACCAAATGTGACCTTAATAAAGCTGTAGGAAATGATTTACAGGCTGATTTAGTTGTTGATTGTGGTGTATTTTGTGGTGCTCTCTGAAGGTGGATGTGGCTTTAAGACTGGACCATGTGTGGGTGTTTCCTCTCCAAGCAAAACAAGCTCCTGCAGAACCTTTGCTGCTTTCACCTGCAGCAACACAACAGCTCTCTAACTATCTTATCTGAGGTAAATAAAGCGCAAACTGCTGTCTTAAAGTAACTTTTAGAGTAACATGCTGCAGCTGAATGACACGGTCGAGCCGGACAGTCCAGGGGCTGCGGTGCTGCCTGCCGCCGGGGTTGAGGACGCGCTCGACGGGTTGGAGGTGGCGTTTAGTCCGGGGTTTGAGGCCCAACCTGCCCTTGGCTTCGGGGCTGCAGTCGCCTGCTGCTCTCCGCTCCAAAAACTCACACCTTTTCACGTCCACAACCCAACCATACGTGCAAAAGTGAAGGATTACTTCGTATTTAGGGTAAGAACCACACTGAACATTAATAAACAATACTTTATTAGGTTATGACCAGACAGCTAGCTTAAATATTATCATTGTTAGCTTCAGGGTTAAATTATCAACTGACAGGAAACTATCAAGTACTTCGGATAAATTGTTAATATAATTATCATTTTAATCTTATTACATCCATAAATGCTTAAATAGAGAATAAAGTTTAACATTTATGATATAGTTGTATAATTATTAGTCATTATTTCTTAGTATGTTATGATTGCTAGTCTCCTCTGAAGTAGTTTATCAGGCTAGCAAAATATTGCTAGGCATTTATTTATTTATGTGCTGTGTATTTTCATCATTGTTTGGCATTTATATGAGAGTAAAGTGTATATAATTTCACTTTGGTTATTAATAAATTGAATTGAGATCATACAGTGTATATATGTTTATATAAGCCTGGAGAGATCTCTGTTAGCATGAAATTAAAATGCACTCTGACAGGAAACTGACAAACACTCTTTGGTGCTGTACTTTATTTATGTGTTTGTTTGTTTGTACTTATTACATTTAAAATACTGTTTACTATCTGTTCACTACATTTACATACAACTCTGGTTCTGTGCAACCTCTGAAAAAAACCCCCAACAGGCTCCAGAATGATTGTGACTTTAATGTTAGTGAGTTCACCATTTTGTTGTGCTTGTGTTATTATTTAGGATAGAAGGAATCATAGAAGCAAGATGTGCTTGGTGTTTATATTTAAGGGTAAATCCTGTACTTTCACATGGTGTCAGTTTTTTATTTATTTATTTATTTTTTAAATACTATCCATCCCATTTTAGACCTGTTCAGAATTCAAATCTTTGCTTATAATTGAGCCTCTTGTTCTGATTCCCCTGCTTTTGACTACCAGGAATCCAAATATGACAACCGTTTAGATATTAGGGGATGGGAAGCCCTTCCTCATGAGCCTTGAACATTTCATCTCTATCTTTGTCGAAATCGCCCATTTTTAACCTTATGTTCTGCTGTATTTTGCTGCATGGCTTTTGGAGAGATACAGAGTGAACCACACCAATGGGGACCACAAGAACAACCACATTTTACAGTATGATCACGAATATCAAGCTTCACAGCCACATATTGAGACTTTTCTTAGAAATTGTAATCTTTCAGAACTCCGGATGTAAGCATAGAACTGGGATTATTTTCCAGGTTGGCCTCTCTGCTCATAGATCTGTAAGAAGTGGCACTGGTGCTGGTGGCCTGGATTGAATTTGGTGAACATGGCCGAAAAGGTCCTGCGCAGTGGCAGAATTGCCACTTCAGCGGCAGAACCTGAAAAGAAGAAAGTGAAGCTGAACAAGCCACAAACAAGATCCATATCTGAAGTCTTCCCGGTTGGCCATCCTTCAGCACCATTTTACTGGCTCGTTACTCCCTACCAACAAACAGGCCTTCCGATAGTTCTCGCATTTGCAAAATGACGCCAAACAACAAGGTCTTTTCATAGACAATCAGGCCTTGGCATATGATACTGTTGATTCCATCATTCCATTCTGGCAAATGGCACATAGCAAGACGATGACCAGGTGGAATGCAATGCTTTTGTTTGTGTACTTTAAGGTGTCTGTTTTGGCTGTAATTTTAGGGTGACTCAATAGGCCATAACTTTGGTAATAAATAAAAGCCTTGAATTTTTTTTCCTTTATATATACTTTGCTTCCTGTATGTAAAAATCTGAGAGGGTGATACGGGCAACATTGGTTGAATTAATGTGGAATGACCAAGGAGAAAAAATTAGCAAGTGTAAGGATCTGAGTGCATACCAGGAACACCAGCATACCAGGGACACTTCACAAGGCCTGCCATCTTGTAGATGCTCTTACCCAGGGTTCTAGCCATCACAATGCAGAACAGGCTCTGAGTAATGTTCTGTTTGCGTCTTGGCATCGGGTTGGATGTCACTGACATGGATCGCCTACATGAACATTGTTGCAGACCACATGCACCCCTTCATTTCAGCGGTATTCCCTAATAACACCGGCCTCTTTCAACTGTTCAGATTCAAGAAAAATTCAAGTTGTTGACTTGACCTTACAATTTTCCAGATCTCAGTCTGGTTGAGCATCTGAGGGATGTACTGGACAAACAAGTCTGATCCATGGAAGCCTGACATGCCAGTTTACAAGACTTTAAGGATGTGTTGCTAATGGCTTGTTGCCCGATATAACAACACACTTTTGGAGGTCTTGTGGAGTCCTTGCATCGACAACCAAGAGCTGTTTTGGCGGCACAAGGGGGATGGAGTTAATATCGGGCAGGTGGTTTTAGTGTTGTGGCTGGTTAGAGTTTAATGCTTGCCTCAGAGAATAGACCACAATGAGTGCACTGAAAGCTGCATCAGTGCAAACAAATGCTTCACACAAAGATGGGATGTTTCTGCTTTTAGTTTCTGCTGCTTTTTCCCACCTGCATTTCAAGTAAGGCATAAAATGGTGCGTCTGCAAGAGTGGTATAAAGTATTATTTTTAAAACCAGTAGTTCTGATATTCTTAGTTAGACCTCGTTTGTAATTCAGGTTGCTTTTTACCCTTTTTTTACACCAATTTTTATTCAGTAAACATATTAAAAAACAGTATGCACAGTGCAGCATTTGATATTTAGCTAACGTATGTTAGGTTTTATTCTGCTTTGTTTTCTTCTTCAGCCAGGAACCATCGAGCAGGCAGTGAACGATATCCGCACAGTGGCTTTGCCTTCAGAAGATGGCGAGGTTCTGAGTGTGTGGCTTTTAGCAGAGTGAGTTGTCTTTTTCTTTCATTACATCATGATATAGATTGTGAAAATGGACGGCGTATAATAATGTTCCATAACAGTTTCCCTAGCACAATCGTTGGCTGTATCATTTAATTGTTATACTATTTAATTATTATACTATTACGAATGAAACATAAGAACCACGGCCCACGGGCGGATGGATGGACGCATAGTTGTTTCAAAGTGAGTTTGAAACAGAAAATCAGGTTTAAAACCCTCTCGTGTATGCCCGACATCCAGTCAGCCTTTCAGTTTCAAAATAATGCTGAAGGATGTTTTGAGGAAAGTGTAACCATTTTTCTGTGCATGATGTTATTTGGCATATTATAATTTAATAATTTTTCTTAGCTGCGAGGTACAGATGTGATGCTTGGTTTTAAAGCTTTGGTTTCTAGGGGGTAAATAGTTATAAATAATAAATGCTGTGCATATATTATTTGTTGATTTTTCGACATCTGTCAGAGTAGCTGTGTCATGTTTCTACTGCAGAAATGTTTTTAACTGAACACCAAAATAGCACTGAATAGCAAAAGTGTTTATGAAATTAGGCAGAATCCCTATTCACAGAGGAACAGAAGCTGTCAGTCAATCAGAAAAGAGATCAAGTCGAAAAGAGACAGCTTCGAGAGTGAAGAACACAAAAGAGAAAGCTGTGAGGAAGATACGGTGTACGCTCATCAAAATATTCTTCTGCAAGCAGATTGCAGTGATAGTAGAAATGTTGAAATACCAAACTCCTACATCCTGTATCATTAAAGTGACCTGCTGCACAGCCAGCATTATTATGGTTATACAGCATGCCCTTTTAAAATACAGGTTCAGCATAAGACTTTTTTTTGGGTTTTTGAGTTTGGAACCAGGAAGTTGTTTTGTTTGCTGTGTTGGTGTTTGTTTGTGTGCAGGCTAACTCAGTTATGCACAGATTGTGATGATATTTTTCTAGAGTAGCGTGTGCTACAAGCAACAAACCGTTAAATTCTGGCGGTGATCTGTGCAGGGGATTATTCAGAAAAAAATTCATCGCCAATAAGTGCAAATAATGTGTGAATTAATGTTCATCATATGCCCACTAGGGGGAGACATTTTATTATAACTATTCCAAGTTATGATGTATCCTTCAGACTTGGGCAGATTTTTTTAGGGTTAATCAATGCATTTGCCACCATGATCCATTTTACCTGGTGGAGGTACCTTGCACTCTGAGTGCCCCTCTAGTTTTATTCTGTTTTTAGCTTTTTTTTTTTTTTCCCCTTGCTAAATTCTGACCAAGCTGGTGTATTTACTCTACAGAGTTGATCACTGGAACAATGAAAAGGAGAGACTGGTGCTCATAACCGAGAGGTGAGAAAGGAAGTCCATCGTCACATGATGTCATGCATTAACCCGCTAGTGGAGTTCAACAGCTCTTAGTGTCCTGATGCCATGACTGGGTGTTTTGCAGGTCCCTTCTGGTTTGCAAATACGACTTCATAAACTTGCTGTGTCAGCAGGTCATCAGAATTTCCTTAAATGCCGTGGACACCATTTCGGTTGGCGAGTTCGAGTTTCCACCGAAATCTCTGAATAAGTAAGATCACAGGAGAGTGAAGAGAAGGCTGTGCGAATCTTTTCTAATAACAGTATTCATTCTGTATAATGTTCCGAAGGGGCATATCATAGTCTAATCCAAATAATCAGACAGAAACAGAGTCCCAGAGTTTTATCATGCTAGTTAAACAAGGCACACGTGGATCTGGCCGCTTTAGCCGTTATTGTTTAATGAAAGAACATTCAGTGTCATGTTTTACTACTCTAGGGGTACTCTGTGGAAGGGCCGAACAAAAAGCTTGGCGTAGGTATTATTATAGCCAAAGTGCCAACAATAAGGTCACTGAATAAGGTATGGTCAAATAATAACGACTGTTTATTCTTAACTCAAAATAAGTAACGTCACTGGGTTACAAAGAGGACAGAGAACGGTGTCAAATAAAAGAAATAATTAAACAAACTAAACTGCCTACCCAGAGGTCTTACTACATAAATACAAGGGGTGGCTCCCGTTCCTAACCTAGTGTGCTATACAATCACAATTTCTCTACGTGATGTTGATGTAAACCCTAGGGTGGCTTACCTATCCCCTTTGGTCCAGTGCGTTTACCAAAAAGAACAACCAAATAAACACTGTAGTGTATACTGGGGAAAAACAAGACAAAGTATACACCCAGGACAAACAATCACAGACCTAACACCAAGAACTAGGGAAAACAGACACAGCTCACAATTAACACGAAACACTAACAACAAACTTATCACTGATCTCTCTTAAACAACAATTAACTTTACTCTGTCCTCCAAATAACTCCTCTCTCTCCACTCCTCAGAACCTCTCGCAAACAATGGAACAGCAGGGTTTTTGAAAAACTGGAGGTGGCACGGGATTGGTCCATCTGGATCTGATGTGGGGAATGGTGATAGGATGAGGTGAACCAATGAGCAAATGGGTACCTGCAGGTGTAATGACAGAGAGAACACGGGGGGGGGGGGGGACACATACATGCATACTTACACACGGATACAAGAGTAACAGTGGCCGTAACACTTCCCTACAATGTGTAACATATTCCTCGAGATAATGCATCCGCACAGCCATTCTCAGATCCTTTTTTGTGGCGGATCTCCAGGTTGTAACCTTGAACCAATAACGCCCAACACATCAAGCGTTGGTTATGGTTACACATCCTATCAAGAAAAATTTAATGGGTTATGGTCTGTATAGACCAACACAGGCAGAATACTAGATCCCACATAAACTTCGAAGAACTGCAATGCAAGAAGTAACGCTAATGCTTCCTGCTCAATGGTGGAGTAGTTAGCTTGACACCTATTGAATTTCTTCGAGAAATAACATATGGAGTGGTCTAGACCATCAGAATCTTCCTGCATGAGAATGGCACCCGCACCCACAGCACTAGCATCCACTTCTAACTTAGAAGTTTATTGAATAATGGAGTAGCTAAAACAGGCGCGTTACACAACAGTGTTTTGACACACTCAAATGCTGTTTGACACTCAGTTGACCAAACAAATTGTACCTTTGGACTAAGCAGGCCCGTTAAAGGTGCTACCACAGATGAAAAATTTCGGCAGAACCCTCGGTAGTACCCAGCCATCCCTAGGAAGCGGCGCAACTCACGCCGTGTAGTAGGAACTGGAAACTTACTGATTGCTTCTACCTTGGTATCCCCACAGGGCGGACCTGCCCTCTACCTACCTGCTTTCCCAAATAGGTAATGGTAGCCCTACCGAACTCGCACTTGGCGAGATTTAACGTCAACGAAGCCTTGGACAACTGTTGGAATACACTACGTAATGATTGCAGATGCGAAGGCCAATCGGATGAGTATACCACCAGGTCGTCAAGATAAGCGGTACAGTTGGGTACCCCATCCAGCACAACATTCACTAACCATTGGAACGTGGCTGGGGTGTTATGCTTACCAAAAGCCATTACTGTATACTGGAGGAACATATCGGGTATCACAAATGCGGAGACCTCTGATGCTCTAGCCAAAAGGGGAACCTGCCAGTAACCTTTTAACAAATCTAATTTTGTCACATACCAAGCAGATCCAACCATATCCACGCAGTCGTCCATTCTGGGGAACGGGTAGGAATCAGGCACCGTGACTTTGTTCACTTTTCTGTAGTCCGTACAGAATCTGAAGGTGGAGTCAGGCTTAGGAACTAACAAACATGGAGAGCTCCATGGATAGAGCTATGTACTGCAAGCCTGTTTTGCAGCAAATAGGAAGCCTCTTGTTTCATTATTGAACGTTTCATTGCATTCACCCGATACGGATGCTGCTTGATAGGAGTTGCATTACCTACATCAATGTCATGTTCAATCACAGTTGTACTCATCGAAACATCACCAAACGGACAAATGAAATCATTAATCAATGATGTAACATCAGATTTGCAGACTTGCACACTATCTAGGTGAGATAGGAGATCACAAAGGTTTCCCCAACACCTTCGAATTCTCTAGTCGTGGAGTCAGCTGGGGAGAATTCCTCAGATCTTCCCCATCATTGTCCTCACACACTCCACTCAGGCATGTGGGCACGACCCCAGGTTGGGTAACTAACTCGAAGTTAGCAGTCATATTAGTCATGTTATTAATTGACTGGGGACTCTCACGAGAGCGATACAATTTGAGCATGTTGATGTGACACATACGAGTCTTACGCCTCCTGTCAGGAGTGCAGATCAGATAGTCAGTGTCACTAACCTTTTTCACAATGCTGTACGGTCCTGAAAAACGAGCAGACAGTGATGAACCAGGCACTGGCAACAAGACCAAGACTTGGTCTCCTGGGCACAGACAACGAGAAACAGCGCTAGCATCATATCGCTGTTTCATCTTCTTTTGAGAAGTCGCCATTGATTGTTTTGCGTACGGGCATGCCTCATGCAGCCGTTCGCGTAACTTACACACATAATCACAAACACTTTGTTTTGCTTTTCTGGGGTCGGACATCACCTGATCTCTTAAAACTTTAAGTGGTCCCCGAAGTGTGTGACCAAACACTAATTCAGCAGGGCTAAAACCGTGTGACTCCTGGACCACCTCTCTTAAAGCAAACAAGGCAAATGGAATGCCTTCGTCCCAATTCTTGCCCATCTCTAGACAGTACTTCTTTAACACCGACTTTAGCGTTTGATGCCACCGTTCTAGCGCACCCTGTGATTCGGGGTAATAGGCACTAGAGACTTGGTGAGAAATCTTTAGACTGGCCAACACCTGCTCAAAAACCTTTGACAGGAAATTCATGCCCTGATCAGTTTGTATTATTTCTGGCAGACCAAAAGTAGAAAAGAATTTAATTAATGCCCCAACTACTGATTTTGCAGTTATCCTCCTAAGGGGTATGGCCTCAGGATAACAAGTAGCCAAACACATAATTGTTAAGAGATACTCATTACCAGATTTAGTTCTAGGTAACGGTCCCACAGAATCTACCAATACACGTTCGAACGGCTCCCCCATCACTGGTATGGGATGGAGCGGAGCTGGTGGAACAACCTGATTTGGTTTTCCAACCAGCTGACAAACATGACATGTACGGCAGTACTGAGCTACATCTTTCTTTAACCCCGGCCAGAAGAAACACCGTAGAATGTTTTTCTAACCCTTAAGTGACCAGACCATGGGATTTCATGGGCGAGGGCTAGAACATGCTGATGGTAAACAGTAGGCATCACTATCTGATGCACAGTTCCCCAATCCCTATTTGAGCGAGCACGGCTTGCCCATTTGTGTATCAATAGCCCTTTATCCGTAACGTAAGTAGCTTCAGAGTTAGGATTTACTGATTTAAGTGCCGTAAAACAGTTTACTAAGGTGGGGTCTACTTTCTGAGCAGCTACCAGCTGTTTGCAAGTGACCGATAATGTAACTGCAGTATTGTTGCTATTGGTGTGGCACAGACCCACTTCAACTCCACCCTGCTTCTTTTTATCTGGCTTCCCACTCGAATCACCAGTGACATCAGACACGAGAAAAGATTCAGACAAGTCAACAACGCTGCCCAGCTTTTTCGCTTGAGCACGGGTAACAGTACAGGCTGGAAACACAGTTGGATAACTTTTGTCTACATCATCATCTTGCACAGCGGGCTGTTCCAACACTTCAAATATAGGTAGCACTCTACCCCCAGCAATATCATTACCGAGTATAAAAGACACTCCCTGAACTGGCAGCGTAGGCCTTACGCCTACTTTAAACACCCCTGACACCACATCACACTGCAAGTGCACTAAATGCAAAGGCACTGACACTAGACCCATTTTGATCCCTTGAATCTGCACACTTGACTTGCAAGAGGACCTGTTGGACATCCGCCAGAATTAACGATTGAGACGCCCCAGTGTCACGCAGAATGCGAACTGGGAACAGATTACTAGGATTATCCTCTAGTGAGACTAGTCCATCCAATAAGAATGGGCTATAACTAGCAACAGGGACGTCGCTTACATGCTCATGATTAGGTACAACAGGTATAGGGCGAGAGACAGCAGTGGCTAGCCCGACTGCCTTTGCAGGTCTCACAGACTGTGGTCTTTTCTGCTTTAAAACTACACAGTCAGCAATCACATGACCCAACTTGTGGCAATAGAAACATTCCCCTTGTTTCTCTAGAGCGCAAAGGTGCAGGTGTCATCTCCGTTAACACAGCAGATGGAACCGACTTATTGACAAAGCGAGAACTTACAAACACATTCGTATGGGTTAAGACAAAATCGTCTGCCAACACTGCTGCCTGGGACAACGTTGTTACCTTCTGCTCATTGAGATATGTTACTAGACACTCTGGGACACTATTTTTGAAATCTTCTAATAACATTAACTCCCGGAGAGATCCTATGTCGCATACTTTGCTGGCTGCACACCAGCGGTCAAATAAGGTCTCCTTCTCTCGAGCAAACTCCATGAACGTACGGGTTTGAGACTTCGTGTGATTTCTAAATTTCTGCCGATAAGCTTCCGGGACAAGCTCATATGCCCGGAGTACAATAGATTTGACGGTATCATACTCCAGAGTATCTGCTAGCGACAGTGAGGATAACGCCTCCTGTGCTTTCCCAGTTAACTTGCACTGTAGCAAAAGTGCCCACGACTCCTTAGGCCAGCGCATCGCTGATGCTATGCACTCGAATGTGCTGAAATATGAATCCACACCGGACTCTCGGAACTGAGATACTACTGCAAGGTTCCTACTTACATCAAAGTCATCAGAGGACTGGGGAGTGGTTGACACATCCGGACGATTAAATACACAACCTCCCGCTTCTAACTCTAATTTTCTTATATCCTTTTGTGCTTCTAATTCTAGCCGGAGTAACTCTAGGATGTGACTATATTCAGCCTGTCTCTCTCTCTCTCCTGTGCTTCAATCTGTAGCCGAGCCAGGCGGAGTTTGAGGCGTGCGTCACCACTCGGGCCAGAAAGCGATACAGTAGGGGATAGTGGATCATACCTTGGCAAGGTTGCAGGGGGCTTAGGGGTCTCAGGAGTAATAACCTCCTGCTGCACTGCAGTCGATGTGTCCTCACCCTCACCAAGCACCTCTCTTTCAAGTAACCTCCCTTTAATCACTTCCTTTAGTTTAGGCTTAACAACTGATGATGGAACCACAAGGTTAAAATGGGAAGCAATCTTTAGGAGATCCACTCTTCTACAGAGCTCAAGTCTCTCTGCAGACGGGTCTGCTAAAAAGACAGCTAGGTCAAAGCCATTATTACTTATACAAAATACACTCAAATGTCAGTCCCGCGAACTCTACAGGTAATCTATCAATCAACTAATGAACGAATGGTTAATCAATAAACAATAATCAATAACCATGGACTCCCGGACGAGCCTCCACTTGTCCAAATTCAAAAATTCAAATTCAAATTTATTTGTCATGTACAAAATCATACACAGTACAATATGTAGTGAAATGCTTGTTACGACT
>JBCNYH010000012.1:12359577-12374640 GCA_039654325.1 Tandanus tandanus | reverse complement strand
TCTTTAGGAGATCCACTCTCCTACAGACCTCAAGTCTCTCTGCAGACGGGTCTGCTAAAAAGACAGCTAGGTCAAACAAAGCCGTTGTTACTTATACAAAAATGCACTCAAATGTCAGTCCTACTAACTGTAACAGGTAATCTATCAATCAACTAATGAATGAATGGTTAATCAGTAAACAATAATCAATAACCATGGAATCCCAGGTGAGCCCCCACTTGAAGCACAAATGGCAACCTCAATGTCTGAATAGCTGGGTTTTTTAAATTCCGTCTGATAGTACGTTATGGTGTAGAATTGTAGATATGACTCATATTTTACATGACAGCTGATTACGCATTATTAATCGCTCACACCAGTAGTCTAGTCTTTTAAAACCTGGGATCAGTGAAAATTAGAAATCAATGGTTTGCTGTGTTTGTCATCAGGAGAGAAGGCAGTGGCGTTCGTATACATTGGGATAAACGACTGAGGCCTTCTTTCCTAAACCGCTGGAACCCCTGGTCCACTGATATGCCCTATGCCACCTTCACAGAACACCCCATGGCCCATGCTGATGAGAAGGTGGCGTCCCTTTGCCAGGTAAATCCATAAACTAGATATTATTACAAAAGCGTGTACAGTAATTTTGGAAAAAAAGTATGAAAACGAGTTACATTTATTACACCGTACATGTTTTTAAGTGAATTGTACAACTATAAACACTGAATTGTGGGAAGTAGTGGCTCAGTGGTTAAAGCTTTGCACTACTAAGTTCCAGCATGCCAAGCTGCCACTATGGGTGCCTGTGCAAGACCCAAAGTCTTAACTGCTTAGTTGCGTCCTTTTTCAACTTGAAATCTGTTTCTCTGAAGGCACCGGCCAAATGTAAATGTATATAAAAGTAAGCATATAAAAGTGCACAGTTATCCTGCTTTGAGAGATCCTCAGTCTGCAGTGACCTTCCTGTTTCATTCATCAGCTGGAGAACTTTAAAACCCAGCTCATCCAGGCGGTAAAGAGAGCCCATAAGGAGTTTCCCATCCCGGGCCGATCTAACGGAGTGCTGCTGCTGGAGCGGCCGCTGCTCATCGAGACCTACCTGGGCATCATGTCCTTCATCAACAATGAAGCCAAACTGGGTTACTCCATGACCAGAGGCAAAATCGGCTTCTAGTTCATCACCGCTAACTCGCATCGTTGCACTTCGAGCTCCATGAATCCCTTTTGTGTTGCTTGCCGGATTTCACTGGGGGGGCCCCTGTTCACGGCACCAGTGTGACATGTGCTTGAAAGCATCTGATGCCAACTTCGATGCCCCTTTACCGGGCTCATGCCATCCTGCTTCATTTCTGTGTCCCACTTTTATTAAGCGATTTTTTTTCTTAAACAGTGCGTTGATATGGGATTTGGAATGTGCGATGCTGGTGCACTTTACGTGGCAGTAAACGAGTAGGAAGACGAGTTTGCCATAATCACCTGAGGTAATATCAGCCATAAAAATAGCCACTTTAGGGTGTGATTCACATACGTTCTTTTTTTAAACATGCTTGTTCAGGTGTTCAGATTATCGATGCGATGAACTGAGAGGAAATGTTTAGTCAGCAAACAGATGAACATGCCCTCTAACAAAAAGAAAACATACACACTTTTTTTTTTTTTTTTTTTTAGCAGAGGTGTCGACATCTACGGTTTCACCTGAGCATTTTTGATTTTTGACCTGTTGCCATGACGACATAGGAGACGGCAGTCAGACCAAGGTCACAGAATGAGAAAGGATAAGAGATGTATAGATGCATGCTTGTTTGTGCTAACGCATACAGCCTTAAAAGCCAGTAGAAACCAAGAAGGTCATATAGGTGCATCTAGTCCAAGCAATGCCGCTGATTATTACATAAGTGTTAGCAGTCACACCAGACTTTTTCCCCTCGCTCTTTATTACCGTTACTTTGCAGATACAGACCAAAAACAGCTTGGATAGCTAACTTTACACCAACATTCTCTTTGTAATCGTAACACTTCTGTCCCTGCCTGCCAGAATTTACTTAATAGTAATGTTTGCACCTCTGATACAGAAGTATAAAGTGTTTTTTGGTGTTTTTTTTTTGGACTTTTAAGGTAGCAGGTAAGTTCAAGACTTCACTGTTTTTTGTTAAACTGAATCCAGTGGTGTTAGCAAAGATAAGCTATAAGTTAGAGAAATGGAAATGAAATGACTGTTAATGCTTTCTTAATTTCTAGTTACTTTTTAAAAATTTTATTTGAAGAATAAACTATCAATATCAAGAAGAAAAAGAACAATAACTATTTGAAGTAGTTGATTCAGTGAATTCTACTTTTACTCATTAACCATTTAAAGACGATTTGTTGACTCCTGGGTGCGGCAGTGACGCTGCTTATAAAGAAAAAGGTGATGATTCTACTGCTAACATCCACAGATCAAAAATCATACTTAAAGTTGTGGAGTTTATTCATAATCATTTTAAACTGATGAATTATTTCCCCTTTTCACGTCATACATTCCTTCATGTTATTATAAATGTATTTATTATTGTATTATATATTAACTTAAATAAACTCCATTGTGAACGATTTTATATTTATCTTTAATAACATGCAGTCTTGAGTGATTGATTTTGTAAGGAACCCAAGTTGATTTGAAACTTTTATTTGGCCATTTTCACCGTTTTCAGTTAGCGCTTTCCTACATTACCCACAGTGCCATTTAACTACCAGTAGGATTAAACCCTTGCTTCAAAGAAAGCCATGCAGCAGAGCTTTAATCCTTTAGTTTGTTCAACTTTCTCACCCTCTCACCTTTACACATCTCACCAGATCAGCCTAAAAGCTTCAGCTTACACAACTAGCCGTAACTCTGTGGCGCTGCACTGTATTCTGGAAATTTGAGTTCAGCATCTCCTGTCTCTTCAGTGAAGTTCTCATTAGTATGACATGCTCGTGTTCCAGGAGCTCAAAACAAATCCTGAATTCTCTTCTTTTTTTTTTTTTTTTTTTTTAAATTCCTGCTATTAATCACCATTCCAGCTGCACTGGAAATATCTCACTGTAAACATTTAGAAACATTTTTCTGGGTAGAATTTTCTTTGAGATGTTTTCCGTTATATGGAAAATTTGTTGTTGCTCAGCGCTTTGCAATGTGAAGATACTGTATTTTTCTTTTTAATGTCTTTAGCATTGGTCTGCACCAGTTCCATCATTCAAGCCATTCTTCCACATCCATAGTATTGAAACTAGTGCATGATTTGTCGATTAAAAAAACTAATAATTTGCACTTTTTTCAAAATGTTCCATTGCTGTAATTAACATTTATATATAAAATAGATAAATAATCCTGGCTCAGGTTAGGTTAGGGGTGATCACACTAGAGGTGCGATAGAACAGCGACTAATGTGAATTTATATAACTTTTATTAATTTATTTTAAATTTTTTTGAGAATTTAGAATTTCGCGTCAAAATGTTGTGTGACTCCACATGCAAGCAAGCAAACATTTTGCGGCTTAAATACGTACATCACGCGACTGATTTGCAAGGAATTTGCGATTGGTTTCTGGATGTTTGGCAATAAAAAAAACAAGCCATTTGCTTTTTATTTGCGCATTATTAGTGCGAATAAAATACAAATGATAAAATATACGGAATATGGCGGATGCCAGCAAGTACAACTTCTCAGACTTGTCGCTTTTCCTTCCGAAGGAAAACTAATTTAAGCAAAACAGCAACTTTTTTCTCACGACGTGCAGACTGTTTGAGCGTCAGAGCCTCGTTTTGTGTCATTTACGGAAATTTCAAACGTTTGAAATCTTTTAAAATTTGACATTTTGAGAATTAAAAGCTACAGTCGCTTTTCTATTGCACCTTTAATATGATCACCCCTTATTGACTTTCATTTGAAATGCTGCTTCACTGTTCAAGGATGCAAATGAGGGTTAGGAGTTTATTTCTAACAGAGAAGACGAGTGCAGAGGTGTTAATACGGGTTCCCTATTACATTATTTGCTTGTATGCACTTTTTATTTCTTGTTTTTTCTCTTTGTGTGTTTTGTACTAAACTTGCTCGTGTTGGCACTGTTTGAAGGATTTTTCGTTTGTAAAAATGTAAAGTATTGCATGTGAATGCTGCATGTGGTTTACTGTGTGAAAAAGTGGTTTTATGTGTGTGACGTTTGTAATCTGGCTGTTCCTTCGAATCACAGATTCCACTCCCCTTTTCTCAAGAAAAACAAAACCTTTCTAATTAATACTAATTATCACTCAATTCAGAATTGCTATCACTCCATGTCTTTTATTCAACCGCAGCTGGACCATTTTCTGAGCCCCAGTTATTTAGTTATTAGTTACTTTTGCAACTTTTCAGGCTTAAGGTTGGTTTTAGAGCCAGCTTCATCAACGAAGTCTAAATTTCAGTTGTGTGGACTTGTACTGTAACCATGTTCATGCTCAAACTTATTAAAATTGCTCTACATTCTTGTCCTTTGGTTTCTTAGTTAATAAAAGTCATGTACATTCATACACTATCAATTTGTTTAAAAAGACTTTATTAGGAATTCTATAAAAATACTTCAAACCTCTACATTTACAGAGGGAAAAAAATTCCTACATCAGACAAGACACGGTCCCTGTAACGCCAAGGAATCCACATTTAAAAGTACAGAGCTGAGTGCAATATGCTGACTGCCACAGTCAGATTTCAGATCGATGCTTGTGTTTCATGAATATTTGGTGACAATACTGAACATTACAATACTGAACAGCTTCAGGTTGTGCAGTGTGATTTGGCGTTTGTGTGTTCCAGCATTACAATCCTGTAGTCCTGAGGTACATTAAACATCCGGCTGTCAGTCACAGCAGTGCTATTTGTAAAAGTCCAGCCCTTAACACCACGCTTAATTACCGTCCTCTGCCGTTGGTATGGTCGAACCTGGTTGCACTGTAAACATAATTTCACTATTAACCTCATCACTACCAGTTTAATCTAAAGCAGTAATCGTACACTACAGCACAAAAGAGTACACCAAAACCAAAAGGACAGTCAAGCCCTTTGAACATCACAGACGGAAGTGAGTTCAAAGGCCGTCAGTGAGGATTTGAATTTCGAACATTTCACAGCTTTATAACCAAAACGTAGCTCTACTTAATGAGTGAATCAGACCACCTGTCAACTTTTTCTCTCCAACAGCAACCAAATTGGGAGGGTCGGGAATCCATGCTTCCTTAAAGACATGTAAAGGAAGCTAATGTATCTTTTCCTCCTTTGCTGCATAGTACTCTTGGAGGAAAGCTCTATCTACCCTCTTCCACATACATAATCTCACAGCCTCCTCTGATTGGCAAGTGTCACTGAATAATATCCCTCCCACTGTGAGAACATAACCATTTTTGTTTGATTGGCTAGATGAACTAAATCTGTTTCAACTTAACGATAAGACACACATTTCCTGTTGCACCACTTGGGAACTTTGTGGACAGACGTTTGACCGTAAAAGGTTTAAATATTACTACAAGTAGATATTAACACAAGGTTCTAGAAATGTTTAAATTAAATAAAGGACACCCCAATCTATAGGCAGACCATTCTCACATATGTCATGTGTACTATGTGCTAACTCTTGTACTCATGTTACAGCACAGGAGTGTGTCAGATTTGAACTGTACATTGGTGTAAGACTTGGTGGATTTTTAGGATCCGTCCTATTAATCTGGATGTTCACGACGCTGGTAATAGTTTAGTGCAGCCATTGGCATTTCTTTAGCTCTCACTTCTCCTCATCTGTGGCCATGTAACATACACACAGCTGATCTTTCCCCAGCAGGATCAGAGATTCTCCACTGGAGTGCCAGAACAGTGAGTGTACCTGTAAACCTGTGTTACACAGAGTACGTCAGAGAAACACCAGGCCAAACAAGGGCATAGACATAAACCAAACATATAGGGCTAATATTCATTCATCCATCAACAGTAGTCTGTTCATTCTTATAAAGGGTGTTTACACTATGACTAGTCTTTAATTTTTTTTTTTAAATGTTCCATAGGGATATATTTTTAAAACATCAGACTTTTAGTACAAAATCTAAAATGGCTCAAATTGACCCAGAGACTAAACCTTGCACTCACCTACACCTTCCACTTCGACTTTGACCGACACACATCCAGCAGGGGACCAGAGATAGAGTTTGGCGTTTCCGGTGCACAGTGCCAGCCGAGGCCGGCGTGGGTCCCAGGCGAAGCAGCGCACAGCTGAAGTGTGTTCCAGTACAGCCTGCAGGCTCAGTCTCTGCATGTCCCACAGCCATACACACTGCGCCATGCTGTCTGAGACGCGGTTGGCACAGCGTCAGTCAGCACAGTGGCATTACTGTTCATCAGAGTACTTAATTATGATTAACACCCCATCGCCAAGCCAAACAGGAAGAGACACTTGTCAGGGAGTTTGCACTCATAAGAATAAAGCTTAGTGGATAGAATAAAGGGGAACTACACAGCAGCTAAAAGCAGCAAATGTCTCGAAATACCAGACTCGGCAGGCAGCCGGTAATGCTTCTCATGACTGGTAGTGATGCCAAATGGGGCAGGGGGCACTCATCAGAAAGTGGCTATGATATACTGTACATGAAAGAAGCTTCTACACTGTAGATTTACCTTTTATTCTAACAAACTACTTACAAGCAATTACATATCATCGATAATTAGATTATTACCGTTTTTAGTGGCGAGGTAGCGATTGTCTGCACTGAAAGCGACAGCAGAAATTCCAATTTTGGGGTTGGCACGATCTGGATCAGGCTTCACAACCGACACCTGGACTGGTAATGGAGCGATCTCATCTGAAATAAAGTAATAATCCATCAGGTTCAGGCTCATTAACTTATTTCTACAAAACATTTTTGACCGATACCACTGAATAAATTCAGGGCTATTTCTACTCATCCCCAGAATAGTCTGTATGTTTCAGTGGAGTGATTCGATGGCAGATTGCTTTAAACACATCCCCAGAAATCCAGTAGCAACATCTGTTGCCAGGAGCAAATCTTGAATCCGAATTTGAGCCATGCGAAGCACTGAGTGAGGCATCGTGAGACTCTCAGCGTGGGTGGTTTCATATTTTTCGGAGCAGAGGCGAAGGCTTAAGGAGGAGATCGTGTGTCAAAACATGACACTAGGTGCAGTGTTTTCGTGGTAAAATTTATATGGGGCATTCTCGTAGAGCTCAGTCAATGGTCTGCCTACAGAAATAGTTGGTCAACTTTGCTGCGTGCTGGAATTCATAAGTGTCCTGTCACCATGTCGAGCTTTCCAGCCTCAGGCTCCACTCAAACACAACTGTCTGCATAACATGCAATATTAGCATACACTCTCACCCACACACACAAACACACCAGTAACGCTCATCAGCAAGATAACTGAAACAAGACCTAATATAAATCAAAGCAGAAGCTTGCTTGGGGTAATATAATAGATAAATGTTTAAATAAATATGATTATTATAATTATGTAGAATTGTGGCCAACTAACCATGAAATGGCCAAAATTATGATTTTATCATATTGATTTATTGTGTTTTATAACACTACAGTATTGATATGCCCTATCCCCCTGACAAGACATTTTATATATACATATATATATACACACACACACACACATATATATATATATATGTCGAGAGAGATAATTATGTGCTTGCTGCACACTTGCATTACGAAACAGTCCAAAGGCCTTACATTTACTCTGTATGTTCAGTAAGGAACTAGTCATGGTGATCTGATGACTAGACAAATCTTCAATGCCAACCGCAGGCTTTTTCTCCACTTCTTTATATACCACCTAATAAAAACAAACAAAACAATCATCAGCCAACAACTGTATAACCATTTAGCAATAAAATGAAGTCATGCGATGACTTGAATGTACTGGACCCTACTGAAAGTCTTTGGGATGTGCTGAAGAAGATTTTATGGAGTGGTTTAATTTATCAAGATTTCAGTGAAAAATGAACCCAACTCTGAATGGTTGTCATGTTGCTTAAGATTGCTGAAACAATGCCATGGTGATTAGGTGCTGTAATCAAGGCTAAAGGTGGTCCAACAAAATATAAGAGTGCAGGAGGTTTTTTGGCCAGGCAGTGTATGCAGTCACATTAGAAACAATGAGCACAGTTATCGGAATAAATGCCTACCGCTTTGGAGATAGAGATTGTAGCCGGATGTTCAAACTCAACGAGCTTCTTCCAGGTGATGTGGTTCAGGATCCGAACCTAACGGAAAACAAGCATAACACAGCAGCTTGAGATACACTGGTTTGCATTGAGAAGTGAAGGGTTCAATAGGAGGGCCAGTGGCTTGAGCTACTGAATTGATATACTATCATCATAATCGTATGCTAAACATCTTCAGAAGCTAAACGCAGGGTGTGCTTTTCTAGGTGTTTTATACCTTTTCATCGTAGCTGCCGATGGCCAGAAATTGGCTACTGGGGCTCCAGGTGACTGATTTAATTCCCAGGGACCATTCATAAGCACTGTAGGTTGATAAAAGACGCCCATCCAGGGAATACAGAAGCATTTTGTACTAGAGGAGTACACAGATATTAGATACACAGGGGTGGAAATTAACACTAGTCCGCTGGCGAGTCAAATCTGTAGGGCGAGTGAAATTAGCCAGCAAGTCATCCTGCTGGCGACCTGACAAATCCAATATAGTGTTCCTGACCAGTAAATATGAAGTAGGACTAGTAGTTTCATAATTTCACTGGTCCTGTTGGCCAGAAGCTTAGTTTTGCTAAATTCCACCCCAGGATACATGTCTAACACATATGAATTACGTTAATCCTGCAAGCTGGATGCTCACCTCAAGGCAGGAGTCCCATGCTGCAAGCACACAGCCATTCGGAGACCACTCCACTCCTGCTAGGTCCTGCGTTTCGGTCTCAAAATGCTGAAGCACAAAATAATAACACTCCCAATTAATAATTATCTCAAAATGATATGTTCAACAGACAGCACACAAAGTCTTCACCTAGCCAGCTGCCTTCTTATAACCTTCTTATAACGCAGGGAGCACCATATACGAGTGAGACCCTGAATCTCACAGGTGTTCAGAAAAAGATACTTGCTCACCCTAAGAAGATGCCAGTCATCACAAACAAATATACTAATGTAATCTTTGCAGTCTCGTCGCTCAGCCAAAGCCATGTAGTGGCCGTCTGCACTGAAGTCCATCCCTGATGATGAGAAGGTTATTGTTTGAGTGTACTGAGCTCTTCATTCAATTTAAGCTACACTGACAGTCATTAAAAACTTTGAGACCATAATTTTTGACATTTTTTTATTCTGGCACCCAAAACTGGATTTTTGTGATATGGATAATTTGTTTAGCATGCTGGCTTCAAAAAAACAACAAACAAAAGTGTCAAGAATAAGTTATACACATCAAAAACAAAAAAACAAAATGGCACCTGCCAAAATAAAAGTCACAACAGTCCGTATCGGGTATGGCCTCCGTTTGCGGTGACACTGCACAGCGAAACCGGTCCCACAAGTGCTGCAATCGGATGTAGCGATCCTGTTCGGGGGTCGTCACTCTCTCTCGCCCTGGACGTGGCCGGTCGTCAACTGACCGTCATGTTGTGGTGGTCCATCATTTTTCTGATGGTGGGTTGTGTACAGCTCATAAGCCTCGCTACCTCACTGTAGCTCAACCCGGCCTCCACCATACCCACTGCCCAGAGACATTGTTCAAGTGATAGACGTGGCATTATGACGTGCACTAGACTAACAAAAGTGGACATTTTTGATCCTTTATATAGGCTTTCCAAACCACTCCTCAAATTGTGCAGATACACATTGTGTTTTGCTCAAACTGCATTAGGTCCACCTTTGCAAAGTGACCTACACATGTGCAATGAAGCGTGACACAATGACAACTCAATATTTTCTCAAGTGCCTGAGTACTGTCATCAATAAAGCCACAGGGTAAACTCCCAACCCCCCTACAAGTACAGATATACAGAAATTTCTCAAAGTTTTTAATGACTGTCAGTATACTTTTTAATCTCACACACTCACCCTTCTGGCAGGCTTTAGGATACTTGATGTAGGAAACAGATTTGTTGCAAAGAGACCAGACAGTGATTCTTAACTGTAAAGATAAAAAGAAGAAAACGTTATAAATCAACAACACAAAGCTAGTTTCTGTTGCTTAAAGCACAAAACAACAACAAGGCTTTGAGTAATAAATAATTGCACCAAGTAATTATAACTACTGAATCAATTCATCTTTGAATTATACTGATGTAGCAAAGCTTATTTCCTAGAGGAGTAAACAGAAAGAAAGTAAATAAGGGGTTCCCTCTTTTTGTTTATCACAATTTTATATACAAAAGGAAGTATAAAAGATTTTAAAATACAATTTTCCCTTTAACTTTCACAACCGTATTGTAATTATTGCCTTTGCCACAAGGTGGAGGTTTTCAGGTTGTCTGGACATCTCTCTGAGAGTCATACTGGTGATATCTTAAGAAGGACCAAATGAATTGTTGTAGGATTTATAAACCGCTATCTCTGCTTCCTGCAGATGAACTGATTACATTTCAAAACTGATTCATCAAGATTAAGGTCACAACAAGGTCAAATATCTCAAATAGTTTTACTACAATAGCTTTCTTCCAGGGGTGGGACAGTGGCGTAGTGGTTAACGTGTCTGCCTCACAACAAGAAGGTCCTGGGTTTGAGTCCCAGACTTGGGCATTTCTGTGTGGAGTTTGCAGGTTCTCCTTGTGCTTGTGTAAGTTTCCTCCACGTACTCTGGTTAATTCCCACACTCTAAAGACATGCATTAGGCTAACTGGCTGTTCCAGATTGCCCTGAAGTGTGAGTTGGCCCTGTAATGGTCTGGCAAGCTGTTCAGCATGCACCCTGCCTTCCCCCATTGTTGGTTGAAATAGGCTCCAGCCCCTAAAACTCTAATAGTATTAAGCGGTTCGGCGAGTGAGTGAGTGAGTAAGAGCTTCCTTCCGGTTTGAAGTATACACTACCGATCAAAAGTTTTAGAGCAGCCCAATCTTTTCAGTTTTATTGGAATTCCAGCAGTTCAAGTCTAGTGAATTACCTGAAAAGGAACAAAGGTAAGTGGTATGTCAAAACTACGTTAGAGGGAGAGAACAAGACAGTCGGCTTCAAACCATGGAATAACACCAGCACAGTCCCCAGACTTACAGACTGACAGTTTTTCCTATGGCCAAGAGTTCATCTCTCTCTCTTAAATACTTGTACTAAACACAAAACCCACAGATACATCAGTAATTTAGTCTTCCAATGGCAGATACTCTCTGTGCCCCCTTGCTGTGCTTCTCTGGTGTGTCCTCTGAGGAACTTTAGGCTTATGAAGACACCTGAGGTGCATCAGCTGCTCGTTCTCTCATGGCTATCTGTCTTCAGCCCTGACTGGATTGAGCAAAGACTTACAGCTGCATCAGACATCTCAGTTCTATGGAAAGCAACATCTTCACAGGGTGATCATTTAAAGCGCTGCCGCCTCTCATCACGTCTGCTACACAGAGTGGGTTATCAGAGGGGACTGGTGTGAAAGAGAGAGAGGCCCGGCATAGCTGAAATCTAAAACCATTTAGGACAGACAAGGGGAAGGTGGCAGATGATTCTCCGTGTCGCAACGCATGCTCGAGGCCCGAGATGCTGGTCACGTTAAAGCGTTCAGGGGTTCAGTGAGCCAGCCAAAGCAGACACGTGTCACCACTATGTCTGAAACCACAGGGGAATACTCAGCACTGTGACAGCTGCAGCTCCCTGAGAGAACAACAGTGCCACATTGAAAAACTGCAAGGAACCTTTTATTGCTGATGTAAAACCCAAGTACGCAGTTGAAAAAAAAATTTAATTGGTGAAACTGCTTTTTCTAATCGATCTAATGCTTACAGTGCAAAAACAACAAAGAATGCAACTAGAATACATCACAGAACCTGTTCGGAAATGAATTGAATGAGTATTATTCACAGTGGGAAAGCCCCTTTGTGTGCAAGAAGATGCAGTGGCATTTGTGAGAATCTTTACATAGACCTGCCTGTCAGCAGAGGATTAAGCCAGGGCATTCCATATCAGAAAACATCTTTAAAACGATACAGTGCCAATGCTCCTGTTACAGATTTGATTCTCAGTTGTATCCGATATACCCAGCCAGACATGCTAAAGGGGTAGAAGATGCCACCCCCAGCAGCCTGGGGATTTCGGGCAATAGCTAATGCTTAGCATGTTGACTGTGAGTGATTAGAAAATCGAGCCTGCAAGCAGCCGTGCTAGTTTAATCATGGCACTAGCATTGTTGGTAAGAGCCCAAATAATGTGGCATGATTTGAAAAGTATACCATACTGTTCACTAGTGCCCTTGAGTTTCTTCTTTCAAGAGCCTCTTACAACACTCAACAAACACTTGGCTAACTACACTTGGGACAAAGTGTTGGTAAGCTTGTAATCATGGTGCCT
The DNA here is from genome assembly GCA_039654325.1 of Tandanus tandanus. NCBI lineage: Eukaryota > Metazoa > Chordata > Actinopteri > Siluriformes > Plotosidae > Tandanus > Tandanus tandanus. The sequence goes on along the minus strand of JBCNYH010000012.1, from coordinate 12,362,148 downwards.
CCAAGCTGAGCTGGAGCTGCTCCAAGAAAACTATCCAGCTCGAGCACAGAGAGCAAAAGTGGCAGGATAAGAAACTATAGGATAAATAGGTTTCATAGGTTCAAAGGTTTGTTATTTGGATTGAAACAGAACTTTGGACTAAATTTGTCTGTCCTACCAGCAATCTGATCTCATTGGTTCTCTGCGAGTGTCATCACTGGCATGCTTTGATCTGTCATAAACTCATCTTTCTTGATTTGTGCTGCAGTTCCCATGGCAACAGGTGTGTTGGTTTTGTTTAATTTTAATTTTTATTTCATTTTTATGAGATTACCTATGTGTTTCCTCCTCATCCTTTACTTGATCCATCTATAATTATGCTAACCTCTACCTGGTTTTACCGCTTTTCATATTGAAAAGCATTTTCCACTGTCTCATCCATGTAGGTCAGCCTTTAAAAGTGACATCACATCATCACTTGTTTTGGCTTTATATTTTACATATATAGTATGTAAAGATCATATTGTGGCATGATTACAAAACACTGACATCAACGGCTTCATCTATAAACAGTAAATGTCTTTTTACAGAAAGTTCCTTCATTATTAGTGTTCTGTACCAGCGTCTGTGAGTCCATCCGTCTGTTTGCTTGTTTGTTTGGGAACAAAATCCTGACCACACCTGAGCACGGATTTTCATCACACTTTGTGGGCACAATACTCTACCTGAGTCCCAGAGATTAAGTCATCTCCCAGCCATCTTGAAAATCCTTTAAACAAGTTTCTTTTTTAACTAATTTGGTCACATCAATGTACTATACAAATGGACATGTTGTAAGATGAGCACATAAGTAATTAAACCCTGTACCCATACAGTGCCTATTTGCTACATTATCCATGCTGTGTGGTTGAGGTACCTTTCACTCTATTATTATTATTATTATTATTATAAATGTTATGAATGCTTACCTAAAAGAAAGTCACCCTGAATGAGCCGTTACCCACGTCATTCAGACAAACACAACAACATAAATGCTCTTACAAATCTTATTTTTACTCATCACTTTTCACAAAATTCTGTTAACCAGAACATCTCTCACAGGCTGCAATAATGCCATTCCCAAACAAGTTAGCATCCTGTTTATGACTACCATGAAACCAAATTCCCAACATGCAATGCACCTTATAATCCAACCTTAACAAATTCTTGTTTAGTGTAAATGTGATGTCAGCTGACGCCTAATGCCAGGGACTGAACTCTTAACCTCTCACCATAAACCAACACTGTTAAACACTAAACCTGCCTGCCTTAGAGACTCGCCATCCTCCAACATACACACATTACATTAACCTACATGTAGACCTGATGGACCATCAACTCTACTTGTTTCACTTTCTGACAGTAAGCCGTCACGTCAGAGAGAAATCCTGAATTCTGACGGCTACCGATGTGGAGAGAAAGTGAGAACGCCTCAGACGCCCAACTCTGTGCCCCCTCTTTCATTCCCAGACACAGCTGCTCTCCGTCTCAGCACCTGTCATTGACTCTTGGAGTCGAGTTCAGGCAGCAGGCATCTCCTACTCTGGCCATTAGCCCATGTGTAATCCTAACAGGCAGAGATAGTGGGATGTAGAGTGATACACATGTAGTTCTACACAGTCCTGAGTATCTTTAATGGCCATTTCAGAAACACCTCTGGATCAGGAGAGACTTCGTACATCAGCAGTATGAATTCATGGAGCATCCGAAACCACTAGACAAACAAATAAATCCATGAGGAGAAATTCCAACTTTGGATTATCCAGGTTTATCACCACTGGTGTGGTTGGAGGTTATCATAACACAAGCTTCTAAATTTATATCTCAATACCAAGCACCCATCCAATGTTATACTGAGTGATGCCTCTGAAATAAATGAAAGGACTGAGATCATTTGATTCATTCAGTTCAAGCTTGCTTTCCAGTGTTGGTTTTCCAGGAATGTGTTAAGGAATGGGAATGCTTCCAGACATACCGCCAGGGGTAAATGCACGCCACGAGTAACCCCAATAAATAAAAACGCTCCCTGGTTTTTCCCTCTCATTGACTTGACTGTAAAGTGAACAGGCGCTGGACATAGCTCAGTGCTCTATGTTCGATGTTTATTTGAGGTCTGAAGCCAGCCCTGTTCCACCCGCCAGCCTGCTATTTTCAGGTCTTGGGTTACGAGGCAGCGACAGTTGACATGGCACGGGTTAGACTCCTCCTGACTTCACACTTACGTGAAATTCGGTGGTGTTGAGTACATGACGTCCGTCTGGACTCCAGCGTGAGGAGACTAGTCCGATCGAGCCCTCGTCTATCTTACAGCGCCAGTCCGGCTGCTCCAGAGACCACACCTGAGCAAGAGGGAGAGACAGAGAAACGTGTGTACACCATCAGCACTAAAGTACAGCCCTGTTCACAGCTTCCGTTACACCTCAACTGCACTCCTGAGTCTGCGGCAAAATGAAGGATTGGCGCTGGCTTCCTTTAGAAAGGTAAGATTTTTTTTTCTTGCATTCTTTTGAATAGAGATTATGGATGAAAATATTCATATACACACATATATAT